>LPNX010210092.1:130004-240658 GCA_001517045.1 Pseudotsuga menziesii
TAAATTTAGGGGTGGCAAGTGCGGGAGGGATCCTTCTGGATCCAGGAGGACAAATAGAAAAAACCTTCACATGGGGACTAGGGACCAGATCTAACAATGAAGCAGAATGGTTGGCTCTCCTTCAGGGCCTGCAGCTCCTACAGGATAAAAACTACCAAAAGGTTCTGATCTTCGGAGATTCTAAGCACGTCATCTCTAAACTGATCAATGGATACCCCTCGGGAGCTGTCAATTGTCGATGCCTCTTTAATAAAGCAAAGCCTCTTATGCTCAAATCCTATGAACCACATCATATTCTCCGTTTAAACAACACTGCAGTGGACACAATCGACAATTTGGGGGCCTCTCTCCCACAAGGCCAACTTAGACAAAATGGGAACCCTCCCACCCTCAAATTTGTTCCGTAATGAGATGTCAAACTTTTAATCATCATCAACCTCATCATATAATCGGGAATTATTCTATGATCGATCAAAGCATATGGTCTAGTCCTATGAAGGACCATAGTTCAAGGGTTAGCCTTTGGATCTACCCCCTTCTCCTTTGTTTCATCGACCACTTTGTCCCCCCCATTCCTATGTTTCATTGGCGCCTTATCCCTTTCTCGTCCGTCCCCCTCCGTCATCTGGCAGCTGGCCTCCTCTTCGAGAGGGAAATCGACGGCTTCTCCCATTTAATTTGCAGTCCTCCCCTCTCTCCTTTCATCGCCGCGTGGTTCCTTTTCTGTCTCCTCCCTCCCTCGATCGCTGCGGCATTAATAGACATTCGATCAAGGATTAATTCCATCTTATCCTCACACGCTCAGGGTTGCCTCACGATCATCTCTATGGCGTCTATTAGCAGTGAGTTATTTTCCCAATCCATTGCAATCCTCGGTCCTGGTTTATTCGAAGCTCTGCAAACTCTTTTGAAGATTGTCTCAGGCATTAGCGAAGGAAGGCTACAAGGCCTCCCGTGGTAGGCTCTTCCTCTCACTCGCTTTGTGGTGAAGGAAAGGCTTGCTCTTGCAGCCTTTTCCTCCTATTTGTGTAGTTCCCTCTCCATCTCGCAGACTGTCACTCTTGGCTCAGGCTCTCTCTCGCTGTATGGTAATTGGGGGAAAAGTTTGGTTATCGGTTGTAGTTGCATGGGGTGGCAAGCTGGTGCAGTGGGCACTCTGGCGTGTGGGAAACAAGACGATTTCTCCTTGTATCAGGAACTTCACGTGCTCATATTTTGCCTTAGGAATCTCTCATCCCCTGTCAGTCCTGTCCAAGCTATTCAGAATCAATTTGCCCGAATAACCATCTTGACAGAGGTCAGCAAAATGGCTCAGGTTAGGGAGAATGCAGGGATTTTGGACATTAAGAAGAACCTAAGGAGAATGTATGAACTGCTTTCCATAAGTGTCATGGATAATAGGGAGATGGCCCGTGAGGTGAAAAGTATGGGAGACACCGTGAGTTACACATCGCTGCAAATCAGTAATCATGATGCCCGCATTGACAACAACGAAAGCAACCTTCATGAAGTGATGGGGAAAATCGACAGGATACAAGAGGACCTCCAGCGCTTCATAGCCATGAACCAGAGCAACAAAGTTGGAGCCACTACTGAAGTTGTGCATCCGATGGAAGAGGAATCTGTAGTGCAGCCGCGAAACACCAGAGGCAACCCTTAATCTATTGACTGTTAGTAATGACTGAATGTTTTTCTGTCTTTTTGTTTGTAATCAGTTTGTAAGGGTTTATACAACCCGAGGCACTAGATGTTTTGATCAAACTCTAAGCGATGTTTTTTGGGAAACACCCTGGATAGGCTCAATGTGCAGCACTTTGGCTATGCGCATATACTTTATTATCTCATGTCTATAATGAATGGATGTGCACAACCTGTTTTCATACAAACCCCTTTATAGTTTCTGTTAAAAAAAAACTATATATTTATAAATAAAAAGAATCTCCTTTGAGGTTAAAAGACTTGAGCAACAGTTATTGCAGCTGGAGAAAATGAGCAAAGCAAAGCTTTCAAAGAGGATCCATTCAAAAGATGGAACACTAATCATGAACCTAAATACATAAAATGGAAATGACTACGAGCAAGTCAAATCAGAAAGTAGATCTCTTTCTGCAATTCAGCCGTTGAAGAAGCAGTTTGAGAGATACCAGGCTCTAGTAGGAAAAATGGATGACTTATGCATGAGAATAGTAAGTTTCTCACCTCATCTACAAATCCTTAGAATTCATTGTGCCACTTATCTTTACTCACAAAATACACATAACAAGTGGTGTAATAGACTTCATAGTAGAAGTGCATACCTGTGTTTGGCTAAAACAGAACTTTTATGGAGAAAACTTCCAAGCCTGGTGCATATGTTTTCTACTTTCTAATTTGCTTGGGTGCAGGTTTTTAGTTTGCATACAAAACTTCAATTTTGTGTTTTGTGGTTGAAAAATTGATTGCAAATATTTTGTGGATCATTTGATGATACTGTAATGTCATGTGACATGACAGCATGAGAAAGATCCAATGCACACAAACACTGGTAGTAGATCAAGGGAGAATATTGCAGTGCAAGAATTGTTTCTTATTGAAACCTTACAGCTTCAACATAATCTGGCAGCAAAAGGATAGAAATTGATAGCAATACAATCTGACATTGCACATAAGTCTTGTGCTATGAATAATGAGATCGCTTTTCCCACCAACTTCAATATGATGCAGTCAATTGAGTTTGTTAAAAGTCAGCTGAAGGAAATTCAAATAATTTTGGAGAAAAGGTTAGCCAGAATCATTGGTGACCTTGAAGGAACTTTGGCACGTGATGGAATTCTGCATGTAAGGCACTAATGCCCTCTCCAAAACTTTTACCCTTTAATATTGACAGGTTTGGAACTAACACAACCGTATAGCAGTATCGCAATGAGATTCCATTATATTACATGGCACAAGGAGTTCCTAATAAAATAAATGTACTTTTAATAAATAATTGCCTTCCCTTGTACACAGGTACTATTAATCAGGTAATGGATTGCGATGCCCCTAAAAAGAATTTGATATCATATTAGCTATGCCTTGATCCACAGTAGTCAACTAGATTTGAATCTTTACTTTGTTTATAATTTCTAGCGAAATGACTAGTTAGTTGTTTTAGATGCATAACTTTATTTTGATAAATGGATTTGAACTTTAATCTCAAGAATCAAAATATCTACTCTTCTCCAATGCCACCCAGAATATACTAGCCAGGAGCAGGCCATAATCTGACATTGTCAAACTGGATACACTTGGTTGCATAAAACTTGAGTTATTGTATGCAAATTAAGGAACCTCTGATAACAATCTTTTATCCCCAACAATGAATAAATGAAATTATTCCATTGTAAACAGGAATTCATGGTATTTCTGTTCATTCTCCTTGAAAGATAAAAAGAACAAAAATTATCTTGTATGATGCTGGTTTTGTTAGACTATTGTTACATATACATAATATATGACATTGATATGGTCTGCAATAGGATGACAGTTTTCTTCTTTGGGTGGAGTGGGTTTGATCTTTCTGGTGTCTTCCTTGTTCTCTGGCCCTCCCTATTGTGCCCATATTATCAGTGGGATTTGAAAATTATTTCCATGTTGTTAAGTATATGAGGATTTGTTTCCTATATATTTGGTGGGTATTTGGATTCAAAGCTTGCTAAAAGTGTGTTGCCCAAGATATTCTCTTCGAGTTGAAAACTCGTCTCTCCATTCCTTGCCACACCCATTCCCATCCCTTCAACCTCAATTCTGTGACACCCCAAGATCCCATCTCAAAAGATTGAATGAAGGGATTCTCTCACTCTAATAAGGAGATGAAAGATGGCATAAGCCGAGCATGAATATACTATGGAGGCATGCATTCCATTTTTTAGGTTGACCTTCTTGGTGTACTAATTTATTTTGCACTTGTCATGTATCTTAATATAATTCTACAAAAATGCTTAATTTGTATAAATAAACTAATTATATTTCACTTTTTTCATATTATATTTATTACGGTGCCATTATTTTATGTATAAATGTTTAATTTGTATGAATAAATTACTTAAATTTATCCTTGATAAAGTCCTAAATCATTTGAAATTTTTTTTGTGGTTACATTTCTATTGATATAGAGCCTTGTATTTGCTTTGTGAAATAATCGAGTTAACAAAAATATTATTTGTATGTTTAATTCAAATCAGAGTAGTTTTTATCACTTTGAAAGGTGTACACAAACTTTAGTTCATGTCCCTATTTATTATAAACTTCAAGGCATATTATCATGAGACATGATACATGTTTAAGAGGATTACTTATTCATTGTAGTGAATCCACAAATTGTAATTAAAATAATTAAGTGTAATTAATGAGGTGGTTGCAAGTTCATCCTTGTGCACAAAAAGCAATGAAACCAAATCATATCATTCCTATAAACAAGTTACTTTTTATTTATATCATGTTTAAAAAAAATTCATCCTTGTTGGTGTGAATTTGGCTCATTTCGATCACCTGAAATGGTTGGCATGCCATTTTTATGGCATAGATAGTTGAATGTGGATTTATTAGTGATACCAAGTGCATTAGATTTTGATGTAAAATTTATGGTGTGCTATATATCAAGAACTAGTCATGGTTTCATAAGTAAGTGCATTTCACATGATAATTGATAATAATCAGTTACACATAAGGGGTTGTGTGTGATAAGACCTAAAACATGTTAGGTGCATGTGTTGAAGGGTGACAGGAGCTTGCCACGTACTAGAAGTATTCTAAGACAAATTGTGGATTGATCTTCTTGATAGAACAACTCATCATTACAATGTCATTTTATGCATTGAAATCGAAAAAAAATAAAGAGACATATGAGAATTCATCTAATTCAACCATGAATGAATAAAGTACTTAAAAGATCTATTAATAAGATACTATGCAATAACTCAAATTAAGCAATGGAAAAATAGCCATAGAATTGGGAGTGCTAGGTTATTAGTTCTTTCAAGTATCCATTCCCTTAGAATATAGACATTATGCAATGAAAAAATAAAATATTATTAACTAAAAACATATATTTTATAAATGAAGAACCAAAATATGCTTTGTATGGCTCATATCAAAATAATTATTAAGGTCTTTAAATACTCAACTAATGAAACACCATCAACCAAAAACCTTTGCAAGAGAAGGATCTTTCCATACTCCAATGTATATTGAAATGCTTGTCGCATAACTTTTATTATTATATCTATATACATTATATTACAAGTCTTAATGAAACATTGAAGACAATGTTCCATTGTATATTTATTATTTATTTATAATTAAATATACTAATATCATTATTATGATTCAAATTATGTTTAATGATATATTAACTTTTTAAACTTCCTTAAATACCTTTCATAATGAGAGTAAATACATATTTAAGATGGTTACTTATTTATTGTAGTGAATTCACAAATTGTGATTGCATTGATTCCATCAAAACAAATGTTAATATAGAGATAAATAAAGTTAGTCTCCAATTTTGAAACTTTAAATTTCAATTAAAATAGGGTTTAAATGTATTCCTAACTTTTAATTTATTTAATTACAATGAAGGGTTTGTTTAAGTGAAGTGCATTTCAAATGATTAAAATTGGTATATTCGACTTTTATTCATATTATGTGGGTTTCTAATGCATTTAAGTATGATTTTAATTACACACAAGATGCTAATTCATGCTAAGTAAGTGTGAGCTTGTATATAATAAATGTTAATTTAAATGTAGATTGATTTAAGCCTCGTTATATTTGCACACAATTATCATAAAGTGAAAAAAATCAAAATTTTTATAAAGTAAAGTTTAAAAAATACTCGTCATAAAGTTTAAAAATGACGACTTTATAAATTACAAAAAAAATGTCATATATATAACATTCACATAGAATAGAAATCAAAACATTGAGTTATAAACACTATCCCCACTAGCCC
Source organism: Pseudotsuga menziesii (assembly GCA_001517045.1). Classification (NCBI taxonomy): domain Eukaryota; kingdom Viridiplantae; phylum Streptophyta; class Pinopsida; order Pinales; family Pinaceae; genus Pseudotsuga; species Pseudotsuga menziesii. The sequence goes on from LPNX010210092.1 coordinate 135,976, forward strand.
AGGCATGACCATTGTCACCACCACCATCTCCTACACTAGGCTTGCTATCATATCTATGACCATCACCACCACTATCGTCACCTGCACTAGGCCCCCCACCAGTCACCACCACCATCGTTGCCTACACCAAGCCCCCTATCACTTGTCGTAGTGTCAAAACCATGCATATTACAATCCATAAAAATAGAATCTAGGATTGCATATTGCAACTTAAATTTACAATCAAGTTTGATAAGTTTTAGTGCAAAATTTATGAGATGACTATATTTTTAAATTTTAACTAGATGCATCAAGTTACTGGTTCAAGTCAAAGATAAATTGTATGTATGGGATTTGGGTTTATGTAGATGGAATTTGAGTATGTGAACCCATCCTACTCATGCCTTGATGAGCATGAACATCCATGCCAATCCCTAGAAACATGAAATCAAATGATTATTAAAAATCATGATTAGCATTAAAAAATTAATGAGCATTTCAATATGACACTATATACACCTTGTATTGATTCATACTTGTGCACTGGATATTGGAATCCTTAGTGGGACATTGTTAAGATGTGGAACTATTACATCCCACTCATGTACCCACATCATTGTGGAATCAACATCCTCCTGTACTCAGACCTTTGTGTGGCGACATTAAATGTAAACATTCAAATTTGTAAATACATACTACAATCATTGTTTAAAAAAATGGTGCAATTAACTTGGATTAGATTGAATTGAGGCACGAATTGTACCTCATCAACTAAGTGGCCCTATACTATATGTGAAGACTCGAGATTTGCACAACCTTAGGGGGGGATTAGGGCCATGAACAATAACCTTGCCTCTATCCATCCAATCAAGAAACATATCAAGAAATGACCAAATAAATAATTGTAAATATGTAAGCACACACATAGTTTATATGAATTTAAACGTTTAGAAATTAATCATACATTAACCAAATCTCCTCCACTTGTCACATCTGGACAAGAAAATGATTGTTCACTACTATAAATCTCATCTATTAATGCATACATTTGTGTGTTATAAATAAAAATTAATCTTGCTTAATGCATTGATTCCATGTGTATCAAGATGATAGATTAATGGCTACTAAAGAGAATATAACCATATTACAATGTATACCTCGCTTCTAAGAGTTGGTCTATATCTCTCATACAACAGAAAATATGCATCCCATGCACTAATAACATACTATAATAACTTCTTAGGTAGTATAAATGCAAGTGTGTCATCACCCTCCCTGTACAAATCGAGATCTCCATAAATAGGGGGTGGTGTATATCTCTCCCCATCTAGATCAACTTTAACATTTCCCAACAGAATAGGAATAGTGGCCATCATCACATCCCTCACCTCAACTCTAAGTTGTGATGGATATTCCAACTCCTGGGGTAAATTTATACTCCTCCTTGGAAATGGTACCAAAATCAAAGGAGGTGGTATGGTAATAGGATCTCTACAAGCCCCAGTATCTCTACAAGCCCTATGAGAAGACAACTTTTATATATTAAAAAAAGTGGGATATATTTAATTGATTTATGTTAAAGTATCTTTTAAAGAAAACTTCATGTACACGCACTATATGTAGCAGCTACACCTATGTACTTTCCCTAAAGGTTCCATGTAAAGGGCCAGCCACCATACATTTATAGTCATATCCCATTGTCAGTGGATTAGTTGGCTACTTATATAATGTTGCATAACACATAAAAATGGGTGGTGTTGTAAAAACAAAGCAACCAAATCCCAACTAGAGAGTTGGTTGGACAAATAGACAAATGTTGGTTTAGAGTGCCCTCGGCTGGAACTCTGGCCCGGCTAGAAATATGCCCTGGATGGAACTTTGCCTTGGCTGGAATTGTGCCCGGTTGGAACTCTGCCTCGGCTGGAACTTTTCCCATCCAACATTCCAACGTAGAATTGTGAAGATTCCAAATATCTAAATATCTGCTAGCTCAATAACTCTCTATAGGAAGTACGTTCGACAATGCCTGAACTTATTGGAAAGAACAAGAACATCATAAGAAGCCTGCCCTTGTTGGAGCTCTGCCCTGGTTGGAACTCTGCCTCGGTTGGAACTCTGCCCCAGCTGGAACTCTGCCCCGGCTAGAACTTTGCCTCGGCTGGAACTTTGCTCCGCTAGAACTTTGCTCCGGCTGGAACTCTGCCCTTAGCTGGAACTCTGTCCCGGTTGGAACTATGCCTTGGCTGGAACTTTTTCCTCGCTAGAACTGTGCCCCATTTGGAACTGTGACCCGGTTGGAACTTTTCCCATTCAACATTACCAACGTAGAATTATGAATATTCCAAATATCTAAATATTTGCTAGCTCAATAAATCTCTATAGGAAGTACGTTCAACAATGCCTGAACTTTCCTGCCCTTGTTGGAACTCTACCCCGACTGGAACTCTGCCCCAGCTGGAACTCTACCCCGGTTGGAACTCTGCCCTGGCTAGAACTCTGCTCCGATTGGAACTCTTCCCTCGACCAGAACTCTGCCTCGGCTGGAACTATGCCATGGCTAGAACTTTTCCTTGGCTGGAACTGTGCCCTGACTGGAACTTTGCCCATTCAACATTACCAACGTAGAATTGTGAAGATTCCAAATATATAAATATTTGCGAGCTCAATAACTCTCAAGAGGAAGTACGTTCGACAATTCCTTAACTTTATTGGAAGGAACAAGAACCTCACAGGGACCCTTCCCTTGTTGGAACTCTGCCCTGGCTGGAACTATGCCCCGATTGGAACTCTGCCCCAGTTGAAACTTTGCCCTGACTGGAACTCTACCCCGATTGGAACTTTTCCCATCTGGAACTCTTCCCTCAGCTGAAACTCTGCCCTGGCTAGAACTATGCCCCAGTTGGAACTCTGCCCCGACTCGAACTTTTCCCATTTAACATTACCAACGTAGAATTGTGAAGATTCCAAATATCTAAATATATTCTAGCTCAATAACTCTCGTACATTCGACAATGCATGAACTTTATTGGAAGGAACAAGAACCTCATAGGAACCCTACCCTTGTTGGAACCTCATAGGAACCCTAGTCTTAACTAAACAAACGAAGTAATTAAATGCACAACAAATAAATCCAACTTTGGGAAAACATCTCAGTATGGTAAAACTCTCCTCAAGACCCATGAAAAAGATGGAAAAAAATGGAAGACATTACAAACCTTGCATAGGTCAAACTTGAGTTAGCTCGAATGGTTGAGTGCTGTGAATTGCAAGTAGGAGATCATAAGGTAAAGTCTCTTGGTTGATTTCCTTTGTTGAATATTGTGAGCCTCACTCAATGTCCCCACCAGCTTTGGTTTCCAAAACTGCAACTGAATGGTTTGCCTTGGGTACCATCCTCGAAATGAGAGGAAGTGATCAGAGGGTTTCCCATGTTATGCATTTCATCTGATAAAACGGGTCAAACTTGAGTTATAATTTGATAAGTGGCTCTAGTGTGGCAAAAAAATCATGCAGCTTTGTGCTTTGGTATTAATTTTGGGATAATGTAAGGGATATAAGAGAGATACTAAATGAAAGGATTGATCTAGTGGAGAGACAAAACAAGCAATGTGGTTACAATGAAGAATGCAATAAGGAAATTGGAAATGAAATGGTAGAGCTACACATATATTGAATAGAATAACTCTTCTCCCACATGAACATTACAATGGAATGAGGACTTTCTAGGTTTTGAGAATTAGAAGGAGTGGGGTAGAACACTACTAAGAGCAGCTCATACTCTTCAGCACAGAATGAAAAAATGGGCTTCAGTTGGGAAAAGCAATAATTTTGTAACTATAACTTATCTATCTAGTTTAAAGCTATTGAATCATAGTTGGGAAAAATGGTGTATCTGCCTACAAGCATAGCTGAGTCATTTTGTTTAGCATACCGACTATTTTTCTTAAAATATAAAAGTATAAAATGATTGAGGAGAAATAAAGCATTGTGAAAATTATATAAAGAATTACATCACAATGATGTAAACTTTAAAACTATTATTTGACAAACCAAATCTTGCATTGATGTCATAATGCACGAGAAAAGTTGTCAATGTAGAGAACTGTGCCTCCTCATCAAACAAGGGTGGTGTTGCAGCACTATTTATTGCCTCACATAGATTAAATCAACATCTCTAGCCTCACCTTATTTGGCACACTAGGTTATTGATCTCTGAAGCAATCTTCTAACATTTAGTTTAAGACATGCTTCATGTGCTCTCGATGTATCAACATCTACATCCATTTACTCAATTGTAATTAGTATTATCATCGTCACTTTCATAGTTTTTTCATCCCTATCATACCATTTTTTTAGGTTGCTCTACTGGGAATTTTATAGGAAATGACCAAAAAATTAACTCCTCCCCAATAGCAATTTTCTACGATAACAACCACAATCATGGTGCTGACCAACAGATTCTTATTTCTGCATCTGTTTTTGCAAAATCATTGTGACTGGAAACAAAACAATAACTGTGACATTCAAGCCAATCCAAATAATCTTGAAAGTGTCTAACAAACAATATGCATGAAGTCAATATATTGAGTCCCAATGTGAAAGAGCAACTAATAAACTGTTTAATATTAGCCAATTATACAAATCTGAAAAAGCTTCTGAACATCTTAGAACTTCTCATCTAGTGAAAATGTACACATCTCTGTCAAACTCCTGCTTGTTACCCCAAAACTGATGAACATGACATTATATCAGGCATAAATCTCCCCCATGACTTATCCAATATTATATTATTGGTTCATGCCTCTATGCTCTTCCCTGACAAATGCCAGAAAACAGTGTAGGTAGTCTTGATCCCATGGATTGATGTTTTTGTGGCAGTCACAGTCACCAGAATCTCTGCATAATCTCCACAAGCTCTTGGATTTCTTAGAACTATGCCTCGATTAGAACTATGCCCTGGTTGGAACTATGCCCCGGTTGGAACTCTGCTTTGGCTGTTCAAGGAGGCAGAGTTCCAGCAAGGGGCAAGGTTCTAGTCGGGGCAGAGTTCCAATTGGAGCAGAGCTCCAGTGAGGTAAAGTTCCAGTCGAGGTAGAGTTCTAGCCGAGGCGAAGTTCCAGCTGGGGCAGAGGTCCAACGAGGGCATAGTTCCAATAAGGGCAGGGTTCCTGTGAGGTACAAGTTCCTTTCGATAAAGTTCATGCATTGTCGAACATACTTCTTATAGAGTTATTGAGCTAGCATATATTTAGATATTTGGATTCTCAAGGAGGCAGAGTTCTAGCTAGGGGCAAGGTTCCAGTCGGGATAGAGTTCCAATCAGAGCAGAGTTCCAGCAGAGCAAAGTTCTAGTTAAAAGTAGAGTTCCAGCCGAGGCAAAGTTCCAACTGGGGCAAATTTCCAACCGGGGCAGAGTTCCAACAAGGGTAGGGTTCGAACAAGGGTAGGTTTTCTATGAGGTATGAGTTCCTTTCGATAAATTTCATGCATTATCGAACATACTTCCTATAGAGAGTTATTCTGCTAGCAAATATTTAGATATTTGGAATCTTCACAGTTCTACAATGGTAATGTTTGATGGGAAAAGTTCCCGCCGAGGCATAGTTCTAGCCAGGGCAGAGTTCTAGCCGGGGCAGAGTTCCAGCCGAGGGCAGAGTTCCAGCCGGGACATACATGTCGAGGCAAATTTTCAGCCGGGGCAAAATCACAAGTCCCTCTAGCAAACTTAACACCACCATTGACCTATCATCTAGAGTTTGATGAAGACAACCCTTTCCATATGTAAGAAGATGATCTCAAACGCCCAACACTCTTTCCATACTTTTAATCCCGTTGCATTCAAAGTGTTCGAAGGAATGTAAGCACATGGTTATACTCCAGACATCGTAATATTCAATATCTGCATCAAAGGGATTTGCGGGAATGACAAAATCAAGGTTGAGGTCAACATTTTCATCCAAATGAACTATGCCTCGCTTGGAACTCTTCCCTAGCTGGAACTCTGCCCTGCCTAGAACTTTTCCTCGTCTGGAACTCTGCCCCAACTGGATTTATCTGTCTTGCAGAACCCATCTACTAGGTATTATACGTAAGAAGATTAGGAGCTTGTTATTTTCTCGTCATTTGGATGAAAATCTTGACCTCAACCTCAATGGTGGTATTTTTTCCCTGGCTAGAACTTTGCGAAGACATATATTTGATGGCATAATGGAAATGCTTGAGTTTATATTTTTTCAATTTCTTTTTGGTATCTGGTTGATCTATTTGGTTCGTTGATCTCTTTCTGGTTTCACTTATATGGTGGTTTGAAACCTCATTCATGGCCCATGAACCCTAGAAGCTTCAAAGCCCTTGATTTCCTCTCCTAGCATGGTCAAAGCCCTGAAACCTATCATTGGTCTATAAAATCTCCTAATGGAAACCATATCCCACTCAAATTCCAAAGGTTTGCTCTAGAGGGATTATGTGGTGTTTTGAGTCCTTGTCCATAGCCCATGAACCATAGAAGCTTCATTTTGTGTCCACAATGCTTATTTTCCTCCCTTAACATGGTAAAGGCCCTTAGACAAATCTCTATTGTGCAAAACCTTCTAATGCCACCTATATCCCATTCAAAGGTCAATGATCCCATCTAGAGGATGTGTGATGATTCAAGGCCTTCATCGTGGCCCATGAGCCTAGGAAGCTTCATTTGGCATATCAGTCCCTTGATGTCCTCCCTCAGCCTTGATCAAGGCCTCAAGACCCATTCTTGGTGCACAAATCCTCGTAACGGTACCTTGTCATGACCTTTGAGCCCTAAGAACTCTGCCCCACCTGGATCTTTGCCCTGGCTGGAACTCTGCCCCGGCTGGAACTTTACCCCAGTTGGAACTCTGCCCCGGCTAGAACTTTGCCTCGGCTCGAACCCTTCCCTACCTGGAACTCTGCCCCGGCTGGGTCTCACATCTACACGAACTTTAACGTTTGTTAGCCATAATGTTGTCACATACAGTGTACTTATAGATGGCCTTTGCAAAGAAGGCAAGTTCAACAACGCAAACATGCAAGTTCAAGGGCAGGTTTTCAGTCGGGGCAAAGTTCCACCAGGGTAGAGTTCTAGTCGGAGTAGAGTTCCAGCGGGACAGAGTTCTAGCCGGGGTAGAGTTCCAGCCGGGTCAAAGTTCCAGCTGGGTAGAGTTCCAACCAGGGTAGAGTTCCAGCTAGGGCATATTTCCAACAAGGCCTTCCAACAAGGGCAGGGTTCCAACAAGTGGGGCATAGTTCCAGCCTGGGTAGAGTTCTAGCCTATTTTATCCCATGCAATCCATACACACCTGGAAAGAAACTTGGGAAGAAATGAAGCCTGTATGTAAGGGTCCCAAAGCAAAACTTATGCTGACATTGATAAGCAAGTGGGAAAAGTTGGAATTTTGCTTGGAGTCGGTTGCTCGGGCTCTTCAATTTCTTCAATGGGCGATGCTTCCACTTTTTCTTCAACAGGAGGTTCACGGCTACTTGGAGCCGACTACTCGAGCTCTTCAATTTCTTCAATGGGTGGGGCTTCCACTTTTTGTTCAATAGGAGGTTCATGCATGCTTGGAGCCAGCTGCTCAGGCTCTTCAATTTATTCAACGGGTGGGACTTCCAATTTTTCTTTAACGGGAGGTTCAGGCGACTTTTCGGGCTTTTCAATTTCTTCAACGGGCGGAGCTTCCAATTTTTCTTCAACAGGAGGTTCAGGCCTGCTTGGAGCCGACTCCTCGGGCGGTTCAGGTTCTTTATCTTCCAGACAAATGAAGTAGACTCAATGGAAAATAAGACAAAGGAAGCACCCTTCCCCTCCATTCTTCATAGGAAGCACCTTAAATTCATTGCATTCCTTCCCAAATTGATGAAGTCTTCTAAGTTTTTCCATCGTCTAATGCATCATTATAAAACTACCATGACCTTCCCAGGAAGAAATGATAGGGATCCATATGAATTGCTTCACATAAAACCCCTCAGTGTAACCAACAATATGTCCCTTTCACAACCAAGAAACATTGTAGGCTTTGGGATGTGGCATACATTTGATATTTAACTTTTCAATCACCTTTGTAGAAAATAAATTTTATTTGTTACCTCCATCTTAATTAAAATTGCACTGTTTACCTCACATTTTCACTTGGTTAATATGTTACTCTTCCTTTCCTTGTGGTCCTTTTGGAATAGTTTGTCCCATTCGATATATATTAAACCACAACATGACCTTGTTATCTTCCTTCCCCTCTATACTTCATAGGAAGCACCCTGGATTTGTTGCTTTCCTTCCCAAACTGGTAAAGTCTTCCAGGTTTTTCATCATCTAACGCATCATGATAAAACTACCATGACCTTCCCATACACAAATGATAGGGATCCATTTGTATCACATCACATAAAACTCCTCAGGGTAACAAATTGTATGTCCCTTTCAGAACCAAGAAACATTGTAGGCATTGGGATGTGGCATATATTTGATATTTAACTTTTAAATGACCTTTGTAGAAATAAATTTTATTTGTTACCTTCATCTGTATTAAAATTGCAATACTTAGCTCCCTTTTTTTCGCTTGGTTACTATGTTAGTCCTCCTTTCCTTGGGGTCCTTTTGGAATTTTCTGTCCCATTGCAACTATATTATTTGAAAAATTAGGTTCTCTCCTTATCCCTTGTACATTGCAAATACATGGTCTTTAATGCCATCTTATGATGCCTTGATAACTTGTGCTCTTGCATCTTTATTCATTCCACCACTCAAGGTCTCTAGGCATTCATATGCTCAATGTCCTTGTATGCTCCACTTGAAATGAGTGCTATTAAATATTTTGCATCTACCTTGACCTTTTGATTCTACACAACTCTACCCCAATGATCTCCTTCATTAGAGTCGTCATCACCAAATGTAATCCCTGATGCCAATTGAAGTAGAGGTGATATAACACCCTGTAATAAAGCCCATATCCAAGCAATAAAATTGGATATAATGCAACCCTAAAACACAAAACCCCCAATATCAATAAATAAACAACCACAAATTTACCATTAGGAGCTTACTTAATGCAATATGAAGATAATTAAATACACAATTCAACAAGTAGACAAATCAATCACAATTTCAACTACTTTTACTCTACTGGAGTAAATTCATTTCATAAACTAAACCACTGAGCATTGTCTGCAACATAAATTAACATAATACAACTTCAATACTACATGATCAATTGGAGTTACTAACAACTAAACTAAATCCCTATGACCTTCGGTTAGCCTCCAAATTGAGTATTCAAGTTTCCATCCTACCCAACGTGTCAAATTGATGTGGGTGGCCTTTTATGGGCCCTAAGCCACCTATAGCCACCAACTATAGTTTCATGTTAATTGGGTCCATGTCATCAATAGTTTACAACTATAGTTGATCATGTTAATTGGGTCCACATCAATACTTGTCAGAATTGATTGCTATGTAAAAGCTTACTAAAAAATTCAAAAACTTATACATAGATTATGATCCATTCATCCTTTAAAATACTTAAAATTACTACCAACATTTAACAAAATAAAACATTGAAATAAAAATAATTTAACTACATAGATTATAATCCATTTATCCTTCAAAATACTTAAAATTACTACCAACATTTAACAAAATAAAACATTGAAATAAAAATAATTTAACTAATACAACATTAGCAAATCATTCAATAAAAATAAATAAATAAAATTATCCACCCCATGAAGTCGACAAACAATAAAGCTTACAAATTTCCAATAATTTTATATATAACCTTAGTAAACTTCACTCCATACAAATTTCCATTAAGTTTAAATATAACTTTATAGACTTCAGTTCATACAAATTTTCATTAAATTCAAATAAAACTAAAATTGAAATTAAAATATCTTAAATGGTATAAACTTCGTTCATACAAATTTTCATTAAATTCAAATAAAACTAAAATTGAAATTGAAATATCTTAAATGGAAGGTGTAAAAATTTACATTCAAATATCTTAACCTTGAATAATGCTAAACATCCCATTTTAAATCATTTATTTAGATAAATTGTTTTCCCGGAAATTGGACCTCGTAAGCCCAGTAATGTCATTTAGAGCCATTTGCTTAAATATTTTATTGTATCTCTTTGACCTTCTTTCACAGTGTTGTTGAGTCCACCGAATGCAAGCCAGATCTTCAAAACAATATTTTAATATTGGATAAAAGTGTTTTGATTTTTTTCTTTCTTATTGAAAATTGTATTTAAATGTTGGAGTTGAGTGTAAATTTATCATACATTTTATAGGTATATTAATTAAAGTTGGTTTTAAAATAGCTTTAGATATATAAATTAAAATTTGATTTTGAAATGGCTTGGAGTGTAGATTGGTTCACCACAAGGTGCAGTTCTGTAGGGACAATGTTGATATCACTATTGTAGCATTTGCAGATAACAATTATTGATGATGGTCTTTATTGTTAATTATTTATATTTTAAAAATTAAAATTACATGATCAAAGTATTTTATTATTAAAGAGTAAATCTTCAAAAACTATCAAAAAACACAACAATATTTAAATGAATTAGGGTTTAATCGATTTCAAATCTGTTTTCTTTACACAAATAAAGAACAAAAATCAATAACATGGAATGATTTAAATGCTTAGTTTTATTAAACTTCAAGAACACATAACTTCTTGTTTGAACTTACAGTACTGTAACAAAAATAACTTATTGTTTGACCTAAACATCGTATTGTAACAAAAATATTCAAATGAACTGTATGATCTTCCAATAATGTATCAAAAATCTTCCCAGAGAAAATATGCAAAAGTTTCACAAATGTAATATAAAAAATCTTATGGTTTTACCACTTATTAACTAAAACGAATCCAACCCCATTACATTCCACACTCTGGCGGTTTAGCTTGTGGTTGAAAAAGAAGAGAAATAACAGACCTAAACTTGTTTTCTACTCATTCCATAACTCTGAAATCCTGTTAATAAAATGGACCATTTTATTTCAAACTGGATCAACCTAGATCATGTTCTCATTACTTCATATCATCTCTCTGCTATCATTTTTTGCAGGACGAAATAATTTGGAAGTTCAAGCAAGCAACATCTGGCAAATTAATGGAAAAATGCACATCCTTCAAAACCTCTGTGATTTAGAAACCTGAGTATAATTGTATCTTGAAGCTACCACAAAAGAATGGTTCAGGGCATTGACAACTACAGCAATAGAATGAAAGTACAGTACATTAATTCATGACTGTGTATATAAGGTAATAGATCCTAAGATTCCTTCTAAAAGGCTATGAAATTACATTAGATCTCCCCAGATAACATGATGATGGGGTAGATCTGCAACAAAATGTCAAAATATAGTCCACCTGCAAAAAAAATTCATTGAAATCTCATGTGGAACTTTGTAGAAATCTTCACCATCTTTCCATTCTATACTTTTATTGGCTTGGGCAATGGAAATGATGGTGCAACAAATCTGGTAGAGAAACCTCGATAGGGATAAACATCCTCTTCTTGCCAGTCGCCTTCATTGAAATTATGGGCATAGCTGAGCTCATCATAGTTACAGTGAACTGTTTTTGTTAGGCGCTGTAGGCAGCACTCAATTGTCAATTGGTGCCATTACATCTACACAAATAAGAAAATTCATACATCTACAAAAATCAGAAAATTCTTTTAAAGTGAATTCTTCTCCTCTATTTGTTCTGAGGGCTTTGAGATAAAACTCACTTTTCATTTTAGTCATGATTTTGAAGTACAGAAAAAGGTTAAATGCCTCTGAACTATGTTTCAAAAAAGCCAAGTATGGCCAGAGAAATCATCAATAAAGATCAAAAGAAAAAAAAATCTTACTCAAATATGGAGTTTGCATAAGGCTGTATATGTCAGCATTTACAACCTCAAATATAAACTTTTGCCCTCCATGGCTGGTTGACTGGAAAGCCATCTTGGTGTTGCTTATCAATTGCACAACCTGAACAGATTTCTTCACTTTATTGAATTATCAGCAGCCAGTTCACCATTTGCTTCTTATAAAATATTCTCAACCCTTGAAAACTCGAATGTCCATAGTGCTTGTGCCATAAACATGAATGATCTATGGTTTCTTTGAGGACATGCATAAGGTCAGATACAATCTTCAAGGGAAACATCTTGTTTCCTATCAATGGAACCCTATGTTACCAGAAACGAGAAACGGGAAACGAGAACAGTACGAGAAACGAAGTTTCCAGGTTTCGCAAGTATAAGAAAGGAGGAGAGAGAAAAACAAAAATTGCATTAATTAAAGTATATAAATTAAATATTGTAACAATTTACAGATTTTAGTACTAACTGGACTTAGTTCGGCATTTCAAACTCCAAGCTCCAACCAGCTTCACCTAATTAATTTTAGCTTCAGAGACTAACAAACTCCAGGTTCGTCCAACCCTGAATTGAAGGATGGAAACCAATTCTTTTAGGTTTAAAGCAGAAAAACAGAGTAGGAAGAAATCATAAATTTACTTATTATTATTATGGTTGATTTGTTTACCTTACCTGATTTGGGCCATTGTGAATTCTCAGATTCAAGAAAACATTTAAGGGATTCACGATAGGTTTGCACAGCCATGTTCCTCTCTATTTATTGCTTTGAGCTTTTCATTATTTCCATATGCGTTATAAAAGTGTTTTTTTTATACATCAATGTAATTTGCAGGATGAAGCCTTCTATATTCAAATATTGACAATTTATTGCTTTGAGTTTCTCATTATTTCTATATATGTTCTTTGTATACATTATTGTAATTTGCAGGACAGAGCCTTCTATACAAATATTGACAAAGGCCAGATCGTGTAACAATTTTCTTTTGTCATTTCTGTCTTTGTGTAAAGTATTTATGCAAATACAAGGTACTGTGTAAGAATTTCCAAAACTGACTCTTTTATGTACCTTTAATATATGAGATTAAATTTGTTGGTTTGATTACTTTAATTAGGTGTCATATTGTTGGATTCATTATTTTAATTCATAGTAATTCATTTACATGTCAAGGATGATTCAAGACTTTCACAAACTCTTAGGGTGCCCCTAATGCTTCTTCATCTTAGGCAACAATAATTTCCTTACTCATTACCACAACAAAGATTTATATGCTCTTCTTAACTTCTTTTGCACCTCCCATTTTTAGTTATTGTGCTATACACACTGAGACTCCAGTGCCCAATGGAAAGGCTTTCAGTATGAAGGTTTTACTGCGATTTTATTCTAGTCAGATATGCCTTACCTTCAACCTTTATTTCTGTTTTTATTTATCTAAATCTGACATTCTTTCCAATAAATGTTGTGATTTGAGTTGTCTCTGTATTGACAGTGAGTAGCCAAATCTCTGAGAATCACGGAAGGTTACCCCTTCTGGCCCAAGAGATAACTTGAGGTCTAAAGCGGGTCCTAGATGCCTTAGCATAGTTTCTAAGTAGCCAGGAACATATAGAGAAACAATTGAGGGCATAATTTCAAAGTGGGTTTCTCTTCTCACTACTTGGGTTTCCCACTATAAATCGACATGTTCAGCTATTGTGATTCTCACTATGTTGTTATTTATTGTGTTATGATATCACTAAAAACTATGACAATCTTTAAGTGGCTCATTCTTTTATAAATCTATATACAATTATGCGACAAAAGAACAATATTAAAGTTTATTTTTTATTATTTTTGTTCTTTTTTATTTATATTAATTATCCATTTAAGATACATCTTTCATGTTGGACATATAGTTTTTAACATGTTCTTGTTAAAGACTATGTTAATGGTATGCTACATAACAGGGATTTTAGCTTATTTGGATATTCTTTTTTATGTGTTTCCATGCCTGGGCAATTCATTTTGGGAAGTTCAAGTTCCACTGATACCTATTTATGAAACATCCAACTTCCATTTAGGCTCTTCAACAATGACAAAAACCCTCAACAAGGATTGTCCCCCAAGTTATTAAAAATAAAAATATTCAACATGAAAAATAATAATAGTAAAATCTGAAATCTCTATACATATAATTGCGAATTTGTAGGTTCTTACAATTCAAAATTCTCTGATAAACTGACATTTTGTAAGCTAAATACTTCAATGGATGGAAGATAGCCCAAGACCTAGAGAGCAAAAACAATTCCATTTTTTTAGTGCTCATGGTGAATTCAAGGGCCTGGTAACAAGTATGAGTGGGTTTTTGAGCTCTCGATGTTCACTGCAAAGTCTGAATTTAGGCCCTAGGGTACATGCAACAGGTTGGCATTATCAAAATTAAGATGGCCAAGTACCCACAAGTTCAATGCTTCAAGTCTTCAAGCAGATGCTTATGACAAACAGGTTTTTGCTAAGAAAATAGGACACACATAAACAAAATGTCTAATTTAATATTTTTAAAAATAAACAGAGATCCTTAGATTTCAAGTTTCAACCAGTCTGCAAGCAACAACATAGTAGCAAGCCCAAGGAGTCTTAAACTATAAAAATTAAGCCACACGTGTTGATTCCATTTTGGCTTCAAACCCACTCAATTCATTTATTGAATCCATCTGGGATTAATTCCTTGATGTTGTCCAAAACACAGCTTTCACAGATGTTTCAAACTCAATCAAGGGAGAAGAGTTTCCATGAAATAGGCAATATCATGCAACCCAACGAGGATCAAGGATATTCCAATCGAAAATTGAAAATAAAAAATAATACTCTTAATCATCCATCTTCAACGCATCCAGTGGTCAGTACATTCCTATTACTTTTCAGCACCTTATACATGAAACTTAATAAGTACAACTTCTAAAATGATAATGAGGCTCTTTCAAATTCAACTAGCCTAACAGTGTCTCTGTAATAGGCCTTCAAAATACCCATTGACAGGCAGTGCAGGTTAAGACTAGGATGCATTCTTCACAGTTATATTAACATAAAATTTCACCATGCTGCTAGTGACATTAATCTTAGCATAACCAAATGCGGGCAATGAAATCTAAGGTCTGTATCATTAAAGCCCTCCAGAGTCAGTCTAGAAGGAGAGTATATTAAATTGCAGTAACCCATAACCAGAGTCAGTCTGTATTTTCCTCCTTTTTAACCCGGGTTCATGCCATATCAAACTGCACGCAAGCTTCCCTCTACACATCGATCTCCACAGAGCTGCAGTCGGCTCTTCTTTTTACAACAACAAGCAACTCCTCTGCACACGAAGAACAATAGCAGAGCCTCTCCTCCTTTGCGCAGTGGCTTCTCCAAGTATCACAAAGTGTTTCTCTCCTTATCAGTGGCAGTGGCCCCACGTCCTCACTGTTCTCAAAGCAGCGATTTCTCTCCCACGCTGCTATAACGTCGAGCCCATGAACAATTTAAGCCACTAAAGTCTGAAACTGAACTGTGAAAGGAAAAAACTAATAAGGAAATACTCAAACTTCAATGTTGAGCAGACTTCGGAGAGCAGGCTTCCTTCTCGAACACTCCATTGACATTTAATTCAGCATTTACTTCATCTGATTTACCACCCAGCAAGTCAGCTTGACACAAATTACGATCTGCACAAGAATCACGTTCTAAGAAAAATGGCAAAACGTTTTTGCTAAAACCGTTGTGCAGAACGGATCGTTTCGTAAGAACGGTTTCTCCATTTTAGAAACAGAAACGGCCATAAGAAACCGCGGTTTTCTTTTCGTTTCAGTTTCTACTTCGTTTTCCTAGAGAAACGCATAGACCCCTCACGTTTCTGGTAACATTGGAACCTTTGCAACAAGATGATAATTGTCTAAATTAGCAAAACAATTGCAACAACCACCTTCAAATAAAACCTTGTAATTTTTGTCAATGAATTGTCCTACAGATAGAAGATTGTGTTACAATTTTGGTACATGCAAACCATTCCGAATATATGTTGTTCTCCTTGCTTAGTCTTAACAACAAAGGAACCTTTTCCCGTCACATCAACCTCTTTGTCATTTCCAAACTTCAGCGTTTAGAAGTTGAACAGATTCCTCAATATAGTTAGCCCATGTCAGATTTCTTCTTCCTGAACTCAGAATCATAACGCCCAAGGCGTTTGCAATACTTGAACTAGATATATTTATGTAGTCTACATAACTCCTGTCTCTTCCTTTACCATATGCTATTCATCTTCGTCTCCTTCTTCCACCTCCGTTGTTGGTGGAAGGCTCCCTTGTGTTCTATTTTGTTGAAGAGAAAAACTAAGTTTTTTGAGGAGGAAAACTTGGAGTTTTTTCATCAATTTAATAGAGGACTGGAAAGATTCTTCGAAGTTCTTTGTAGAACATTGCATATGCTCATCATGTGACTGCAAAGAACCTACCAACATAACCACTTTCAGTGTGGTAAGATCTTTGCTTTCTTAAATAGCTATGGCTCCCCGATTATATTTTGGAAGTAGAGACCTCAAAAAAATTCCACAATTCTCTGTTCTATTACATATTCCCATTGAGACCTCACTCTATTCACAATACCTTGTGTCCTACTAATAAACCTGAATTGACTCGATTCCTTTCATATTTAAAAAATTTCTTAAAGTTTGAATCCTTACCAAATTTACTTTGTCTGAACCATGGTAGACAACTTGCAATGTGTGCCAAGCATCCTTTGATTTTCTCACATTAGCAATCTGGGGGAAAGATTGATACATCCAAATGCAGACTGTACAGCAAAGAAGGCCCAATTATTCTTTTCCTGATTTGTTGATCTGTAATGGAAGCATTTAAAGCATTTGATCTGCAAGTTCAACAAACCTAGTTTCCCCCAGTGGTACACCAAAAAGGTCTTCATCTTGATGCTCCAGCGTTCATAATTTTCTCCTGCAAACTAAGGAATCTGAAGGGAAAGTTACCATTCATCATTCATCCTTACAACAGTAACCTGTGCTATAATACCAAGTGAAGGATATTATGAAACACAAAGAACAAAAAAATAAACAGAGCACCCTAGTATATTTTCTCCTGTACACTAAAAAGATAAAACAGATTTTCAAGGTAACGAAAAGGGAATAATAACTTATTGTATTATAGACTGAAGAATAACACAGGAATTTTATTCTGTGGAGAGATTTGAAAAAAATACATCACAATGGTGCTGTAGAAACATGACTGCTAGAGAGTCACTCTGATGAGTTATGGCCTTCCTCAAGCAAAGGGGTTTTTGCCATGAAGTTGAAAAAAGAATGCCCTGCACTCTTTACAAGCAAGAGTAGATAACACAAGTTCCTACAGGAAAAATTGAAAGTAGATTTTCTAAATATAGCTGACAGAAATTTTAAAAATAGTTGAAAGCTCCATTAAACTCCTAAACTTACCCCACCGAGAAGCTTAGTCGTCAGATACAACATTAACTCTTGCACTACCTTACTGCACTTTACCATATTAAGATATATATTATTGAAGTTGTCTAATGATTTACCATATTAAGATATATATTATTGAATTTGTCTAATGATTTTAATTTCCTGGGGGGACTTTTGACGGAATTAGATGATTTGAAAATGATCACAGTAGAAGTTATCATGACATTTTATTGCAAAACTGGATTTAACCTCTCCAAAATCCTGGTACACCTGGATTATGCTATCTGCCCATCCAAATATAGTTTGGAAACACTTACCATAACAGAAAAGTCTGCCAACTCTACTCCAACCATGGATTCATTGGCCTTCTTAAAGGATCCAAAAACTGGGAAAAAATCTCTCATCGGAAATGTATTGGTGCATCTGACCTAGTTAGGCTTCACTTTCATCATGGTTGATGGTAACACTTCATCCC
This sequence comes from Pseudotsuga menziesii, assembly GCA_001517045.1. NCBI lineage: Eukaryota > Viridiplantae > Streptophyta > Pinopsida > Pinales > Pinaceae > Pseudotsuga > Pseudotsuga menziesii. The sequence goes on from LPNX010210092.1 coordinate 153,767, forward strand.
TGTCAGAAGTTTCTAATATTAATAAGGATGGGAGAGGTCTCAAATTGCTAAATGGATCTATTGTATGACTGGGCTGTTTTTAAATCTTTCAAGAAAACTGAATGTTTGTTAAAGCATGGAGAAGAAGTGAAATAAATGAAGAGATACTGTTTCGTTAACAATAGATACTCGTTTGTTTCAGTTCTCTTCGTGGTTTAACAAAAAATAGTTTGGTTGATAGATTATAAAACAGCTAGTCATGCAATAAATCGTACATTTTGACACTAGGAACTCTATCCTCCTTACTAACATTTAAAACTTCTACCAGGCATCGATCAATAAGTTCGTGAATGTAAGAGAGCCCTACATCGTATGCCTTTTAAGTTCTGAATCTCCCTGCTCAAGATGGGGTTGTCAAAGATACATTGTTAAACTTGCAAAGTGGCTCGCATTACTCTACTATTTCTTCAACATCGTCTAGAAAATACTCAAATTTCTGAAACCATTTGGATATTAGTCCAGCGGTTTAATGGAAACAAGCTCATAATCCAAAATCCTCTCGGAAGGTCGTTACCACAGAGACAAGAGCTGTAACCGCTGTTGGTGCCATGTTTTCCTCCAAACATCTGAATCTTGCTCACACCATTAACTGCTCCACAATGCACACCAGCTTCCTGTACCGTAACCCCAACACTCAATAAAAAAAGAGGAAGGCCGGTCCGGTGGCCTGAGCGTAATTTTGAAGCTTGTCTACACGATCCTGTTTTTATTACAGCTGGAGGTTGCAAAGCTCACATTGCATTTTCTGAGTTCAAACAAACAGCCCATTAAATCAAATTAGCTGTGGATTGGGATTGATGGATTCAAAATTTAAGTTGGGTTTGTACTAACTTGCATTTGCTGGAAATGGAGGGACGAGCAAGTTGTTGTTCAGAACTGCCGTAACTCAGAGAACAGGGATGATGTTTACATTAAGCAAAGGCAGTTGTTGGAAATGCAGTTTAGAACAGGGATCGGAACACTGAGTAGAGGCAGAGAAGTTCTTCCCACTGGATGGAGGTTTGAATTCGGGGGTGAATTAATTGAATTGACGACAACCGACGGAGGGAGACGGCGTTGAAGACTAACGGTGACGGTGGGTGAATAGGGCCGGTGACGAGAAAGAAGGCCTGTCATTTCCCATTAACTCCATCCTCTCTAATGAATGAAAAATATCTCTCAATTAACGACGAGATTTCTTATCGTTTCTGATGAAAAATATCTCTCAATTAACGAAGAGATTTCTTATTGTTTCTCGCATGTTCCTGAAAAACTAGAGTAGGTGCAAATTTCCCCAATTTGTGGCCTACCATACGATGTGTTACATAAATGGGTAAATGTTCTCGCTTGTTATGAACAGCAATTGTATGACCGATAATTGCGGGTACAATGAAAGAGGCCCAGTGGCTATTATCTTCTTTTCTTCCTTTATGTTTATATTTTGAATTTTTCTCAATGAATGATTAGCCACAATTTTTTTTTCCAGTGAATGTGCCATGATCAATTACCTTTTTTATTTTTTATTTTTATTGGGGCAAAATCATGGCGTCGGTAACTTACTCGCCTAAACAAAACTCATTACAGTAATAGTCCCATTTTTTATCTACAAGATGCTTTTACTAACAATGTCACTACCAAGTTCATGGTATATAGGATATACATAATTTGTGTGAAAGTTAAATTTAAAAGAAATTCAAATATATTCATATTTTTTTTTTGTAAATTTGGAAAAACTCATTTGTAAATAAAATTTATAGAGTTTTTATGGCTAAAAAGTTTCAAAATAGTAAATTAAAAAACTATTAAAATTGACCTACCAAAAAACAAGAACAATTTCCGGTTCTCGTAAGTTGTATAACTTGTTATAACATAAAACACATTAAAAACTATTAAATAACAAAAATAATAAAGATAAAAAACAGGACCAACTCAAGTCCCCCGAATTGGTGTCAGTCCAGCATAGAATTAAAGACCCCGTAACCTACAGACCTAAGCATGAGTTATTTCAAGATGAACATGTGTGACCAGCTTAACTGAAGGTAAGATGGAAGAGGAGAGGAAAAAAAATAAAGATATGAAGAAGATTAAAGGCAAGAGAAGAGAATAAAGGTAAGCTTATGATTAACAACAAGACTAGGGGCTTGTGTGTATATATATATATATATATATATATATATATATATATATATATTGACACTATAATTTAAAACCCTAAGAAAAACATTTAAAAATACAAATAATAAACAAATAAAACACCAAAACAATATAAAATAAAATAAAGGAAATGATAAAAATAAGTAAATGTTAATATTATAACAAAGTATTAAAAAACAATACAGAGAAACTAACCAAATAAATGTTAAAATTATGACAAAATATTAAAAAAAATATGAAAAACTAATAATAACCATTTAAAAATGTTAATATTATAACACAATATTGTTAAAAAAGAAAAAAAGAGTTCAAAACACAAAATCTCACTCAATAAATGGTAATTTTAATGGGTTAAGTAGGAAGTGGCATGATTCCTAGAAACTGGCCATCCTTGAGAGCCTCCCTTTATACACAAAAAAAAACCACTAAACATACCCTTAACACTTTATAAAACTTGAACATTTTCTTATTATATTGTTTTCCTATATTGTTTTGAAATTTATTATATATTACATGTTTTATACTATATTGTTTTGAAATTTAACTTTATGTTATATGTATTATATTTGTTTCATTTATGTTTTGAATCCACATCAAGCTATGTTTTTAGTTTTAGTAATGTAGTAGTTGGCATGGGACAACATGAAGCAACATGTTGTCTCATTTTCTTCAACTAAAGAAGAATGTTAAGCAATACTCAAAGGAGCATGTGAAGTAGTTTACCTTATATGGATGCTTGTATATCCAACAAAATGAGCCTACCATATTTTACTATGATAATTAAGGGATTTCTTACGATAACAAAGAATCCGATCTTCCATAAGTGTACCAAACATATTGATGCTCATTGTCACTTCATCTGATAATGTGCAGAAGATGTTCTCATTATGTTGTAATACTGTCCTACAAAGGATTGAATTGTAGACATTCTCGCCAAGTATTTGGGTCTAGAAAAATTTGTAAAATTCAAGGACAAAAGTTTTGTAATTTTTGGATTGACCATTAATGGAGGGTGTTACAATATAAAGGTCTTCTAGACTATATACTAAGGCATATTAGGATGTCATGAAATAATCAGGAATTTGTGAAAAAAAAAGAATTCGGACAAAACTACATTCATCACTCCATAAGAAACTTTCCAATATCTTAGGATGTCACTTAGGTATCTAAATGTTGGATCCACTTTCCAAAGAGCCATGAACTACGAATTATGGGACATCATGGGTAAGATCACAATTGTATATCAATACGATCTTACATTTTTTCTAAGGATAGACTCTGCACATGCCCATCATCTCATGCATATATTTGAAAGATATAGAAAATACGGTATTCCTCTAAACCCTAAAAAAACACTTTCAGAGTTTATGAGGGCATGGGACAAATTCCTGATTATTTTATATCCAAAATTGGCACTTCTCCGTCTGTGATAACACTTACATGTTTTGGTTGCATGAAGACACTTTATGAAGGCTATTGTCAGTCACCCAAAGAACAATTATGGATGGAAGAGCCATATTTGGGAATTTTTTAGCACCCCTATACCTCTTTCTTGGTCCTTTTGATGCTTTAGAAGTCGATTAACAAGTTTCTAGACCAAATCATCTCCTGAAAATCATTGAAAAAAAACCCTACAAAATGTATTTTTTTCCCAAAAACACAGGTTTCTAGTGTCCCACTAGCGTTTTTTACCTTGCACACGCTAGTTGTCAGTGTCCCACTAGCGTGTTCCCTCAAAATGCTAAAAAAATAAATAAAATTTCGAATATTGGGTGCTTTTAGAACTGCCTCCTTGGTTGTAACTGCTCCTTCCTCAACTTGATCTCTTTCAAGTGCTATATAAGAGAGGGATAAGGGACCATGAAAGGGGACCATTCTAGAGATAAGGTTATGCTAGAGGATTTCCTTTAGAGAAGAGGAGCAAGAGGGCCCAAAACCAGGTTTCAAGAAGTTCATATTAGGCTAAGGTCAATGTAATTGATTCAAGCTTTCTATGGATAAAGAGACTTATTTCCTTCCAAATCTTTGATGTGCATTCTTTGGTTATTGATGAGTTATGTTCATAATTGTTATTTTACATTAATTTTCGATCCTTTCATTGTTCATATCTTTAATTTGTAATATCTGAAAGTGCTTTGAGAAGGGTAGTCTTCCTTTTGTAGGTATTGGGGCAATATATTAAGAGATAGCTTGGAAATAGGTTGAAGCTAGGCTTGATCTCCGAAAGAAGGTATCCTTCCTATATCCATAAAACTATGCTTCATTCTTTATTAACTTATAAGTTTGATATAGATTCAAATGCAACTTGTTATAGTTTGATTGGTAAATCCAGTATGTTGGTGACCTCATACCCCATTCATAGGAATACTTTTTCCCTAACAACAAAATTGGTGACCATACTGGGGAGTATCGGTTGCTTTGAGGTTTTCTTGTAGTTTTTTCTTCCATCTTGATAACTTTTTGGTCCTATTTTAAATTTTCAGAAGCGATATCTATCTAAGTCCAAATCGAATTTTTGGTATGTCTGAGTTTTAATTCCTCTTTTAAATTTTTTTTGGGGGAAAACGCGAGTGCATGCTATCTATACCTACGTGTTTTATTTAAAAAAACAACTTTCCTCTTGTATAGCCGCGTGTCACATTCAAGTTTCTTTTTGAACATGCACGTGTTCTCTTGCAACTTTTGTTGACAAATGAGGGTCTATTTTTCTAGTTTGTCCTTCAGTCTTTGGGGCTTTCAAAACTCCTTTAGGAGTCTTGTTGGTGTGTTTCCAACACTCTGGTCGTTGTCCTTGATGATTTGAAAGTTTTTTGAGTTGTTGGTGTGAATGTTTGTGAATAAGACTTGGTTTTTGTCTTACTACTTGGCTTATACTTGAATTGAATGTATGTTGGGTCATTGTGTCTCAAATCCTATTGATTCCTGGCTCAAGTCTTTGTCTTATCGCTAGCTGATTGACTCAACCCTTCTTTTCCAAGTTGAACAACTTTGTCTTAAGAACATCGCTTCCTTCCCAAGTTAGTTGTTTTCAAGCCTCTTGTGTTGTTTGAGGTCTGTTCTTTTAATATTTTAGTCCAGAGTTTGATATGTTAAGCCTTTACATATGTCTTACGTCTTGTTCATAACTTCTTGTTCCTGTTTCATTTTGAAAAAAATAAAAACAAATGCAATTTGTATGCATTCTAGCCTATTTGCAATAGTTAGGTGCATTTGCATAGTTTTTGAAATTTCAAAAAGAAAAAGATAAGTCTTTATTTCCAAAGTCGCATAGTTAGTTTCATTCATTTGGAAAAACAAGACTAAGTGAAAACATTGATTTTGGAATTTTATTCCATCATATATCTTTCACTTTCCTGATGAGTCTGAATATTCCACCTGTTTCACAACCAATTACCTTTGAGTAATTAACAACCTTAAAAAAGAACGCTCACAATAAAATATATTAGAAAGTCTTCTTTTAGGGACAACACACACTAGTCTAGGCTAGTGTTTTGGGTTAGGGTTATAACTAAACTACCCAAAACTATTAAACTCAAACATAGTGTCCTTTCTTTTAGGAAATCCAACCTTACCAAGAGGTGAACCAAAGATACCCCTCCAATACTCAGTTGAGCATACACCAGAGTTGTTGTACGTCTAGGAATTCACTCAATACCTCTTTTTGGCCCCGTGTGGTGCCTAATAATATTTGAGTTTTTATCTTAGATACCCTGCCCATGCACATCGACTCTACTAACGGTTGTTCCACCAGACCTTCTTTGTGATTTTGGTAGCCTTAGTACCTTGAACTCTAGGACTCTACACATGTGACGGTGGAAGGTTATTTCCACTCTACCTAGGGTAGACATGAGAGGAAACCCTGTGCATCTCTTTGGAAAAGTGGTTGGTGATTCAAATGATTGAACCAAAGTGATTGTATCGTGGACATCGGGTAACTGTCCTTCTCCCTTCACTACTTAGTTCTAGGCCCTCATCATCCTAGACTATCCTTTGGAAGGCATCTTTGGTTGCTTGGTATGGATGCTTATGATTTTTGTTCTAGTGGTGTGCTCTCTATGTTGTTGGTTTCTAGTTGAGCTCATAATTGTTTTTCTTGTTGAGTCAGAAACTATGGCTAGCATCCCCATGGGAACCAACCAAGAGACCCCCGTGCATGGGGAATATTGTTCTTTTCCTTTTGATGGGAATGTTGGTGTTCCCTTGATGGTCACTCTGAGTTTTCCTGGATTCACCCTTGGGATATCTGTTTGGTTGTTTTCCACTCCAACAGTCATGAATTATCCTGATGCTTCGAAAGAAAGAACTTTATGGGCATAAAAAAAATGCCCCCCCTTCACTAGTGACATCCTCTCCTCCTCCTTCCACCTCATGTGGTGAAAGTTCTAATAATAGTAATCAACAATCTAAAAGGAATAAAATTAGGAAGAATATGAAGAAGACATGAAAGCAAGGGGGCTGTCACCCAACCTTTGGAGGTCATGATGGGGACAAACAACCAACCTTTGTAAGTCATGTTAGACCCAATCACCTAGCCTCTATAGTTCATGTTGGAAGAAACCACCCAATATATGGAGGTCATGCTGGGGGGAAACAATGCCCAACCTCTGCAAGTCATGTTGGACTCATCCACTCAGCCTTTGCTAATCATGTCGGGGGAAACTATCCGGCTTCTGGAGGTCATGTTGGGGGAAAACAGTGAGCCAATGCAAGTCATGTTGACACTTTTGGGAAAACCAAACGTATAGGATGAAAGCTTAAGTTCCTTTGTAAGATTTGCGAGGGAGATCATCTTACCCATATGTTCCCCGTGGTCTGAGTCTCTAGGATATTCTACTCCTGAACAACCTATGATTTCCCAACAACCTATTCATCCTTCTGTTGATCAAGTGGTTGAACCTATCCAATATTTGGTCATCTCACTCTTCCTTCGAAGAGTGACCTGCATCAAGTGGTTGAACCAATGCAATATTTGGTCAATCCCACTCTTCCTTCGGAGAGTGAACTGCATCAAGTGATTGAACTAGTGTAATATTTGGTCAATCCTACTCTTCCTTTGGAGAGTGACCCAGATCAAGTGGTTGAATCGATGCAATATTCGATCAATCCCACTCTTCCTTCGGAGAGTGAGTTTTTTGTTGGTCATGTTATATTCATTGCTAGTTCAAAACTTTCTAGACAAGGAGAATTGGATTTGCTTTGAATGAACCCCCTCCAAGCCCTCAGATTGATTCCTTTGATTGGGATAGTCTAGCTGAGCCACGACTTCCTTCTGCTGCACATTTTCAAATAACAGTCCAAGTTGGATGCTACATGTTTGCTCATTATATTATAGATGAAGGAGCATCTTTTAGTATTTTATCCACACATGCTTGGAGAGGTATGGGATCTCCCAACCACATGTTGACTATTAATTAGTTGCTGGACTTTGATAGAATACCTAGTCAAACTTTGAGAGTTCTTTCTCAAAAACCTGTTACTTTAGGTGGGAATACTATCTTATTTGATTTTATGGTTATAGAGGACCCCTTGGAATTCAATATGCTCCTTGGGCGTGATTATGTATATGCTATGAAAGTTGTGGTGTCTACGATATTTTGTGTGATGCATTTTCCTCATAATGAAAGCATTATCACTATTGATTAGCTGGTGTTTTTTGATCCCTCTCATTACCCGACTTCAGACCAAGTCTATCCTTTGTCAATTCCTAGTGTTTCAGTAGAAACTGCCCCACCATGGGTGAATTAAGTGGCTTCATATCCATCATGTCCAATTTCTACTGAGAAGAAGCCTATGTATTCATGCTTAACTTATTGGGACTTGGTCCCAACAGTTGACGAAGTGATTTATCTAATGAGAACATTGGATCTCTCCCTCCAACCTTTTGATCCAACTTAATGTTCACACATGTGTTCCATCTGGGATGGTCCAATTCCTTTGGATTAAGTTTTCCTAGAGTCTATGATACAACTGGACCTTCTTTTAGATGTTGACTCCGTTGTGGTTATTTACATCCCCGACTTGTTTTTTAAGTTTGACCTTTCTGATGATCGATCCTCAAACATTGGAACTGCTGAGTCTTTAGACTCTTCCATCGAGAATCAAGTTGGTGATCATGGCGAGTTTGACTCTTTTTGTATATTTTTTGACTTTCGTGATGCTGATTTTTCTTTTGGGGACTCCATTAACTTTTTCAACTTTATATTTCCTCTTAAGATTGATTTTCTTGATTGTAAATCCTCAGGATTTGGCACTATAAAGTCTTCCTCGGTTAAATCTGCCTTGACTATGCCTCTTGTTGAAGATAACGAAGTTGCAAATATTTCTACGAAAGTGACAGATATTATATCTCTTCTTCTGAATTTGATCTCGATACTGTTGTTTCTTGGAGACATGATTCTTAGTTGGATTCACAGCTCCTTACTGGTCCCGCCTTTTTGTTCAAGTTTTAATCACATTTGTATATACCCTTCTCGCACTTATGAGCCCGATGCCATCTTACACACTTTTAAATCACCATATAAACCCTCATCTCTACTCTCATCATTCCTCAACTTTGAATCATTTTTCCATTGCAACTTGACACCCTTAACCTAAAGGAGATGCTCCCTGAGTGTCCTTATCTTACTCATGTTCCTTTCACAATGCTTAGGCCCGTTCCTTGCTATTGTAACTAGTTCCTCATGCCCCTGACACTCCTCTCCTCACATTTAGAGTATTCTTCTAGCTTTCCTTCGAGCTCATTAAAAACAGTAAGGAGGATGCGAGTTGAATTTTCTGGGCTTGTTAAAACTTTACAGGAAAGGTATATGTAGTTTTCTTTAATATCTTGTTAAACTCCTTAAATATAACAAGATCTCCAAGTTCACTTGTCCCTTCAAACTCGTTAAAGGAATTGAAGGAACATTTCCATTGGTATAAGTTTAACCCTTTTTCCAGACCATTTGGATTACTTTCGAAAAAGGAATACTTTAGTACATCGTGAATAGAAGAGTATTCCCACACATAGGTTTACCTTTTTTTTCGACATGGGAAACTAAACTTACGAAAAAGGAACCTTTTTGAGATGACTTTTTCTTTTTCATGCTTTGGATTACAAAAGATTCCGAGCGTTATTTGTGCTCTTGTCATGCTCATTAAAATTCAGGACAAAGACATCGAGTTTACTGTTTGTTTCTCCATACTCACAAATAAATGAAACACCACGAGTGATATTGCTTTCCTCCACACTCGTTAAAATAAATCTTTATGCATGTTTTTGAAGGAGCGTCGGTATGGTGATAGTTTAACCTTTTTTTTATAATTTTCTGACTAACTCAGAAAAATGAATACCTTAATTCTCCTATGTTAAGAGAGTTCTCCTCTGGATTTTTTTATACTTTTTGCGGACTTTGGAGACTGACCTTACAAAAAAGACCCCCCTAGAGTCTTCTTTAGTGTTTTTAGACTCTCAAAATTGTGAATTCACCGTCGAGCATTCACTAATTCAGGATCGTAAAATCCACGAATCGGTGCTTTATCAAGCATTCTTCTATCTCTTCTTTGAGCTTTCCAAAAATGAAGAAGGTATCGAGTTTGCTTTCTTGGACTTTTTAAACTTATACACTAAGGGTATTAAAAAAAGAGAGAGGGAAATGAAGTTTGCTAAAATATATTTTTAAATAATGGCAACAAGTCTTGTCTCCTTGAACAAAGCACCAGTTTGAATCTATCAACAACTAGGTTCTAGTTTTTGGCCTTAGGATTAATCCTGATCTCAGAGTTTTTACGCCTTTGGTTGGTTACTCTTCCAAACATATAGAGAATCTGTCAATGTCTCCTACATTTCAGATTTGTATCATTGGTCTTTGTGTCCAAAGCTACCTAATTGACTTTTTTGTCATTCTCACTGTCCAAGGATAAAACATGTGTCGACCATTCTGCAGTTTCCTTGACCTTATGTGTCATCCACTCCCTGGTATCAGTCCATTCTATCACGTCTTCAGTGGTCCTTTGTTGCAAAGCTTTGTCCCAATTCCAAATCGAATCGGTCTTTAATTTTCTTCATCTTGGATGATGGGCGACACTTCAATTCCTCCCTTCCAGGAGATCTCTTCCTATCGACTTCAATTCATATTGCTCTGGAATGATATTTAGAGTTTATGACAGTACCTTGGGGATTGCAATCACCAGTAGTAGTTTCCCTCGCTATTGGGTAGCGGGAATACCTTATTGTTCCCTACTCGATGGATTCTTCAGGTGTTTGACTTCAAGACAATTTATTCACACTTGTTAGAATGTACAAGATACCTTAGGGACCATTTTCATTAAAAGTGGTTCCCCTCGCATTTGTTAACGATTTTCATCAATGACCTATAATCAAACAGTTTCCTCCATGTTTGACTTCAACTCCTCTATTCACATGGTTAGGATTCGTACCTTTGGGTGGTTTGGATTGAAGACCTTGGGCCAAAAATATCATCATTATATTTTTTTTTCCTGAGTTGCGAAATACTTTGTCACACCTCATATGACATTTGATGAGACAAATATCCACCTTGTATTATTATGGCTATGATTGATTATTGAGCACGGATCCACGTTGTCCATTTGTGGCCATGACTCCTCTAGATTTTACATGGCGCCTTTTTGCATATTGTGCAGACATGATAGTTACATTAGTTATACACATGTTGGATCCACCTTGTATCTTTTTTGTGATCATTTGTACATGGGCATGTATGTCCCATAGATAAGATTGTCTGGCATTTCTACTTTCTTTTAGGTACGTTCGTTTGAGCCTACAATATTGGCCTCTTCAGTTTCTTTGACTCCATGACCCAACCATCCTTATAATGTATTTCAGTTATAGTATTACCCTATAACCTTATACATTAGGAGGGATATGTTATAGCCAAAATTGGCACTTCTCCGTATGTGACGACGCTTACATGTTTTAGTCGCATGACGACACTTCATGAAGGATACTGTCAGTCACCCAAAGGAAATTTATGTATGGAAGGTCCCTATTTTGGAATTTTTTAGCACCCTTATACCTCTTTCTTGGTCCTTTGGATGCTTGAGAGCCTGATGAACAAGTTTCTAGACTAAACCATCTCCTAAAAATCACTAGAAAACCCTAAAAAATGCAAATTTTCCAAAATTACAGGTTGCTAGTGTCCCACTAGCGTTTTTTTAACCTTGCACACACTAGTTTTCATTGGCCCACTAGCGTGTACCCTCAGAATGCTCAAAAAATACATAAAATTTCAAATTTTTGGGTGGTTTAGGTGGTTTTGGAATTGGCTCCTCAGTTGTAACTGCTACTTCCTTGACCCGATCTATTTCATTTTCTATATAAGAGAGGGAGAGGGGACCATGAAAGGGGCCTTATCCTTGAGTATTATTATGCTGGAATAATTTGGACTCTCATCCCCCTTACCTATTCCCTAGTTTCCATCTACCCTTGCCACAAAGCTTGGAGGTTGAGAATCTTGGAAGAGAGAAGCAGTAGATCTTGATCGAAGGTTTCAAGAGGTGCCTTGAATGAGGAGAAGGTATATCTTGTACTTATTTCATTAATTAATAACGACTTGACATTCTTCTCTTTACAAATCACTGTATGTACATATCCGTTCCTGATTATATGTTGAGGTTATGAGATTATGGTTTCATGTTATTTTGAATATCAATATATACTACATGTGGTCAAATTAGTTTGAGGAAGGTTGGAAGTGTTTTTGCAGGTTCCTTAGTGGAAGGGAAAAAGGAGGGCTAAAGGGAAACCTTAGATCAACCTTTATTTTATAAGGTATTGATCCTCCTAACCCTTGAACTTTTTCTTTGTTTTATGCTTGCAGAATAATTTATGCCGGTCTGTAGAACCCCTAGTATGTTGGTGTACTCACCCCAGCCATACAGACACTTTCCCTAACAACAATATAGAATAAACCTTGTCATCCAAATCATAAACAAAGTCATCATCCCTATAATTAACACCATGAATGTGATTAGAGTTTCCTTCATTTGGAGTATTGTTAATTGACATGACTAGGGACCTATATATTCTACATGTGCTTTATGGATGAGGACCATTGCATCATACTAACCAAGGTTATTAATATTCTACCGGATTTGTAGGCTTCAAATATATAATAAATCTAGTATCTTCAGGAATTTTATTCCTGTCGAGACCAAAGTTCCCTTGTGGATGCAAATTTGTCCTCGGATGCATTTAGTTTTCCCGTTCCCTTTCCATTTTGATCATTTGATTTCCCATGGATTTCATAGTATAGTCATATTGTCCTTCCCGTCAATAAGATTTGTCATCATATCTAGTGTTGGGTCACTTGAGTTCATAACCCTTAGCTTTGATTCAAAATTTAAAATGGATGCCTCAAAAGAACTAAACATATCTTTTTTGATAGAAGAATCCACATTATATTCAATTTCTCTTGCCATTTTTTAAGCATCCTTCAAATCTTTTGGAGCTTTATCTTTTAGAAAATAAACAAAATTTCTTTCAAATGAATTCACATAATAAAGAAGCACAACACCTTTTTTAGGTCTAATATCTTTCAATATTTTATAATTAACTTTTAAAACCTCATATTAAATTCATCATAGTTTTATTTTATTTCTTCTTGACTTAAATAAATTATACAAATAACATTCTACAATTGCTTTAAATGAAACTCTGATTTTTCATGCTAGCATCATTGAGATTTTGGAACCCAACCCTAACATACTCTTTAAATGATAATACAAACAACATCATTATGAAATCCTTATGATCAATATTCTTTATAATAAGCTCATGTTTTCAAATGCTCTTAGACCAGCGTAGATCCAAATCCTAGGCTCTATCAAGCGCCGAGAGGGATCAAATTTCTCTAGGTGCAAACCTCTTCTTAGGTATTACACTCAACGAGCTATCAACTTTGGTGTGTTCTATATATACCATTGATTTGATTCAAACCAAAAGACACATCTTTTTATTTAAGGTCAACATATAATATATTTATTATTAATATTTAATATTATTTATGGCCAACATATAATATTTAATATTATTTTTTATTTTCTTAGGAATGAACATTACAACATCTCCCCATAAATGGTTTTAAAACCATATGCAAGGCCCTCCTAAAACCACGCGTTGTTTAGGAGGCATTGCACATGGTCTTAAAACCATTTGCAAGGCCCTCCTAAACCATGTAGAATAAAACCATGGGTTTTTTTAGGAGGCCTTGCACATGGTTTTAAAACCATGTGCCCGGTCCTCCTAAACCATATACAATAAAACCATGGGTTGTTTAAAAGGCCAACATTTTTTTGCAAATAATTCAATTTTTATTTTTTTATTATTTTGTTAGGTAGGAACATTACAACATCTACCCCATATTGTGTTTTTTTTATGATCCACATTTTTTTTGGGATAATTAAATTTTTATTTTTTTATTGTTTTATTGTTTTGTTAGGTAGGAAGATTACAACATCTCCCCCATATTAGGTTTTTTTTATGGCTGACATTTATTTTGTTTTATAATTAAAAAAATTATTTTTTATTAATAAAAATAACATTACGTAACGTTACATAATGTTACGTAACGTTACAAGATCTCCCCCATACTGGGATGTAGAGAGCCTCTCGGCTCAATGAGTTTGGGATGAGAAAACAATGTTACCTTGGAATTTAGGAAGCCACTTATGATACATATTTGAAATAGAATGGGGGGTCCTTGAAATGTTGTGATGTCCAAGGTTTTGTACATAATTTATTTCCATGATGCCATGATCCTGGTTGAAACTTTCTTCCTTGTAATATCAATAAATAAGCAGTTTATGTATTCAAGAACTTAGAAATTTTTTTGTACCTAAATATTGGTATCCTAGGATGATTTATTCCCCAACCTCCTCTTGTAAACTCTTTGCGGTTTGGAAAATGGTGGAGCTAACTTTGTCGAGGAAATTCTTGTATGATATTTCTTCTTTGTATTTTATTCCAATGGAGTTTCTAGATGGGATGTCTCACCAATAGTCCTAAAATATAGTCATCAATGTTTGTGCAAGGGACTTGGATTCCCCAAGTATGGCACCAATTTGTTACCTTCTAAATTTACACTTATAAAATATTCAGGTCCATGAAAGAATGAAAATTTAGGGAAACTTATTAAAAAACCTACACAATGTCACCTCATTAAGATCTCCCTTTAGGTTGACTTTCCTTTTACAAAGGGGGATTTACCTATGTATGATTACTAAATTAACCTTTCAATATTCTTTAACAACCATATTTAGCAATCCAATATTTTATGATATATAATGGCTATTATTGTGGTGAATTCAAGTAGATTAGTGCCTATCCTTGGGCTAAATGGAGTCAAAACACTTTGAATTTTAAAATAATTAATGGAATGAAATATTAAACCCAAGAGGATGTTTGGAGCATCAATCGATCTTAGTTACAAGAGTGATGCAAAAAGATACATAAAGATACATTAGAATTTTATGTACATTAATCGATATTCCTACCTATCATACTCAACTCATAACGATACATTAGTATTTTATCGCAATATTTCTCCTTCACATAAAGTCAAAATTTGAAAAAAAAGAGAACAACCTTTTATTAAAGACAACAAACCAAGTACATAACATAAATCATATATGAAATTAGGTTCTAGAAAATGATCATATAATCTATTTTCAGATCTCTTAAAGCTAAAGATAAACCCCAAAACAACAACAACAACAACAACAATCCTCACATAAGAGACGAAAATAATCCTCACATAAGAAACAAAAATACAAGGAACAACAAAAAAAACCTTACAAATGATAATGACAAGCCTAAATATTTCCTCTCGAAGCTCCAAACATGCACAAGATATCTTCAATTATAACCCAAGTGCTATAGGAATTTCTACACAATGAAAAGACACCTTAGCTAAGTGAGAAAGGCTTCCTTTTATAGACTCCTCTTGTTACTCCTTTTGGAATAAAATAATATAAGAACGTTCTAGGTTTCTATAGAAGTAGGGTGCTTCCACAAATTAATCATTTGAAGAGGTCAAATAATCGAAGTGTCAATATCCTATGCAAGGCGTCCCATCAACATCTAACTCCTTTTCAATATTTGAGCCATTTTAGAGGCATCGATGAAGGCACTTCATTGAAATATTATTTTTTACTTGAAGCTTGTGTCATTCAAGGCAAGCGCTCTCTTAAATTATGGCTTATGCATCATAAAAACATTAAAATTTATCTTCTAGAGTATCGTCGAATAGGTCACTCCATCAATTAAGGGTTCAAAACTATTTATTGATGATTTTCATGTTATTTGTACCACACTGAATATTTATTAATTGTTAAAGAGTTTAAATTATTATTTTTGAAATTTTAACTAAGTGAAGTCAAAATAAATGTAATAGAATTATTATTATTTAATAATTGAAAAACTAAGAGAAATCAAAACTGAAGTAGCCATTAAAGAGTGTTTGCTGACCCACAAGGAGAAATACTTTTGTGCAAGGGTTTGGATCTGGGACGACCCCTTTGAGATTCGTTAAGTTAAGTTGTATTCACTGATTTTTAATACCCATTCCCTTATATAGATATGCATAATACCCTTCTTGGCCAAAATTTTAGAATTATGGTCAAAAGGGAGACCCCTAGGGGGATTTGAACGATCCCAAAGCCACTTTTGAATAGCAGCTTATATTCTTTCGGTTATGCCTGCTAAAATACAATGAGCATGTTAGAAGGAAATATTCCCAAAATCACTTTGAAAGTACATTTGGGTCAGCCTACTTTAAACCAAACAAAACTAAGTTAAAACTAGCTAAAATGGTGAAAAAGGAACCAAGGAAAGCTAGCTTTCCTTGGGATCTTGGCTTGCTGTTTGGGAAGCCAATTAAATATGCACTGATTGCTGGATTTAATCTTTTAAAACATAAACAGAAATCTAAAGCATGCAACCTACGGATTCTCTTTAAATTGCCATGCAAAACAGATGATTTCCCTAAACTAGATCTAGAATGATTTACAAAACTTTTTTAGGAATGAGATCTATCCTATGAGCCTTTAAACAACAGATCTATGTAATTTTTACTTTAATATAACAGATCTAAATGATATCAAAGCTTTTGAACATAGTAACCAGGTAAGAAAGTTGATTTTTTGAAGGAGGAAGAGAGAGAAAGAGTGCTGGAAGCCCAGGAATGCTGGGCTTTGGAGTCTGCTTTGGTGGAACACTGAGGGAGTATGTCCTCCAGAAGATCTTGAAGATGAGGAAGATGCAAACCAGCTCAACCCCTTCTACAAGTGAGATCACCTGCAACCTAGAAATCCTTGCACAAACAGATGGTTAAAACATAGGTGTTGCTGGAAAAGATTGTTAACCCGAAAAATCCCTCACTCAGCTCTACATGGCCTACACCACCCAAGGACACCCATGATAGACCCTCGTAACACCCCACTAGACCCCCACACCCTCAAAAAGGCTTACGTATGAAGAAAAGGGCTTAAAAACCCCAAAAAGGAGCCTAAATAGCTCTCCTAAGGGCTAAATCCTCCAAAAAGGGGCTAAAACCCCTCAAAGGAGCCTAAAACCCTAAAATGAGCTAAAGTTAGGGCGAAAGGGCCTAAAATCCCAAAAAAGGGGCTAAATCCCGGAACAAGGGCTTAAAACCCTAAACCCCCCCAAAAAAAGCTATAAAAGAAGGGTGGGGGGGTCACTCTCAAACAAAACTCTCTTGCATATTGCTATGCTTCATGTGGATGCCTTGAGACCTCTTTACCTCTCAAGCCACCCACATCCCCCTCTTTAACACTCATCTTCCCCATTGAGCCATAGCTCTTCCATTGCTGAGTGAGATAGGGAGGTGCTTCCAGCCAGGGCATGGTGGCCCATTTCACCAAAGGAGAGGTATAACATCATTTTGTTTATGTATTTGCTTTGTTAGTTTAGTTGTTTTTTTACCACCATTGGTTTGCATGTTTGATTTCCAACATGTTTGCAGGTTTATTGTAGCTTAATAGTTGTTTGCAGGTAGCCAAGGCAGAACCCTAACCTTGTTTGCAGAGGGGGTCATGGCCATACTCTTTCTTGTTCTTTGCTTTCTTTCTATTCCGCTTTTTTTTCCTGCATTTTCCACAAGCAGAAACCTACCCTTCCATCCTATAGATGGAAGGGAGCCATTAATGCCCCTGTAGCAAGGAGAAATCCCTGCTACAGAACTGGCAACCATACCAGGTCGATCCCACAGGATCCCTGGTTTAGTTTTTTAAATTTCAAGTTTTTTCAGTTTATGCCTTAGTTTTTAAAATTTATTGTCAAATCTAGCTTATATCTAGTTTATTTTTAGTTTTTATTGTTGCCGAAGCCTCTGCAAGGCAAATCCGAGTCTGTTTGGCCATAGTACAGGTTACTGTCTGCCGGATCTGACTCAGGATCAGAAAAACCCCAAATCCGGGGCATGTCACACTTATCGGTCCTGAACAGGGGATGAGGTCGCTCTTTTAGGCCTCACAGGTGCGACCAGGTCGCCCTTTTCCCCCCGAAAGGTGCGACTTCACTCAGATAGGCAGACTACTTCTGTCTGTGAAATCTGTGCGACCCCCTTACCCGTTTTTGGAAAAATTTCGCGACCGCCTCATCGAAATTGACCCGAAACGTGTGGTTTGTCAATCAGTACTTAATTTTCAGTTTAAAAGGGACTATCAGTGTGGCTCAGCCGCCTCTGTCCAGCACAGTAATTCAATTTTTGTTTCTGTTTTAATTTACTGCAATTTCATGAACAAGCAAAGTGTAAATTCAAAAATTTTTAATTGGTTAATCAACATAGCCTAACTAAAATTGACTTAAAATCAAACATTGCTTACCATTCCTCCTCTACCCCGTCATCACCCTTCGGGCTATTCTGGGATACGACGAAGGGCATAGCTCGTATAGTCCTAGGCCCTTCACTGAATATTGTTCTAAACCATTAAAAACGGATGACCTGGAAGGTAGAGGGGGTAGAGAAGGAGGGCTTCTCACGATGCTAAGTGTCCTCCCTGTTGACCAACCTTGCATCCGGGAGGTGACCTGTGGATCTACGGATGGGCTTAGTCCCATTTTTTTGACATCCCAGCACCTTCTCTTGGTCTAAGAGGAATATAGGTGTAAGGTAGTTACCTAGTTAGGCTGTCACATTCAGGGTTAAAAATGTATATGTTTACAAATTTCTGATTATTCACTGCTTGCATAACAAAGATATGAAATCTACCACAATATGATGAATTCATAAACCATTTGCAGCCACCTAATACCAGAAAGACACAAAAACATATACACCATACCACTAAATCAACCCAACTCAGTTCATGACGCTGAGAGAGCCTTAAAATTTATCAATTTACACTAAGTTCAAAAAATTTGCAGTCTTTGAGGACATAAGTCCCTGACTACTTCAACCATGGGAAGTACTTGGTCTTTGCCCCGAAAATCATTGTGAGGAGTACCACGAGAACCCCAAAGTAGTTGGTCGCTAAGAGGAATTGCTAAGCGAAACGGGCAACGAACCCCACTGATTGAGTAGAAACGCCCATGAGTAAAAAGCCAAGCGCTGTCTTCTAGCAGTCTTGGTGGCCGAGTGACCACCTACATCCAATAGGAAGCCATTGAAACTAGGGTCCAAATATCATTCCCGCCAGTTTGATAAACATCTAACAAAATTGATCCCCCACGCTCTTCCTCACGCCTAAGAGGCGAACCACCACCATTCGGGACATTAAACCGACACCGTCGAAATCGCTCTCAATGACCTCTCACACCATCAGAAGGCCACACAGCCTCTGATTCAGGTTCAGACCCATATCAGTCTGAACCAGACCTCCATACTGCACCATCAAGCCCCATGGCTGGTGCAAACCCGAATCCATTTTTCGGCATAGCCATAGCTAGTGGACCCATGTCCACACTACAAGATGTCACTAACAATCCTGCAGGTGGCCCTAGCACGTTCATGCAAACTGTCATCAGTCAACTGCCACCACCCATAGTAACCACTCAGGTTGTCCCACCTACATCACTCGCGAGCAGTGGACCTTCCACATACACTGCCCCTCCTGTCACATAGGGGGGCAGTGCCCTGTCCACATACACTGTCCCTCCTGTCCAACATGGGGGTAGTGTCCCTTCCATCCACATTGTCCCTCACACCACACTTGCGGGCATTGGCCCATCTACAATGGTGCCACCACAAATACCCCCAGCCATGCAGGTGCACTATGCACCTGCAAACCCCGCCACCATCGCTGCCCCATATCACATTAACCTGGGGTCAAATTTGCCTTTCATGGCTTGTCTTAACTTGCCTGATTTGGCTCGATTGACAAACGACCCCATTCGCCATCAAGCTTTTTGGCCTCCCATGCCAACCAAGCCGCCATCGGACATTTCCAAGTTTGAAGGCAAGGCAGGGAAATGTCCCCAAAACCACATCATGACATTCCATCTATGGTGCTCGTCAAACAGCATCGTAGATGATTCCATCAGGCTGAGGCTATTCCAATGCACCCTTACAGGTGTTGCGGCTAAATGGTACATTTAGCTACCGCGGGATAAGTACCTGGATTTCAACTCCTTAGCTTTCATGTTCCTGCAGTATTTCCAACTCCCTGTCAGATATGACAAAGGGGTGGAGATCCTGTTATCTTGCCATCAAAGCACTGTGACACATATAACCGACCACATCCATGAGTGGCAGCGATGTCGCAGTTTGTGCAAAATCCAACTTGACGACAGGATCTTCTTGGATTGGTTCCTCAAGACCTTGCTCCCGCCCATAGCAAAGGACGTTGCATCTGAACTTCCCCAAACCGAAGAGGAGGCCATACTAAAAGCCCAACAGTTTGTCCTGATCTATGCTTAGTCTGGATATCTGTACACCGTCATTCTAGATGCTCCCCACCTGGGTACCTCCTACCGGGATGCACTAAGGGCATCCCATGCTGCGGACGACATCATAAGCTCAGTCTCCCAACAGCCACAGTAGCATCTGACATCACCTACCATTACACCACAACCAAGCAACACTACTAGTGTTGCTTCCCAAAACCAAACTCCAGACTATGCCAGAATGATGTCCCAGTCCGGAGCAATGGATCAAATTCAACTAGGAGAATGGAGAACCACGCATGCCATCCACCATCGCCTTCCAAATCCAGGTCTCTATCCGGAACTTGGTTGTGCACCGGTGCATAGTAGATGAGGGGGCATCTACGCGTTATGTCTACCCTAGTTTGGCAGAAAATTGGATCACCAATTCTGCAACCATCCTCCACAACTCTGCGGCTTATGATGGCCATCCCGCTAAATCCCAAGGAATCCTTCCCCATGTCCCCATCACATTAGCTGGGAAGACAGTTTTGATTGACATAGAGGTTGTCGACGCTCAACTGGACTATAACCTCCTTCTCGGAAGAAGTTATATGTACGCCATGAGAGCAGTAGCATCAACTATCTTTTGTCTCATGATATTCCCCCATGAAGGGAAGATCGTGACGGTTGATCAACTCACTTATCATGATCCGCAAGGGTTAACGGCACCCGCCAACGTTATCCCTACATCACCACCATTGAGCCACTAGGGATGACCACACACGCCAATGTTGTCCTTGCAATCAACACCATGGTTGATAGCACACCATCCTCCCCATTATTGAATAAGGGCCCTGGGTTGTTTGCCGATACCACCATGACAAGTCATTTCCCCTTAGTGTCACCGCCACCGACACAAAATGAGACTGTGG
Organism: Pseudotsuga menziesii; assembly: GCA_001517045.1. Taxonomy (NCBI): domain Eukaryota; kingdom Viridiplantae; phylum Streptophyta; class Pinopsida; order Pinales; family Pinaceae; genus Pseudotsuga; species Pseudotsuga menziesii. Next base: position 174,713 of record LPNX010210092.1, read on the forward strand.
ACTTGTGCATGGTCTCATCTAGCACCGCTGCGCCCAAACAACAACCGCAGCTGCAGCCCCAACCACAACCACAACACCATCCACAACCACAACATCAACAGCAGCCGCAACATCATCCGCAACCGCAACATTACACACAGCCGCAACCACAACTGCACCCCCACATACAACCAGCAGGGAGTTATCTGGGCTCCTCACTAGTCCATACAATTCCCTTCCTCTTTCCTTGGCCTGGTGTCATGAGCAAGCCAGTAATGGCCACCCTCAACTTGCCCAACTTTACATTGGGCATTTCGGTGTGGTATCTTGATCCACCAGCTCAACCATCGATACCCCAGGTAGTCTTAACACATGTGCAACCCATTGCGGTCGAGTCCCATCCTCTACCCAGTCCACAAAAACCAACCACCACACTCGCACCTGCACCGCCCCACCTGAAAAGGGCCAAGGGAAAGAATGCCAAAGCAATCGTAGAGCCTCGGTAGATCCCGCCTTGCGCCATCTGCAAAAAACAGGGCCATCCAACTCAGAACTGTCCCGAGATTCCAATGATCCATGCGCATTTGGATGCCATGGATACAAACGAAAACCTCCCCGTGGTTGAACTTCCAAGCGCGCCAACCGTAAAAAACAAGTCACTGAGAACAAACCATGCTTGCACCCTTTGCGGATTGCATGGACACTATTCTCACCACTGCAAAGACTTGTCCGAGTTCCGAATGGCTCTAGCCAACCTTAGACAACATTCCCTTGAATCTGAGATCACTTTGATCGAAGAAGTTCACCCCCCACCTCCTTCCAACACCATGTCCATTTACATGATTTCCAGTTCTATAGACCCTCTTGTCTCCACCATCACTGACGGTCCATCAGACCTGTCTCTTTCATTGTTTCCCCAGCCACAACCGCAACCTCAGTCGCAACCTCAACCTCAGTTACCAGGGAAACAGTGGGGTTCATTCCTGATCAACATTTCCCTTTTCCTTTTCCTTTTCCCTTTCCTTTTCCTACCATCCCAGATCGTGAGTAAGTCTGTCTTGGCAACCCGCAATCTATAGGATTTCACACTAGGAGATCCTGTGTGGTACCTTGAACCACCTACCCTACCTCTGAGGCCCCAAGATGTGTTGACTCATGTCCATCCAAATGAGAGGATGTTACACCTACCTCCAGGTCCATCAAAGACTCCTCCTGTCCCCAGGCCTGCCCCTCTTCCTCCAACAGAGACTCAGGGTAAGGCCACAAAAACCACAACCAATACCATTTACATGACCTCTAGCACCAGTTTCCCTTTCGTCTCGCCGGCTGTGGAAGATCCACTTGATCTATCCTGACACCACTTACGTGATGACGGAGATATATGTAAGACCGCCTTTGGTTTTACCCCATTCCCTTTAAACCATAGTGTGGAATTGGTTCTTCCCATAAAAGACCAGATTCTGTCATCCCGCCTTTTCAATGATCTTCACCTCGGAAAGGGGGCATACCTCTTCGCTGACTCAGAGGGTCAACTCTTGAAGAAGCCGCGCAACGGGCTCCACCTCAAGAGAGCCTATGCCTAATACCACCACTATGAGTCCCTTATAGCATAGTTTTCTCCCTTTTTTGTTTTGCAATGTTTTTACCACAAATCAAAGAACCCCATTCAGGGGTAGCACCATTAGCTGCTAATCCAAAGTCACCTGGAACTAGTTTGAGACACCTCTCACACCTCTTGTCTCAAATTTCCATTTCCTTACGAGACCATCGTCTCATGTTTAACAAATAAATTTCGGGACCATTTCCCACAAGTCGCCTCGATTTACGAGCCACAACATGGTGATGCAAGTGTCTAAGGACCTGTACTTGAATCACTATTGCCTCCTGCTACTCATGCGGGTTTTCGGGCCACCGTCCGTTAAGGGTCACCATTTTTAGTTTTGCTTTGTATTTTAACACATAGTTGTCTTCTTTATCCACCGCACCTTACGCAGACCTTTGGACCATTAAACGATTTATTTTTCTTGCATGTATTTGGCATAGAAATTCCCCTGGACTCGCACTCACATCACATGTAGTCAAGTTCGTTCACCGCAACTAACACACAGGCTCTCCTGACCTCTGTCCGAGAGCCACCTCGATTTACGTGCCTCTGCTGCACCGACTCACGAGCCTCTGCCACGATCTATCCCGCGCATGTATTGGTATGTTTGAGAGCCTTTTGCTCCATCCATACCACATGGATGACCTTTGGACCACTGTCCACCGTCTCGACATGGGGCACCGCCTGTGACACCACAATCAGTTGACCATACTGGAGTTTCGTTTAAGCTCTTTTCTGACTCCGAAAAACAATGAAAAGACAGCCGAGCGCAGCTTCTTCCTTTCTCGCTCGCTAAAGTATAGGAAAGGGCATCTACATCATCTCGTTTACCTCCTTTTGCGGACCATGTAGACCATTACAGGAAAAGGACCACCTTGGCGTATTCAAGCCAAGTCATTTCCCCTCTGCATACTTTTATGCTTTCTCAGGAAGAGGGGCACACTTTACAAAAAATCTCACCATGGGTTGTCGTTAAGCTCTTTTCTAGTCCTCTCATCAAGAAAAGATTACCAAGCAAACTTGGCTTCGTTCATGCTTGTAAAAGTATCTGAATGACCGTCCAGTCAGTATAGGTTTAACCTCTTCCGGCCTGATTAGACTACCAACGGTAAAGAAGTCTCTCATCCCACAAAGGATGGGCGAGCTCTCCTATGTAAACTTTTATCCTTTTTCAGGCACAAGAGACTACCAACGAAAAAGAGCCCCCACTGGAGTCTTCTTCGTGCTTTCAGACTCTCTAAAATTGAAAGCACTATCGAGCATTTACCTTCTCAGGCTCGCCAAAAATCCACGAGATCGTACCATAACGGTGTCCCTAACACCACCCCACAGAAAAAAGTTTGGCAACATTCCCCCTTTGGGCCGCCTTTGTTCAGAGTACTCTACAATGTGTCTTCCTTGGATCCCATCAATATCAAAAGTGTCCACCTCCTCCAAGTATTTCCCATCTGCAGTGACATTCCCGGTATCACAGCTATGATCCCATTCCCATGAGGCAGTTTCATTTGCTGCCTGGTCCGCCCTGCCGTCATACTCTGAACAAAGGAAGTTTGAGTCTACCACACTCCCCCTGCCCCTGTTCAATTCTTCCCCCCCCCTTTCTCCCTGCCATTTAGTGGGTCAGTTCGTAGATTGTCTCACACCTTTCAGTTATTTCCCTCGCGCTCCTGGTCAAGGAAACATCATTGCCTTGACTAGGGGCAGGTCTCCCTCTATCGACAACAACACACATATTCTAGAGGATAGACCCAGAGGTCCCTGTACCTTGGTTTCATAAACATCATTGATGAGTTCCTTGGAGCACTTGAGAGGAGTCCTTAGTGCCTCTCGAGATGGTTGTTTCTCACGTGCTCGACTTGAACTACATCATCGCACCGTTGAGATTCGTATAGGGTTTGGTCCGTGCAGTATTTGGTCGAAGACCCTGGATGTCACCTGACTCTAGCACATTGATGAGTTTATTCGAGGGACCTAAATAGGTTATGTCCCTTGTGATTTTTGGGTTGCATTGGAGACAGTGTTCAGAAGCCCCAACAATGCTTCTATATAGATTTATGATTGATGCAACATACTTGTACCACAGAGACTCTGATTCTCAATCAACAAGTCCATACAGCTATGTACCGTTCCAGATCCAGTAAACCATCAGTCATGAAGATATATCATTCCATGAGAATGCCATGGGTCCAATGTGCCAGTTCTTCAGATCATTATTGTATTCAACCTCACATTGAGGCAACCATTATTGTACCATCAGTTGTATATGATCGGCTCTTGTATTTTAGAGAATAGATTAAATTATTCTTTTGACATTCTCACCAGCATGGGGATGGCCACCTCGTCCATATACATGTCACACATTATTTGTATCTCAGCCATTTATGGGAACCATATTAATACAAAAACCAAAAGCCACCATGCCCCAACCCCGAAAGCACCACCTCTACGCAGCAAATTCTATGATGTCTGTCGACCATACGATGAGCTCCTACCCTCAACATCAGGGGGCAATATGTTAATTGAAAAAATCCCTCACTCAGCTCTACATGGCATACACCACCCAAGGACACCCATGATCGACCCTTGTAACACCCCACTAGACCCCCACACCCTCAAAAGGCTTAAGAATGAAGAAAAGGGCTTAAAAACCCCAAAAATGAGCCTAAATAACTCTCCTAGGGGCTAAAACCTCCAAAAAGGGGCTAAAACCCCTCAAAGGATCCTAAAAACCTAAACCAAGCTAAAGTTAGGGCGGAAGGGGCTAAAAGCCCAAAAAAAGAGCTAAAGCCCGGACCAAGGGCTTAAAACCCTAAAACCACCCAAAAAAAAGTTATAAAAGGAGGGTGGGGGGTCACTCTCAAACAAGCCTCTCTTGCATACTGTTATGCTGCCCGTGGATGCCTTGAGATCTCTTTTCCTCTCAAGCCACCCACATCCCCCTCTCTTCCACTCATCTTCGCCATTGAGCCATAGCTCTTTCATTGCTGTGTGAGATAGGGAGGTGCTTCCAGCCAGGGCATGGTGGCCCATTTCACCAAAGGAGATGTTTATGTATTTTCTTTGTTACTTTAGTTGTTTTTTGACCACCCTTGGTTTGCAGGTTTTATTTCCAACATGTTTGCAGGTTTATTGTAGCTTAATAGTTGTTTGCAGGTAGCCAAGGCAGAGCCCTAACCTTGTTTGCAGAGGGGCTCACGACCATACTCTTTCTTGTTCTTTGCTTTCTTTTTGTTCCACTTTTCTTTCTGCATTTTCCACATGCAAGAACCTACCCTTCCGTCCTATAGACGGAAGGGAGCCATTCCTGCCCCTGTAGCAAAGAGAAATCCCTGCTACAAAGATAATTGGAAATCATGCAATTAAACTTAAAATACATGCAACTCCAATAGATTTGAAACAAGCAAACATTAAGAGAATAAATCAAACTAGAATAAACTATTACCCTAATAGGAGGTAGCTCTCTCCTTCAAGGCCAACAATTAACCAGCAAAAGCAAAGATAAATAACACAGATTATATCTCATGAGCATTTGACAATCACCATCCACACATGAAGAGCATTACACCATAGATCTTGCCTCCAAATATTCTTTATTCCAGAATAATAAACAATAACAACAGTACAATAGAAACAACATCTCAATCCCCATTCTAACTAGCTTGGAAGAGGTAATATGTGCTTAATTTATAGCAAAAACAAGAGATCTGGCCCAGGGGGGCACAAATCCCAAGGAGGGAGAGACTGTAGCTGCATGTGGAGGGAATCTGGGCTTGATCTATGTCTAACTGATCTTGATCTGAGTCTCACTGAGTGAAACTATCAATCATAGAGCTGATCTATCTGACACCTCAACCTGCTGACTGAAGCATCCATCAGAACTCAACCAGAGAGGCCCACACATGTGGAGGAGAGAGATAAAGGGCAATTCCCAAGATTTCCTTATGTGGTGCACTCCCAAATCAGCCCAGATCACCTCCTTCAGTCAAGAAATTGTCAGATCCAGTTAATCCCAAGCCGATGAGACTGATTTCAGTCAAATCGGAGCAAATCCCAATGATTTAGGATTTGGGGTTTTCTCCATTATTTAATTAATTCATCAATTAAATAATCAATATTTTATTTTTAGGGATTTTTGACCTGAGTGATGGACAAACCACTCAAAACTTAGAAAAAGTGGGTCTATGGGTTTACATGGTGCTCTAAGCTTGAAAATGAGCACCCCCATGAATGAAACTAATTTTTGAGCCCACTTTTATTACAAAACCAATTTTTCCAATTAGACTATTAAAAAATAGCCTAAGTTTTGTGGAAAAATTAAAAATTTAAAAACATAGGGGGACTTAGACATGTTCATATGACTTGACCATAATGCCTAGCATGTTTATACATTGACACATAGACTCTAATAACCTCAATATTCCTAAATGCCAAGCTGACCACCCCAACTTTGGAGGTATTGAGTGAAAAACTCAGAAATTATAAGTTGTTTATTCAACAACCAATAATAACCAAGGGAAAAAACACCCTGGGCTGATCGGATTGACAAATAAAGGCTAAGAGATCGATTGTTTTATAGACACTATCATGCTAGAACATTTTATTACAACTCCCCCACGAGGTATGAACATGTGATATAGTACAACAAGAACCTCCCAGAAGCACTTCTGAAGGTCTTCTGAAGTCCGAACAAATCATCTTTGTCCGGTTCACCAGGCTCACTTGATAAAAAATACTAAGTACAACTTAGGTGGTAACATCTGGCTCCAACTGCGGGACGTGTGCTCGATCTGGTCATAGGGCAAGGAGAAGATACGAGAACACCAAAATCTCTAGTTTATACACCTTGTAAAAACATCTCAATTTGACAAGAAAACCTCAGTAGCACAATCTTTATATAAAAACCAAATGAACCATTAAGCTGATTTATTTAAACAAAATAAATGTAACTAATTGATGAAATAAAAGTTTTATTACAGCTAAGTACAAAACATAAATACAGAAAGTAAATGCTCTCTTTTAAGGAGCTTATTTTCCTACTCTAAGCATGATATAAAAAGGTTAGGTGTAATAAAAAATCCAATGTAACCACCTAAGCATTTTATTAACATAAAAATTTTTGCCTTGTCTTTGGTTACCAGCCAAAGTAAGGATACTTTATTCAGAAAATGCAAACCTACGTGATGATCCAGAATGGATGGGAAATCATAGACACGAATAATGTTGTCAAACTTCTTCCCAAATGGGTAGGTGATTGCACAGGCTGCTTCTATCCATGACTGGATACGGTTGATATACAAATCAGAATGATGAGGCAGATTGACTACACCATCATACTGGTCATCAAGGCTTACCAGATGATTACTCATTGTATAAGCCCCAAGCGACTCCAAATCATAAGGAAACTCTATATGTGAAGATGATAGTTGAGACTGATATTCTATTGACTACATCATATCTATCTTTTCACAACACTGCTTCTCAATGTCTTCATTATTGACACCTTTGTGCGGCTCTGCATTATATGACTTTGAATGACCATATAAGAGTTTTGAATTTTGCTCTTCTATACTAGGATTTTCCCAGGTCTCCAGATCCATGCTTCCCTCTATTGAAGTATAGTAGATTGGACTTCCACAAATTTCTAAATAAACACTCCCCTTGCTGGATATAGCATAGATAGGATTCTTAATAAGATATCCACAAAAATCCCAATAGTCATCAACACCATCTATGTCAGATGTGATGGGTTCCCCATTTCTGATATCAAGTTCCGATATCAAGTTCTCTTTGTCTTCATTACTGATACTGATATATGGCTCAGATTGATCATATGGATAAACTGCATGCTCCTTTTCCATATCAAAGTTTCCCAAGGCCACATGGTCCATGCTCTCTCCTTTAGATATGCCATGGACAGGAGAATCAACAAAACCATCAAAAGTTTCTGGCTCATTATTTTCCTCTTTATTCATGTCATAGACTGGATTTTCCATGAATGGCTAGAGACTAGGACTCCTCATCAACATCTTTGTCGGAGATAAGGGAGTCTTTGTCACTTGTATCATGCTCCAAGTTATACTTGTCCTCATTTTCATACTTATCTTCTTCAGAGAAAAGGTCACAAGGCAGTAAACCTTCCAGACTGTCATCATTATATGGAGAACACCTAGGAGTCCCATCATGCACATTACGGTATAAGATTCTGCAATGGTTTCATCCTTAGGTTTGTATTGTTTAGCTGGTGATAAAGGGTAGGCCTGGCCTACCATGTATACATGATCAGGCTCACTTGAATTTGTTTCCTGACTACTGACCTCAGGAAGTCTATGTTCCATGACTTGATTTGCAACATAACAAGTGATTTCTTGGTGGAATTGTTCACAGGGCCTACACCATGTAATTACTTCTTCTACCATGTTAGCCGAGTCTAACTGGTTTGGAATCCTAGGCTCTTGCTAAGGAAATTTCTTTTGATACATTTGATTCTGCTTGGGCTGAAAGTTCCTAGGTCCATTATTCCTTTCCATTGAGATTATTCTATTTTGCATATGATTCAATTGTGCAGAATGATTGGCCATTAGTTGGTTTTGACTAGTAACCAAGTTTCTTATCATGTCTGTCACCTTTTCCATGGGATCTTTAGAAGTTCCCTTTTCTTCTGATTCAACATCTTTATCCTTGGTCTCTTTGTTGCAGGGAGTGTTTCCCCTAGTGTAACCTAGAATGTTGGACTTGCCTGAAGATTGCATATTCTTTTCTATTTTCTCAGCCAATTCCTGGGCAGTTTTTAGATCGGCCGGTTCTTTATCTCTCAACTGGTACCTTAAGTCATCGGTGAAGGCTTCAATTTAGGATATGAGGATAGAGGCATTTTTTGGCTTGATGTCTCTAGGAAGGTCCGCAACCACATGCCTGAATTTAGTGTTAAATTCATGCATGGTTTCATTCTCCATCTTCTTTATGCTATAAAGGGAAGCAAGAAGATGTCTTGGTTCCTTCTTTTCTCTCCATTTCTTCCTAAAACCATCCTGGAATTCACTGAGATTTTTATATGAATCATCATCTAGGTCGAGGTACCATTCTTCAACATCATATTCTAAGGATAAAACAAAGAGCTTCATTTTGACATCATCATGGTCATGGGTGGCATCATTGCAATAACTGACCAGGTTCTTTTCAAACTTTCGAAGGTGAGACTTGGTAGTTATGGCATTATTGCTCTGAAATATGGGGAGCTTCTTGATACTTTAATGTCCCCATTCAAATAATTGCATAGCGTGAAAATTCCATCAATCCTACTTGTTCCCTATATTGGGTGGAAACATTGGGAAGTTAATAAGGGAGATAATAAATGTTTAGACGTTAGAAGGAATAAATATTTATTTAATGGAGTTAATTAAATGAATGCAAGTGAAAAATGAAATGGCTATGGAGAATGGAGACACATGGAGACTCTAGGGCCCACTCAAGCTAGAATTCATATGTTAAATGGCATCCTCCTCTTGTAATTTCAAATTTATGGGAAGCCTAATGTTTTGGGATGGATTATGAGGTTAATATACTTTTCCATACACTTCATAGGTCGAATTTGGGATGAATTGTAACTTACATGGGAGAGGAAGAGCCAAATGGGAGTTTCATGGACACTTGGATAGATTCCCCTTACATTTATGACATCTATGACACCAATGATGGAGATTCTATGACAGTTATGACACAAGTTAAATTTGAAAATTGACATACTGACATACTGATGTTAGGCCTGAATAGAGCATATTGGAGGTTTAATTTGGGAGTTGGAGAAGGCCAAGAGGATCCTACTCAAATTTGGGAGAAGAGGGAAGGTGAAGAGAGAGGCCACATGGAATAGCATGAATAGCCACACCAATTCGAATTGGCTTTGGTTTATGGATGGATTTGGAACCTTATAAGACCTATAATATTTATAAAATATAGGGATCATCCATGAGAAGAACCTTTTGATCATTTGTGAAATTTTCTATTGTGAAGAGAGAGAGCACTAGATGACTAGTTCATGCCTTAGCCAATTTCGAGGGTGAGAGATTGCCATCCTAGTTGGTGTTTGGAGAGGACACTTAGGTATTTCATGGAGATTTAATGGAGTCTTATTTGTAGGTGTAATCTACAGGAAATCATGTGGATTCTTCTATTGCAGCACTCTCTCTCAACTATTTCTAGTTTTCACACCATATTCATGCCAATGGAGGGATTGTGCTTTGGGTGAGCTATTGATATATTTAGGGAATATTATAATGCCCATTATCTTATGTTCTAATTAATATGCTATGTATTTCACTTTCATAATACTCTCAGCTCGAAATACCCAAAATAATTCATGTAAAAATGTTGAACAATGAAGAAATAGTGTCATTTCCCCACTATCTTGTTGTGAACCATTGCAATGTTGATGATATAGAATTGGGAGAGGATTTATTTATCCATTTATGATTGGAATCAGTTCAATATTATCTATTATTCATTCTCAGAAAGTTTCAATTCAAAATTCCTAAGAGTTGTATGTCAAAATGACTTTTAATGAGCAAACAATGACCATTTCCACTCTATTTTGATATATGCCATGGTAATGCTTATTATTTCGAATGGAGGAATGTATATATGATAAATATATGATGTATGGACTGTAATTAATGTGCATTTCAAGTATCATGTTCATTACTTAACCATTGGAATCCATTTTACTCATTTTTATTGCATTGGGAGAAGAGTTGGTGCATTTTCCCCAAGGCTCGAAATTGTGACTTGGGAGTTGTTTTGGAAAGAGTGATAAAAGCCTGTATAAACTGAACCATGATGCATATGAGAATTTTAAAAGGTACCTTACACATACCCAGCCTCTGTTCAAAAATTCAAGTGACTTTGGGATCATTTGTGAAGCCATTTCCGACAATTACCCAAGGGGAATTGGAACCCCAATTTGCTAGTAAAGACTCCTACTTTGAACAGAATATTAAACAAGTTTGTAGAAGTAATTGTGAGGTCACAAAACATACATGAAAATAATAATTGAGTCATTATATCAGTCATACACCTTCTCTGAATATTTGGGAGCAATTGGGCTGATTTGGAGACCAAGGCACTAAAACTAGTCAATAGCCAAAATTGTGAAAAAATTGGAAAATTGAGCATTTTAATAAAATTCCAAAAAAGGGACATTACAAATACCATCTTTTGGAATGGCATGGGGAGCACCTGCTGTCTGAGAAAATTCAAGGGGTTTGAATAATTCTGTCATTTCTTGAGATTGGTGAACATGACTCTCTACAAATAAGTGATGGATATCTGAGAGGGATTGGTCTCCTAAATTTTCAAGGTTTCTACGAGAATTCTGCCTATTCAATCTTTCCCTAATAAACCTTTCTGGATTAGGGAGAGGATTGAATAATTACTGGCAATTTCTTCGGGTATAAATTCTTGGAGGGATGTAAGACAGTGGAGTCGCTAGATGGATCGAGTTTTAATTTTTATGTTTTTTAAAGACAAGATCAATCAATTTTTTTTAAATCTTTTTAGCTGTTTAGAAAAAAGTTAAGCTAAGTCGTACTTGGGAATAAAAATATTTATCCCTGGAAATGGTGCCAAAAAGTGTTGCCGCCTTTCACACACCTGGGGGGAACGTGGTAGAAATATTTAAGCCATTCGATGTGTCCTTGGGGGCAAGTCTCGAGTCAAGGCTGTCACCTTGTTCTTGACTCCTCCGTTTAGGTTCAACTCCTAACGAAGACAAGGGGGGTAGACCCTATTAAGTTACCAAGGAAAAATTATTTAGTATGGTGATGTTAAACTGAATGAGTTAATTAGGATTTTGAAATTTAACCATAAACAACCATAGATGACAAGATAAAAATATGAGCACACGAAAGCACAATGCTGAGACAAAATATATATAGAGAGAGAATGAAAATAGCCAGTGCCTTAAAATGGAGTAAAAAAATAATTAATGTACTTGCATGTGCTTGTATTTATGTTTTGCGATTGCCTCTTGGTATGTTTTAAGTTAATGCGAAAGATGAGTTGATTAAAATTAGGTGAGGGGGGGACTCCAGATATACTCGAGAGTACCTGGAGTATGTCCAAAACTAAACCTTCATGGCTACCTGCAAGGAATATGTGGGCTGAATGGAGTCTCTAAGACTGTTGTTCATAATGCACCTGAAGGTGTAACAGAGATCGACGCCTTGAGGTCACTTTTTAGGAGTTCCCGCTTCCTTTGGGTTTTTGCCACCACTTACGGTTTGATCGAGGCGTTGGATTTTCGCCTAATGGTGGTTGATTGTGGAAGGTGAAGACTAATTAGACTAGTCACTCACATTGATTTTGATGTAGCTTGACTGATCGGATGAACCGTAGCCAAGTACAAAGCATACACACCAGAGTCTTGTCAATTTTAGTGAGTTTTAAAGGATGTGTTTTCTTAGAAAGAAAAACCCTCGAGGAACCTCTTTTGGTCCAAGTGGAACTCAATCAGGGAATCAAGGAGGGGTTGATTTTAGAACACTTACTTACAGAAATTAATGATAAGCAACAAACAAAAACAAATCACAAGTTTTCTAATTATTCCTACCACGAATCTCTTTCCCCTCGCGGGTCAATCGAGAAGTCGTGGGGTAAGTATTCGAGTTACTTTGATAATGTAATATGGAATATATGATAAATTAATCAAAGCATGTTATTCTTCATGAATGAAACTAATCTAAAGTGAAAATAAGTAAGACAATGCGAAAAACGACAAAAAGGCGTGAATCCCCACAAGGGGGATGGAGACTAGGCTCGAAAGAGCCTATTCAGAGAAAAAATTATTATTTGCTGTTACAATATCAGTAAAATTATTTGAATCCTCTTGGTTCTTATACAAGATGAAGCCAAGGCTTTACAAATTTCCCAAAATTTTAAAATTATGGTCAAAAGGGTGACCCTTGGGGGAATTTGAACGATCCCAAAGCCACTTTCGAACAACAACTTCTCTTATTTCTATTATTCCTGCTAAAATGCAGTGAGCATGTTAGAATGAAATATTTCCAAAACCACTTTGGAAGTACCTTTGGGTCAGCCTACTTTAAACCAAACAAAACTAAGTTAAAACTAGCTAAAACGGTGAAAAAGGAACCAAGGAAAGTAAGATTTCCTTGGGATCTTGGATTGATGTTTGGGAAGCCAATGAAATATGCACTGATTGCTGGATTTAATATTTTAAAATAGAAACAAAAATCTAAAGCATGTAACTTACGGATTCTCTTTAAATTGCCATGCAAAACGAACGATTTCGCGAAACTAGATCTAGAATGCTTTATGAAACTTTTTTAGGAATGAGATATAGTATATGAACCTTGAAACAACATACCTATGTAAGTTTTACTTTAATATAACAGATCAAAATGTTATCAAATCTTTCAAACACAGTAACCAGGTAAGAAAATTGATTTTTTGAAGGAGGAAGCGAGAGAAAGAGTGGTGGAAGCCTGGGAATGTTGGGCTTTAGAGTCTGCTTTGGTGGAACACTGAGGGAGTATGTCCTCCAGAAGATATTGAATATGAGGAAGACGCAAACCAGATCAGCCCCTTCTACAAGTGAGATCACCTGCAACTTATAAATCCTTGCATAAACAGATGGTTAAAACACAAGTGTCGCTGGAAAATATAATTGGAAAGCATGCAATTAAACTTAAAATACATGCAAATCCAATAGATCTAAAACAAGCAAACAGTAAGAGCATAAATCAAACTAGAATAAACTCTTACACTAACAGGAGGGAGCTCTCTCCTTCAAGGCCAACAATTAACCAACAAAAGCAAAGATAAATAACATAGATTATACCTCATAAGCATTTGACAGTCACCATCCACACATGAAGAGAATTACACCATATATCTTGCCTCCAAATCTTGTTTATTCCAGAATAATCAACAATAACAACAGTATAATAGAAACAACTCCTCAATCCCCGTTCTAATTAGCTTGGAAGAGGTAATATGTGCTTAATTTATAGCAAAAACATGAGATCTGGCCCAGAGGGGCGTAAATCCCAAGGAGAGAGAGACTGTAGCTGCATGTGGAGTGAATCTAGGCCTGATCTATGTCTAACTGAGCCTAATATGAGTCTCACTAGTGAAACTATCAATCAAAGAGTTGATCTGTCTGACACCTCAACCTGCTGACTGAAGCATCCATCAAAACCCAACCTGAGAGGCCCACACGTGTGGAGGAGAGAGAGAGGGCGCAATTGCCAAGACTGCATGCTTTGGTGCACTCCCAGATCAACCCAGATCACCTCCTTCAGTCAAGGAATTGTCAGATCCAGTCAATCCCAAGCCGATGAGACTGATTTCAGTCAAATCGGAGCAAATCCCAATGATTTAGGATATGGGGTTTTATCCATTATTTAATTAATTCATTAATTAAATAATCAATATTTTATTTTTAGGGATTTTTGACCTGAGTGATGGACAAATCACTCAAAACTTAGAAAAAGTGGGTCTATGGGTTTACATGGTGCTCTAAGCTTGAAAATGAGCACCCCCATGACTGAAACTGATTTCCGAGCCCACTTTTATTACAAAACCAATTTTTCCAATTAGACTATTAAAAAATAGCCTAAGTTTTGTGGAAAAATTAAAATTAAAAAAATTAAAATATTAAAAAAATTAAAAACCTAGGGAGACTTAGACATGTTCATATGACTCGACCAAAATGCCTAGCATGTTTACACATTGACACATAGACTCTAATAACCTCAATAGGCCTAAATGCCAAGCCAACCACCCCAACTTTGGAGGTATTGAGTGAAAAACTCAGAAATTATAAGTTGTTTATTCAACAACCAATAATAACCAAGGGAAAAAACACCCTGGGCTGAGGGGATTGACAAATAAAGTCTAAAATACTGAGTCTTTTATAGACACTATCATGCTAGAACATTTTATTACAACTCCCCCACGGGGTATGAACATGTGATATAGTACAACAAGAACCTCCCAGAAGCACTTCTAAAGGTCTTCTGAAGTCCTAACAAATCATCTTTGTCCGGTTCACCAGGCTCACTTGATAAAAACCACTAAGTACAACTTGGGTGGTAACACACACAAACTAATGATCCGTCAGACCTCAACTTACGTGCATTAAAAAGTTTAATGAATGCGTTTAATCAGTTTGCTTAATCCATGAAGTGGCATTAACAACGATTAAATGCTTAGAACAGAAATGAACAGCAGACTGAGACAGGAATGGGAAAAACCACAATGAGACAACAAAACTGATAAACAGATATAAAAATAAACACAGAATCAGGCAGTCACAGATAGAAGTTGATAACGGAGTTCACCCCCTCCACTGGGCTACGTCTCCGGGTCCCTCTCCAATGGGTACCGATCCAATTAATCTCTTTAAGATGGTACAAAATGGTTATGGAATCAACTTCAGCAACTGTAAACAGAATGCTGTAGAAAGTCTTTAAGACCTCTCTTCTGAAAATTACAATTAGCCTTCGAAAGACAAAGAAAGCTAAATTATAACAGAGAATGTCGACTAAAAAAAAAACAGCATCTGCGCACATCACAGCAACTCCCAAAGCTTCTCATAAATAGAGAAACGATGCTCTGCGCTCTGAACAATCTTCCTTTCTCCACCGTGTCTATCCCTTGGCCAACATCCTCTATTTAAGCATTTTGCGAGAGGATGAGTCATGGACCATAGCTGCTATCTTCTTTATTATCGTTACAACCATATGCTAAACTGAATCATGCCATCCCGCCAAGTCACAGCCCAAGCGTTATGTTACCACGACGTTCCAGATACCCGAAACGTTGCAACCAACTCTACGCACATGTGTTGACTCACAACACGTTGTAATGACTTGCAACTGGGCTATGCCACGTAACATAACCGTTTGGTGTCACCACCAACTTCACAGCATCAAAATGTCGCAGCATATAAGGACTTCGCCATATACCCGATCCGCTGTCGCAGCATATGAGGACTTCCCCGAACCATGCGATGTTCAACTTGATGGTTCGCAAGTTGCGTGGCCCATACATAACTACGCACCCATGCGATAAGCTGCGCACTGGGCGATAAGCTACGCACCATCTGCGCGGCGTGCGATAACTACGCGGCTCATGCGCAAACTGCGCTGCGTGGCCCCCGGCGATAACTGCGCACCAAGCTATAATTGCGCGGCTGTGCATATAATGTTCAACATATGAGTTAAAACCATAAATTAATAACAATTGTACCATATTGGATCAGTGTATTTTTGAAGATGAATAATCCACCTGATCATTCCTCCCGATTGGAGAACTTTTGGACCACCAAAAGCCTGAATTATTTGGCAAGTAAGTGAGGGTACAACTCCCTCACTTTTCCAATCTCCATCCATCTTTCTTTGCTAGGATGCATGCCTTTAATCCCCACTCGAAGGTACTCAGCATTCCCCCTTCGTGAAGTCCTTACATTTCTGTCAAGAATAACATCATCCTGTAACTCATTCATATATTCAGGTGCCATATCATCAACTGAAGGAATCTGTATGTTAGTTTCCTCATCCATGATCATAGGAGGCTCATACAATTTAAGATTCTCAACATTGACAACTGAATAGATTTGCATGCATGGAGGTAAATTCAAGTGAAAAGCATTAGTACCGATCTTTTCCAAGATCTCAAAAGGACCATACCTGATAGGCTTAAGCTTTTTACCTTCACCCTTCATTCTTTCTTTGGTGATATGTAACCAAACTCTGTCACCTACCTGAAATTGATGATCAACACGATGCATGTCATGCCTGGATTTGTACTTTGCCTGGCTCTTCTCCTACTGTTCCTGAACTGCCTGCTGCACCGTTTGGATTCTCTGGATGAATCTTAGAGCTCTATTTGCATCATGATGTCCATCCACTGCATCTTTGCCAAAAGAGAAGTCCATCGGTGTTTTTGGCAGGTAACCAAAACAAGTTTCAAAAGGAGATCTTTTCGTGGAAGAATGAACTGCATGATTGTAAGCATGCTATATATACTACAACTGCTCATCCCAAAGTTTAGGATGTTTACTACAATATCCCCTGAGCAGCTGAATCACTGTTTTGTTTACTACCTCTGTTTGCCCATCGGTCTGTGGATGAAAAGCTGTACTTTTCTTAAGTTTGGTATCCATAAGCTCCCATAAAGTTGACTAGAATTCTCCCAAGAACTGGGAATCTCGATCAGATACAATAGACATGGGTAGCCCAAAATGTACCCAAACATTCTGAAAGAATAACTGAGCTGTTTGTTCAGCAGTGATCTGTTTGTTACATGGCATTAAGATACACATTTTGCTGAATCTATCCACAACAACATATAGGTAATCATGCCCTTTTCTAGACATAGGTAGTCCTCCTACTAAGTCCATAGAAATACTTTCCCAAGGACGAGAAGAAACTGGAAGAGGTGTGTACAAACCCAATTTCCTATTGCTAGGCTTACTTGTTGCACACATAACACAACCTCTTATCTATTTAGCTATAGTTTCTTGCATTTGAGGCCAATAACAATGATTTTGCAATAATGACAATGTTTTACTTACACCAAAATGTCCTGCAATTAATGAACTATGTGCTTCTCGAATCACATGCATTGTTTCTTTCTCTGGAATACAGAGCTTACCAAGATGATACAAGAGTTGATTATGCACATAATAGTTCTCTTCCTGTTTACCATGTATTAGTGATGCATATACTTTCTTAAAATCTTTATCTTCTGCATACTGTTCAATATAACTTTCATGTGTTAATGAACTGTTTTGAAGAATGATTGAAGCATTTGTAGGCGGCCTCGATAACATGTCTGCTACCTTATTATGAATTCCCTTTTTGTACTTAATTACGAGATGAAACTGTTGTAAGAATCCCATCCATCTTAAATGCCTACTTTGTTGTATTTTAGTTTGAGATTGTAAATATTGAAGTGGCTGATGATCAGTATGTATGATTGTTTCTTTCCCCATGATATAATGTTTCCACTTCTTCACACTCTGTACTAACGCATACAATTCTTTGTCATACGTCGGATAGTTACTTACCGCAGTAGAGAACGTTTCTGAATGGTAACAGACTGGCTTCCTCCCTTGCATCAAAACGGCTCCCATGGCAAACCCTCTGGCATCGGTTTCGATTTCAAATGGTTGCTGCAAATCTGGCAATGTCAGAACTGGTGCGGTGCTAATCCTTTCCTTCAAAGTGTCAAAGGCTCTCTGATGCTTGCCTCCCCACTGGAAAATTTCTTTAACGCTTGTCAACGCGTGTAATGGAGCAGTAATTGAAGAAAACCCAGAAATGAATTTCCTCCAATACTGAACCGCACCCAAAAAACTTCTGATTTCAGTAACGGTGTTAGGCCGTGGCCAGTTTACAATAACAACAACCTTGGCTGGGTCCACTCACAGGTGGCCTCCACCAATAATATGGCCCAGATATACTAAAGAAGTTTTAGCAAATTCACATTTGGACATCTTTACATAAAGCTTCTCCTTCCTCAGTACATCTAAAACTTTTTTCACATGTACTACATGCTCTTCCCAAGTTTTTCTAAACACAAGGATATCATCTAGATATACAATTACAAAATCATCAATGAATGAATGAAAGACATCATTCATGACCCTCATAAAAGTAGTAGGTGCGTTACAGAGCCCAAAAGGAATCACAAGCCATTCATACAAACCCTGTTTTGTTTTAAACGCTATTTTCCAAGCATCATTTTCAGCAACACGGATTTGATGATACCCACTACGCAGATCCAATTTTGTGAAGTAAGTTGCATGTTTCTACTGATCAAGCAAATCATCAATGCAAGGAAGAGGATACCTGTTTTTAATGGTGATTTTGTTAAGGGCCCTATAGTCGATGCACATCCTCCAAGACCCATCCTTCTTCGGAACCAAGACTATAGGAGAGCCACAAGGAGAAGTACTTGGCCGGATGACCCCCTTCTCAATCAACTCCTGAACCTGCTTCTTGATTTCCTCATTCTGCATTACAGACATCCGGTACATAGCTATGTTCGGGAGTGGCACATCTTACCGCAAATGTATCTCATGCTGAATCTCTCTCTTTGGTGGTAACCCCTTTGGATCTTGAAACAAATCATCATACTCAGAAATGATTTCAATTAGTTCAGATTTACGCCTAGGGTCACATTCTTCAAAAGGTTTAGAGATCTCATCATTTTTAACTTTAACCATCATTTACACAAAGTTCTTACTAGCATTTACCAACCTCTTCATTTGTCTTGCAGAGACTATGGCTAGATTGGTTTTTGTCTTATGTGCTCGTACGATATATTCTACACTATCTTTAAAAATATGATACTTATTCTGCTCTCTATAAAAGACTGCTTTTTGGTCATACAAATATGGACTCCCAAGTACAATTCCACAAATGTCGAGTGGTACTACATCTAGTTCTACCTCATCCATAAACTTTTCAGTAATTGCAAACTTCAATACACATTTTTTTGTAACTTGTAACCGTGTATCGTTAGTAACCCAACCAAGAGGATAGGGTTTTTCATGAGGCATAGTAACTAAATGCAATTTCTTAACCACTTCTTCTGATATCAAATTCACTTGAGACCCACTATCAAACAATGTATCAATTTTTGTGTGATTTGCAATGACACGAACATGAAACAGTGCACTTCTATTTTTATCATTTTGCTTAGAAGTAGATGGTAGATTTGTATTTGCACTAGAACTTGATCTTGCATCAATGGGAAGTGAGATACTTTTATTCTTACCCTGGATTCCGACAGCTGTAACCTTTGTTTCATCACTTGAGTCGGATCCCAAGTCTTGAATAACTGCTGCAGTAGCTTTTTCTTTGCCATCATTTTTGTTTCCTCCGTACTTCTTTGGCCTTAACTCCGGATGAAGCTTCCAACACTTAGAGACATCATGTCCCTTCTGACAATGCGAACATGTAGGATTTTCACCCTCTTTCTTAATAGTAGCCATCTTCTTTTTCCCCTGATCTTTACCTCTCGACTTGCTATCAAAGGATTTCTTCACAAAAGTATCATTAGCATGCTTACCCCTAGCTTCTAAATGTGTAGCTTGAACACATACATCATCCAAAGTACTGGGGTTAAACATCAACAAGGTATGTCGCAGGTAAGAATGCATACCACCAATGTACTTAAGAAGAGTCTCATGTGTATCTAATGCAACATTCAATGCAATAGCCCTCTTCCTAAATTCATGAGTATATTCTTGAATGCTTTGTCCTTTAGCTTGTCTAAAAGTTTTCCAGCTCATTATTAATTGCTGCATATGACCTAAAGGATAAAATTGCTTCCTTAATACTTCAATGAATTCATTCCAAACTGAAATAATTTTACCATTCTTTCGAAGATCTTGCTGAATCTTTCTCTCCCACCAAGTAAGAGCCATTCCACTCATTCTCAAAGTGGCCAACTAGTCATCAGTAATGCCCTGCACCCTGCAATATACTTCAAGCTGCTTGATCCAATTGTCTAACTTTTCAGCATCTAAATCTCCATTATAAATTGGCAATTCAAATTTTACATCCAATTTGAAATAAGGCATATTAGCATTATTCGAATGAGAAGTATGAGAATAAGAGAAAGTTTGATTAGTTTCAGGAGGATCACCATCACCTCCTACTCCTTTACCATTTTCTTCCTTCTTCACTTTGGCATCTTTGGATGAAGATCCCTCTTCTTTCTTCTTCCTTTCTGCTCGCTCATTGAGTAGAATTTCCATCATGGCTTTCATACTCATAAAAGCCTCCAGAAACTCAGTTTCTGAAATAACAGATTTTTCCCGTTCAGTATGTCCTTCTTCTTCCCCTCTAGGAGAAGACATGGCTATTGAGAATGTTCTTCTTGAGCCAACCTCAGGGTCTCCTTCAACTAATTCTCCTTCACCACGCTTTAACCTGAACCTGGTAAGCATTCACAACTTGCACAAACAGTCAACCTGCTCTGATACCATAATATGATCCGTCGGACCTCATCTTACGTGCATTAAAAAGTTTAATGAATGCGTTTAATCAGTTTGCTTAATCCATGAAGCGGCATTAACAATGATTAAATGCTTAGAACAGAAATGAACAGCAGACTGAGACAGGAATGGGAAAAACCACAATGAGACAGCAAAACTGATAAACATATATAAAAAGAAACACAGAATCAGACAGTCACAGACAGAAGTTGATAATGGAGTTCACCCCCTCCACTGGGCTACGTCTCCGGGTCCCTCTCCAATGGGTACCAATCCAATTAATCTCTTTAAGATGGTACAAAATGGTTATGGAATCAACTTCAGCAACTGTAAACAGAATGCTGTACAAAGTCTTTAAGACCTCTCTTCTGAAAATTACAATTAGCCTTCGAAAGACAAAGAAAGCTAAATTATAACAGAGAATGTCGACTAAAAAAGAAACAACATCTGCGCACATCACAGCAACTCCCAAAGCTTCTCATAAACAGATAAACGATGCTTTGCACTCTGAAAAATCTGCCTTTCTCCACCGTGTCTGTCCCTTGGCCAGCATCCTCTATTTAAGCATTTTGCGAGAGGATGAGTCACGGACCACAGCTGCTATCTTCTTTATTATCATTACAACCATATGCTAAACTAAATCATGCCATCTCGCCAAGTCACAGCCCAAGCGTTATGTTACCACGGCGTTCCAAATACCCGAAACATTGCAACCAACTCTACGCGCATGTGCCGACTCACAACACGTTGTAATGACTTGCAACTGGGCTATGCCACGTAACATAACCATTTGGTGTCACCACCAACTTCACAGCATCAAAATGTCGCGGCATATAAGGACTTCGCCATATACCCGATCCGTTGTCGCACCATATGAGGACTTCCCCAAACCATGCGATGTTCAACTTGACGGTTCGCAAGCTGCGTGGCCCATACATAACTGCGCACCCATGCGATAAGCTACGCACCAGGTGATAAGCTGTGCACCATCTTCGTGGCTCATGCGCAAACTGCGCTGCGCGGCCCCCGACGATAACTGCGCACCAAGCTATAGTTGTGCGGCTGTGCATATAATGTTCAACATATGAGTTAAAACCATAGATTAATAACAATTGTACCATATTGGATCAGTGTATTTTTGAAGATGAATAATCCACCGGATCAACTAAGATGGAAGAAACTCTGCACAACAACATTTTGGTTTTAATTCGTGGTAATGTTTCTAAAAAGAAAATAACGAGAACATGAATTTAGAGAGGAAACTTACTGTAATGATCCCAAGTCTGATATGCATACCTAAACACTAAATAATGTTGCAAATTGAATTAAATTTTTTTATATTTGAATTACAACCACCATTAGAGGAAATTTCAACTCAAAATGGGCCTTTCAACCCAAATTCAAATTCCATGTCATCATGTGTTAGCCAATAAAATTGCTTTAAATTTGAAATACCATATAGGTTTTAAACAAATTTTTAATATAAATTTGGGGATAAGTATCATAAAAAAAACTAATTTGTTTTTTTCGTATTTTCGACATATATCTGTGTGTTTTTACTCAAATTTCGATAGGGAGAGCTCATTGGATGGGGAATTAAATTATGCATCCAATGAGTACCCACTATGCATACTTTTGATGGACCCCTCTACCCCAAAAACAAGAAATACCTGAAAAAATGTTTTTTCAGGTATTTCTTGTTTTTGGGGTAGAGGGTTCCATCAAAAGTATGCAGAGTGGCTACTCGTTGGATGCAGAATTTAATTCCCCATCCAATGAGCTCTCTCGATCGAATTTTGAGTAAAAACACACAGAGATATGTCGAAAATACGAACAAAAAAATTAGTTTTTTTCTTTTCTTCCTCCAAAATTAATAAATATTATTTTATTATTTTAACTATTATTTTATTATTTTCCTTAGGAGGCCCATTTTGAGTTGAAATTTCCTCTAATGTCAGTGCATCTTCAGACTAGGCAAATAAAGGTGTTTTACTGGAAAAATTTGCACACAGGGGAGTAGGAAGGGGGAAGCAACCAAGAGTGAGTTCATAACAGTGAATTCCTTTCCCCAAACACATTTATATCGGGGACCATTTAGGTTTCAGAGTCCGCTATGCGGATGTGTTGGTAGGGGTTTTGGGGTAAGTGAGCTGCGAAGCAACACGGAGGATGCACAAGCTCATGCGGCACCACGCAAGGAAAAGACAACGAGATGGACAGAAAACATACCGTTTTTGAATATTTTATGCATCTTTTTGTATCGCTTGACCACATTTTGTGGATATAGGTCATTAGTGGTTAAATCAGTTAGGATTTAGTTATAAGTGGACCTTAAATGTAAAGGTACAAGCCTATATATAGAATAGAATTGCATAAGTTGAGATCATACCGAAGTGAGAAGTGATAGTAGTGAGCAATTGAGAGATTGAATCTTTTGTTATCTGCATGCAACCTTGAGGGTCGATATTTCTCTCACTGTGAAGAAAGACAACTATTGTTTTGGATCTGTTGTGCAGAAATTAATATGATACGACGGATGTTGAATTGAACTACTATTTTCTTTTGTATTTTTCTATCTTTATGTACTGCAATGGCAATGTCTGATGATTTTGTTTTATGAATGGATAATAAAATACTGCTGCAATGAATGAATGGTGCAAACTCTTAGATCTGTGGTTGTAATGGTAGATCTGTAATGAATGCTACAATATCTCATAAATGGTTCTACTAGATATGATAGTCATGCTGATAAATTGTTGATGCTCCGATCCTCCTCCTTACTACCGGAAACTTGGTTCCGATAGCTCTCCCTCGAACATCTCGGGTGAGATTTCATCCGCTCTACGGGTGTTTCCTAGCAGGGTAAAACCTATCTGGGCTGGTGTTCAGAGAGATTGCGCTAGTTGGGTGTCAACAGAACAGGGACCCCTATGGATGAGGCTTTATTGGTGGGTTCAGGCCAACAAATGGTTCCATTTCTGGGACCTATTTGTGTCTGAAGAGGAGGATGTGTTGTGGAATCCGATGAAAGTACAGATCCAAGATTGGTTTGACCTAAGACTGTGAAAGTTCGCTAAAGTCGAGAACTAGAACTTGAAATTGACGACAAATGCATGGTTGGAAAGGTACATTCACGATGGTCCTCATGAATGGTTTTTCTGTGAGTTTCCCGTCATACTCTACGAGTGGCTAGTGCGATTCACCTACAAGAATCACAACTTCCAGGGAGGAGAGCTGACGTCTTGGACCCCTGAGCTAATTCAGGAACTCCAAGAAACTAACAATAAGGCGTCACACACTGTCGAAGTTTGGTTGGAAAATATTCTGGAAGGATACATAACTAAGTTTGCGGTTGATACCAACAAATAATACAATGAAGCAGAATGAGAGTTCTTCAATGGACCACACAGTAGGTTCTTACTGTCTCTGCAACTGTCAATCAAGATGCTTGTTTGTGAAAAGGGCATACTAAAGATGCACCTTGAGTAGTAAGAATCTATTGTGCAGAGGCTGTGAACACCACAATAGAGGGGGGTGACGAATGGAAAGATAAGGGGTAGATGGGTGTGAGTTTCGACGAGACTGTGAGGGCAGCCAAGGAAGAGAGTGGTTGTACAAGGGGAGGAGCGATATAAGAGTAGAGAAGAGGTAGAGGATAGAGGAAGGTCCTGTTGCGATCAGAATGCAAGAATGCGAAGGACAACCACACGGGACAAAGCGGCCCTACAATGATGAAGAGGAAAATCAGACCCAGGCTACGTCCATGGTAAAAGCAAGGTCAAAACCTGGTAGCAATGTTTCCACACCTCTGTGCACTACTCCACCACCAGGAAAATATACGCATTCCACGTCGACGTGTCCGACGTGCCAAGCAACATCCAGTATTAAAGCAGCATCTATAGGAATAAGGTCAAGGATGGCGGGAGATGATATGAAGCTACCTATGTTCCGTGGAAATGACATTGATGACCCAGAACAGTATTGGTTCTTATGTGAGGCAATCTGGACATCGAGACAAACTATTGACGAGGATGTAAATAAAGGTGAGTTAGCGACCACCCTTCGGGGTCGTGCACTTGATTGGTATATGAGATTCATACAGGTCCCGTAGGGGACCG
Source organism: Pseudotsuga menziesii (assembly GCA_001517045.1). Taxonomy (NCBI): domain Eukaryota; kingdom Viridiplantae; phylum Streptophyta; class Pinopsida; order Pinales; family Pinaceae; genus Pseudotsuga; species Pseudotsuga menziesii. The sequence goes on from LPNX010210092.1 coordinate 199,443, forward strand.
CGCCGAAGACTTTGGATGAGATTTGGAAGGGACTGCTCGAAGAATTCAAGAAACCAAAATCGGAAGCATAGTACATACAGAGGTGAAGGAAATCAAACAATTCCCTAATGAGATGGTTTGGGAATTTGATGAGAGGTTTAAGACGCTGATGGCACAGGTCAGCTTTGATATGAGTGATGTCCAACACAAGGAATGGTTCATCGCAACACTGGTCCCTCATATCTGACATCCATTAATGTAGCAAAATATTGCAACACAGAGCAAGGCTCTGGAAATTGCAATGAAGCTGGAGGCTTCACCTGTCGAGGAAATTGTTGTCGGCATGAACCAAATTTAGGCATAGCTGGTGAACCCGACACTTCAATTGTAGGATATCAAGAAGGTGAAAGATGAACATGATGATTTGTGGTGCACCCGGTGTCATGTGGATGGACACACGAAAGATACCTGTCCTTCTTTCCAGAATTATCTACTCTCAGGAGCACCAAACCCATTGAGTTGCGGTAATGTGCCATGGTGTCGCATATGTCAAGTATATGGGAATTGACATGAATATTGTACCTACATGCATAAAATGGTTACGAAGCCAACAAGCTTATATTGTACCTTCTATAGCTCAGTTGGGCATGAGGATAAGGACCGTCGAGCTTATGATCTTATTCAAGAGAGGACATATGATTTGTACTTCATGAAAGGTGAAGATCCTTGCATGGTGTCGCAACCACAGGTGATACAACCACCACCTCAAGTCCAGTATACACCACCACCGCCGATGTAGTTTATTCCGTCGCAACCACAGACGCAGGTTGCACCACAGCCGCAGTTTGCACCGTGACCACAGTACACCCAGACCCCAATGGCTCCGCCATAGCCGTAGTATGTCCAAGCAGCAGCTGAATTCCCCGCAGAAACAAGTGGCCCAACCCCAGTATCAACAACAAATAATTCAACCACAATATCAGCAGTAAGGAGGATTCCGTGGAGGATTCATATTTAGAGGAAGGGGAGGTTTCAGTCGTGGAGGAGGACAAGGTCGTGCATCTATCCATTGTTACAACTGTGGGACATTTGGGCATTATCAAAGGGATTTTCCCCACTTACACTGTTGATGTATTTGTAACTTCATAATGTATTCATCTATGTATCTTATGTATTGTAACCTGATGTTTATTCCGGGATGTATCTATTATGTAATTGAGTCATGTTGTCATGCCCCGATGTTCCAATCGGGAGGATCAATAATGTAAACAAGTCATGTCAAGTCATGGTGGGTAACCCTCCGATTGTCTAAGTGTTAAAGTCCCCGCAGTTCCGGGGAACTAGGGTTATTAGACTCTCCTAGTAGAGGTCGGCCCTAGCAGGGTTTTAGTCATGTCGGGATTAGTATAAATAGAGAACTGGAGTCTCTATTTATCACACAAGTCATACACACTCAAGTGTAGTGCATAGTTGAGGAAGGAGAAGACACTGGGACTACACAAGAAGAAGATTACTGCTATTGGGAGATCACTTACTGTTTTGGGGCTGATTCTATCTCTGAGGAAGTTGTGGGGTTTTCTCCTTTATGGTTTTTCTAAGGAAAAAACTGTGTTCATTGTCTCTTGTGTTTGATTGCTGTACTTGTTATTCTCTCAGTTAAAGATCCTAATAATGCTAGCTTAATGTTGAAAAACTAACATGGTATCAGAGCTAACATGAGAAGAAGACACTATGCAGCTACGGGAACTAGGGCATCCTAGTTTTTGGATATTCCTCCACAGATTTTCAGCAAAAGTAAGGTGGAATAACTCTCCTCCTTATGGCGCATATTTCTGTCGAAGCATAATCCAATTCTGAGGTTTTTCAGTTTTGGACCTGTCACTAGTACCGAAAATCAGGGCTTTTCACAGAAGAGGAATTTTTCAGTGAGCCCAGGCCTGGATTGATATCCTTCCCAAAATTGAAGTTAGGGACAAATTTCAAGGCATTTGGGTAGACAAAACTCGGGAAAAGCAAAATCCTAGTTTGCTCATGAACCAGCTCTGCAGGATTTCAACTCAAGTTTCAGATCCGACATTTTGACCTGGTAAGATCTAAGATCTCTTGTATTTCCATTTGAGATTCTCATTTTAAAGATGTCTCATCATACCAAGATTGATGAAAAGCTTGAGGGAGCTGATAACTTCCGAGCCTGGAAGTATAGGATCTCCCTAGTCCTGGAAGCGAATGAATTAGACTCCTACATTCATGAAGAGGTTCCAGTTCCAGAGGGAGATGAAGCAAAGGCCTTACATAAGAAGAAGATGGTTATGGCAAAGAGAATCATTGCTGATTCTATCAAGGATCACCTTATCCCACAGGTGTCCTCTCTCAAGACACCTAAATCCATTTTTGACGCCCTAACCAAATTGTTTGAAGGAAAGAACATAAACCAGAAGATGACTCTGAGAAATCAACTAAAGAATGTGAAGATTCAAAATGCAGAGACCATCCAGTCTTACTTCACAAGGGTTTCTCAGATCAAGGAACAATTAGAAGCTGTAAATGAAGAAGTGGAGAATGCAGATATTGTGATTACAAACACTGAATGGCCTTCCTAGGTCATGGGATGCTTTCATCCAAGGAATATGTGCTAGAAAGAAGTTAGTCAAATTTAGCAGACTATGGGAAGAATGTGCTCAATAAGAAGCATGGATAGCAGCTTGAGAAGAGAAGATGGGAAGTGAAGACCAAGCCCTCACAGCCCACTCCAAGAAAAGCAGAAGAAGACCTCATAACTCCAAAGGTAAGGATTCTCATCTCAGAGAGAACAATAGAAGAGACATATCAAAATTAAGATGTTATACATGTGATGAAAGAGGACACTTTGCAAAAGAATTCCCTAAGAACAAGGGCCACTCTCATAAGAAGAAGGGGAACAAAAGAAGACATCATGCCCATGTTGCAGAGGATGATGAACCATCCAAGAAGAGATCTAGATATGAAAGTGAAGATTCTTCAAGCGAGGATGAATATGTTCTGATCTCCGCTCTCACAAGTAACATTTCTGATGGAAGTGATGATTGGCTTATAGATAGTGGGGCTTCCAAACACATGACTGGATTCAAGGAATCCTTTGTGAGACTGTCAGAACATGAATCACCTCACAAGGTGAAGCTAGGAGATGACTACCAATATCCGATAAAAGGTAGTGGGGAATATTCATATAAACTAGACTCTGGTAAGTCTCTAACAATGAACGAAGTATTGTTTGTTCCAAGACTCAAGAAGAACCTTCTCTCCATATCAGCATTGGATGCAAAAGGGATGCGAGTTGCATTCATAGATGGTCAAGTCATCATGTGGCCAAGAGGTAAGACTATCAATGATGCAATAGTGATTGGAGAACAAGAAGGAGGGTTGTACAAATTGAAGGGCCATCCAGAACAAGCCTTGGTACATGACACAGTAGATCCAAATGAACTTTGGCATAGAAGGCTTGCACATGTGCATTACAGAGCACTACCTATTGCAAGCAAAGCTGTTGAAGGTCTTGCAGAATTCCAAGCAAAACATGATGGAGTTTGCAAAGGCTGTGCGAAAGGGAAGAATACAAAGAAGACATTTCCCAGTAGCGAAAGCAAATCCAAAGGCAACTAGAAATCATCCACTCCGATGTATGCAATCCTGTGTCATCAAACTCACTAAGCGGGTATGCATACTGTGTTTCTTTTATTGATGATTTTTCTAGAAAGACATGGGTTTACTTTATGAAGAACAAAGACGAAGTATTTAGTAAGTTCAAGGAATTCAAAGCCTTGATCGAGAACCATACTGAAAAGAAGATCAAAACCATTCGATCAGATAATGGTAGAGAATTCACTTCGAATGAATTCAAAGAGCTATGCAAAGAATCAGGGATTAAGAGGGAGTTGTCCACTCCTTATAATCCACAACGGAATGGGATTGCGGAACGAAAGAATAGAACCATCATGGAAGCTGCAAGAGAAATGCTTCATGATCAAGATCTTCCTATGCATCTTTGGGCAGAAGCTTCTAGAACAACGATGTATGTACATAACCGTACTCCACATAGAGTACTCGAGAACAAGACTCCTGAAGAAGTCTTCTCCGGCAAGAAACTAGAAGTCAGCCATCTCAGAATATTCAACTGTCCTGTGTACATCCACATTCCAAAAGAGAAGAGAACAAAATTAAATCCTTCAGGAAAGAAGGGCATATTTGTGGGATACTCTAAAAGCTCGAAGGCTTACAGAATCTATTTCCCAGGATACAAGAAGATTGACATTAGCAGGGATGTGACATTTGATGAAGACACAGCTTACAACAAATCCAGAAAGAGACCTGCTAAAGAACCTGAAGAAGCAGAAGCAGAAGCACCCAAAATCCATGATACAACTATGAATGAAGAAACTCGAGAAGAAGATCGAGAATTTGAAGAACCACAAAGACCTGTAGATCCACCTCTGGAGAAGAATCCTCATAAGAGGAAACTTGCTTGAGTACGATAACTTATCCAAGGTGCAGAAAGATATGGGGCTCAAGAAGAGAATCACAGAGAAAGAAAGAGGACCAGATCCTGTTCTGGGTATGTAGCTTTACTATGTGATTTCATTGATAAAGAACCTTCCAGTTATGAAGAAGTTGCATAACAGAAAGAATGGAAGGATGCTATGATCGAAGAGTACCAATCGATCATGAAGAATGATGCTTGGGATGTTTTTCGAAGACCAAACGGGAAGTCAGTTGTAACTTCCAAATGGATCTACAAGATCAAGCATGCTGCAGATGGTAGCATTGAAAAGTATAAGGCAAGATTTGTAGCTCGAGGTTTCTCTCAAAAAGAAGGAATAGATTATGAAGAAACCTTTGCACCTGTAGCCAGATACACTTCCATCAGATCAGTACTTGCTTTGGCTGCAGTGATGAAATGGAAGATACACCAAATGGATGTCAAGACTGCTTTCTTGAATGGTGTAGTGGAAGAGGAAGTGTATGTAGAACAGCCACTTGGTTTTGAGAATCATAACAGAGAGTCTCATGTATGCAAATTAAAGAAATCCCTGTACGGTTTGAAACAGGAACCCAGGACCTGGTACGGCAGAATTGATAGCTTTCTATCCAGTTTGGGATTTACCAAGAAGAAAGCAGATTCCAACCTTTACTATAAGGTTGAGGATGGCAACCCATTGATGCTTCTACTATATGTAGATGATCTATTTGTGACAGGTACGGATGGGTTGATTGCTGATACGAAGAGAAATCTTGCTGCTGAGTTCGAAATGAAGAACTTAGGGATGATGCATTACTTTCTAGGAATGGACGTGTGGTAGAGTACAGATGGAATCTTCCTTGGACAAGGGAAGTATGCAGTAGAGATCCTGAAGAGGTTTGGGATGATGGACTGCAAGGCTATGACCACACCTATGGAATTGAACTTGAAGCTATTGAGTGATGCTTCATCAGATTCGGTTGATGCTACGATGTATCATCAGATGATTGGGTCATTGATGTACCTGACGAACACGAGACCAGACATTTGCTTTGCTATGAACACCTTGAGCCAGTTCTTGACAGACTCGAGAAATGTTCACTTGATTGCTACAAAGCATGTTCTGAGGTACCTGAAGGGTACAGTTGATTATGGGCTCAAGTATGATGCGAATCAAAAGATTAACCTGGAAGGTTATGTTGATTCAGATTGGGTAGGAAGTGCCATCGAGAGGAAAAGTACTTCAGGATGTTGCTTCAATATGGGATCAGGTGTGATCTCTTGGTTTAGCAGGAAGCAATCTTGTGTGGCACTGAGTACAGTTGAAGCAGAGTATGTCGCAACTTGTTCAACTAGTTGTGAGGCAGTATGGCTACGGAAGCTACTGTCTGATATATTTGATCTCCAGTTGGATGCTACTTGCTTACATTGTGACAACCAGAGTTGCGTGAAGTTGTCAGAGAATCCAATATTCCATGACAAGTCGAAGCATATCGAGATCAAGTATCACTATATCAGGGATATAGTGCAAAAGGGAGCAGTAAAGCTCTAGTATGTTGCGATAGAGGAACAGATACCTGATGTATTAACGAAGCCATTGGCAAGGCTGAAGTTCAAGTACTTCAGGGAGAATCTTGGTGTTCTCCAGATCGAGGTTTCCTCCAAGAGAAAGTGATGAGACCCATAGCCATTCTGTCATGGTGAGAGGATTGGTTCCTTCCATGTCAGATATGAGTGCTGGCCATTCTGTCGAGTAGGACAGATGTAAGGGAAATTTCCATTCTAGGAATGGAGGCACCTGGTTAGTTACCAGGAACACTCAATCAAAAATTGAGTAGCCATTCTGATGTGATAGAGGGATGTGTTCCCACTTGATCAGATGTAAGGGCTGAACCATTCTATCATGGCTAAAGGATTAAGTTCCTTCCATGTCAGATGTGAGTGTTGGCCATTTCGACGAGTAGGTCGGATGTAAGAGCAACTGCCATTCTCTAGGAGAATGGAGGCACCTGGTTAGTTACCAGGTAGCTCAGTCGAGGAGGACTGGGGGCCATTCTGATATGATTGCTGGGATATGTTCCCTCATGATTAGATATGAGTGCATAGCCCTTCCATCAGTAATGGGATGTGTTCCCTCACTGGGTGGATGTAAGTGCAGAGCCATTCTTTGCATTATGTGTTGATCAGATGTAAGTGCTGATCCATTCTTCGCATCATGTGTTGATCAGATGTAAGTGCTGTGCCATTCTTCGTATCATGTGTTGATCAGATGTAAGTGTAGTATCTATCTTCGCATCATGTGTTGATCAGATAGAGATGTTGAAGCCATTCTTCGTATCATGTGTTGATCAGATGTAAGTGCTGGGCCTTTCTGATATGATTATAGGGTTAGTTCCTACATGATCAAATGTGAGTGTTGAGCATGCCTTTCTGACGAGTAGGTCAGATGTAATTGCTGGGCATGCCGTTCTTCGTATCATGTGTTGATTAGATGTAAGTGCAGTATCTATCTTCGCATCATGTGTTGATCAGATAGAAATGATGAGCCATTCTTCGCATCATGTGTTGATCAGATATAAGTGTTGGAAAAGACCTACATGGAGGCTAGGCCTACAACCAGCATGAAAAAGGGCTGGCTCTGTAGAACTTCCTATGACGAGAAGAATCATGAGATAGCACCCATGATGATCCATATCGAGTGATGATCCAGATCTAGTGATGATAGCCAGTGATGATCCAGATCCAGTGATGATGATCCAGCAGTGATGATCCAGATCGAGTGATGATCCAGATCTGACGATGATAGCCAGTGATGATCCAGATCGAGTAATGATCTAGATCCAGTGATGATCCAGATCCAGTGATGATAGCCAGTGATGATCCAGATCCAGTGATGATAGCCAGTGATGATCCAGATCCAGTGATGATGTCCCATGATGATCCAGATCGAGAGATGATCCAGATCTGATGACGAATATGACTTGAAGACAAAGATGACGTGAAGACTCAAAAGACTTGAGATGCAAAAGATGAGATGATCCAGCTAATACAGAGAAGAAGACCAGTGCTGAAAATTGTGTCGAAAGAATACCTTCCTAGTTAAGAGGGAGTGTTGATGTATTTGTAACTTCGGAATGTATTCATCTATGTATCTTATGTATTGTAACCCGATGTTTATTCCAGGATGTATCTATTATGTAATTGAGTCATGTTGTCATGCCCCGATGTTCCGATCGGGAGGATCAATAATGTAAACAAGTCATGTCAAGTCATGGTGGGTAACCCTCTGATTGTCTAAGTGTTAAAGTCCCCACAGTTCCGGGGCACTAGGGTTATTAGACTCTCTTAGTAGAGGTCGACCCTAGTAGGGTTTTAGTCATGTTGGGATTAGTATAAATAGAGAACCAGAGTCTCTATTTATCACACAAGTCATACACACTCAAGTGTAGCGCATAGTTGAGGAAGGAGAAGACACTGGGGCTAGACAAGAAGAAGATTATTGCTGTTGGGAGATCACTTACTGTTTTGGGGATTTTATTGTTTTGGTGCTGATTCTATATCTGAGGAAGTTGCGGGGTTTTCTCCTTTATGGTTTCCCTGAGGAAAAACACTGTGTTCATTGTCTCTTGTGTTTGATTGATGTACTTGTTATTCTCTCAGTTAAAGATCCTAATAATGCTAGCTTAATGTTGAAAAACTAACATACAATGTGTATACTGTGTGATGAATGATCATACTATTGAAAATTTACCTCAGTTAATTGCGAGATGGCAGGCCAACAATGTTCTTTTATAACAGATCCAAACCAGTTCCACGCCCAGAATCCGATAAAGAACTAGCAGCAACTGCAGAATCAAGGTTAGCTCCAAATTCTAGTCCAGAATCAGACTATCAACCAGCCTATGAATCCACCTCCAAATCATCCTTCACCATAGAACCAGAATCAAGGATCGATGGTTGTAACCATTTTAGCAGAACCTCGAACAGAGGATGTTGATGTTGGGATCGTTACTCGAGGAGGCGTGATGACTGGAGAAGATGGACCACTACCACAAGTGTGACTGGCTGGCAAGAAGAAAGCATAGTTTGATACCGCAACCGAAAGAGATACTTTCTTTGAAGCTCGCAAGGCGCTCGGAAGAAATCCTAGTAAGACACCTATTTTTGGTATGCCTTCTACTTTTGATTCTTCATTAGAAGCTAGAACATCATGGCAGTATGGTGCCTTGCAACAGTTCTTTAAGATTTGTTTATCCCTGGTAAGAGATCCCGATGCTCTGGTTGATATCGAGAGGTTGTTGCACCATCCGGATAGAGAGTTGCAGGACTCTGCAGTGAATTCTTTAGAGAAGAAAAAGATGGGTAAGGAAATGCAGATGAACATCTAGATAGGGGACTACGAATTTTATTAAGCAATTTTGGATATTGGGTCAGATGTGAATATCCTGACGAAACAGACATAGAAAAAGATGGGGGAGCTGAAACTTGGCTGGTCCCCAGTGCAACTGAGATTGGGTAATCAGGCCAAATTTCAACCGATTGGCCATGTGTCAAATCTAGTTGTAGATGTCGAAGGTATGAGGACTCATGCAGATTTCGATGTAATTGAAGTCGTTGATGGAGGGGGCTCCTATCCCGCGCTGTTAGGAATTGGATGGGCCAATGACAACATGGATGTGATAAAATTTAAGAAGCGGTTGATGACGTTTGAGAACTAGGATATCCGAGTCATTGCTCCTATGGATACTAATGAAGGAAGGCGATATATTGAACCTGTCAAAGACAAAGTTGTTAGGGGATGGGATCACATTTACAATATTTCTGAATATTATATCCACCCTACTGCTGATAGATAATTGGGGTGGCGTAGTGCTAGCTTTGTTTCCTCTGATTCTGATGATGCATTGGAAAATTGGCAAAACTGGCTACATTTAGTATCACTCAAAAAATGTGGGCTGATCACGCAGTTTCTACGCCATGTTGCGACTGAGGTCGTTGAGTTTCCAATCTATGAAGGACTACTGAAACTATCTAGGTTCCTCGAGTAGTTTGAAGCGAAGGTATCTGAGCCTCAACGCTTGTTGGTATTAGGGGAAGCAGTGAAGGCTACTCCAGCACGTTGGCGAGAAGTTCATAAGGAGACCATTCATGAATGGGCACATTGGCGACGGTTGATGACTGTGTGCTTTGAAGATACGGAGGTATATCACATAGGGAGGTAAGATGGAAAAAATAACCCTTGTAGTCATCTGAGGGAATACTAGACGCTGTGGGCATTGCGGCCCAAGGATGATGGGTCCATGATTTTATTCACACATTGGATGAAATTCCAAGGTCTTGGTACGTATTAGTAGAACTGCTTAGAGAAATAACTACTTGGGAGGAACTGACTATTTGCTTTGCACATACCTTTGGATTTGTAGATGCTAATGTAGAAGTTAACAATGCACTACAAATCATTCAGGACGTAGTCTTGAAAGTTGTCCCAGTCGCATACCCTATGGACCCACATGCACATTGCCACATGCAATCGATGATGGAATGCTACAACCTCTCTGATGAGCCAGAGGATGATGATGAGTTGCGCAACATTAATATTCCAGATACTAAAGGAATTCGAGATGTCGCAGCACTGGATGTGCCGATGGATCCCATGACTCAACCATTGAATATTAAGAAAGTTAACATTGAGACAGAGGAGAATCCAAAATTTGCCAATATTGGGGACTACTGGGATGAGGAGACTATGGAACAAATCACAGATCTCTTGCATGAGTTTCAAGATCTGTTCTCGACAAAATTCTCAGAAATGAAGGGGATATTGAGAGACCTAGGGGAACTGAAAATCTCGTTAAAACCAGATGCAAAACCAGTGCGACAGAGGCCATATTGCTTGAATCCACGATATAAAGAATGGGTTAAGGCTAAACTTGATTAGATGCTAGATGCAGGGATTATTGAGCTTGTTGAAGAATCAGAATGGATAAGCTCGATGGTAATCCAAGACAAGAAAACTGGTGAAAAATGAATTTGTGTCGATCTAAGGAAGCTGAATGATGCTTGCATGCATGATCCCTTTCCGACACCGTTCACGGATGAGGATCTTGAGGGAGTAGGTTGTCAATAAATGTATTCCTTCACAGATGGATTTTCTGGGTATCACCAGATCATAATTGCAAAGGAGGATCACCATAAAACCACATTTGTCACAAAATGGGGTTGCTTTCAATACACAGTAAAGCCCTTTGGATTGAAGAATACACCTGCGGTATTATCTTGGGTTGTTGTTGCTGCATTTAAAGATTTTATTTGGAAATTTTTGCAAGTATATATGGACGATTGGACTGTCTATGAGCTGATTAAGGATCACTTGGAAAATATGCGCTTGATGCTGGAAAGGTGTCGACAGCATCAAATCGCATTGAACTCGAAGAAGTGCATCTTTTGTGCACCATTTGGGATACTATTGGGTCATATTGTTTGTAAGCATGGGATTTTGGTTGATCCAATGGAGATTACGCTCATTCTGAGCCTGCCACCACCTACAAATACGAAGATGCTTCACGCGACACTGGGACAGACTGGGTACTATCGCAAGTTTATCCACATATATGCTTTGATTACTGACCCCATGGAGAAACTATTAAAGAAGGATGTCACATTCATATGGAGCCATGAGTGTCAAAGTAGCTTTGACACATTAAAGGCCAAGATGGATTAAGCACCCATACTTGTGTTCTCCGATTGGAACAAGGAGTTCCATGTCCACGTCGATGCCTCGTCCATTGCGCTGGGAGTTTTACTCGCACAACCAGGAGAAGGAGATCTGGATCATTCGGTTGCCTTTGCTAGCAGGAAGTTATCCTTTTCTGAGAAGAATTATATGACCACATAAAGAGAAGGGTTGGCAATGGTCTATGTGCTGCAGAAGTTCAAGCACTATCTCTTAGGCGGTCACTTCAAAATGTTCACTGATCATTCGAATTTGAAATATCTGGTTAATAAGCCTGGGTTGGGGGGGAAGATATGTTGTTGGTTACTTCTCTTTCAGGAGTTTGATTTCGAAATCATCGTGAATGCAGGACATTTGAATGTTGGTCTTGATCATCTGTCTTGCATTGAGACAGGAGAAGAGCCCACTAACATTGACAATGGATTGCCGGATGCACACCTATTCCGAGTTGACATCGTAGATGACCATTATGCACCGATAATTCAATTCTTGGCAACTAGAGTTGCGACAGAGGATATGACGACCAGTCAAAAGAAGCAGTTGGTAGTGGAGGCTTCGGATTTTCAGCTGATCGTGGGGCACTTATACAAACTTGGACCTCATGAGATCCTACGACTATGTGTTCAACCTCATGAACAAGGGAGAATTTTGGCGGAATCACATGCAAGCATTGCGGGTGGACATTATGGAGGACGGGAAACTACACAAAAGATACTGCGCGCCGGGCTATGGTGGCCTAATTTGCATAATGACGATATAGATTATGCAAGGAACTACAATTTCTATCAACGCGTCAGGAAACCATCGCAACAAGATGATATGCCGCTTGTAACGCAAGTAACTTCACAACCTTTTGATAAATGGGATGTGGACTTTGTGGGTCCCATTAACTTGTTGGGGAAGTGCATTGGTGTGAGATACATCATTAAAACAACTGACTATCTGACAAGGTGGGCGGAGGCTGCACTAGTTGTAGATTGCACCGCTGCGACAACATCAAAGTTCATATTTGAAAACATTGAGACATGGTTTGGATGCCCTAGGATATTGATGAGCGACCAAGGAAGTCACTTTATGAACTGCATAGTAAAAGCATCGACGAAGGAGTTGAAGGTGTAGCATAAGAAGAGTACCCCATATCATCCACAGGAAAACGGAACTGTAGAAGACTTCAACAAAATCCTGAAAACTGCGCGGACAAAAGTATGTAATGCTAATCGAGATGACTCGGATTTAAAGATCCTTGCGGTGCTGTGGGCATACTGCACCACTTGCAAAAGGCTAATGGGGCAAACGCCATTCAAATTGGTATATGGACAAGAGGTAGTCATGCCTATGGAGTACATTGTTCCTAGTCTACGCATCACGGCAGCAACCAGCATGGCCAATGAAGAAGCACTTGAGGAGCGAGCAACATAGCTAGTCCAACTAGAGGAGGACCGCTTCATCGCAAGATTCCATCAGCGCGTCAAGAAGGATTGACAGAAGGTGTGGCATGATTGTCACATTAAAAACAAACAATTTTCCCAAGGATATTAGGTGCTGTTGTACGACAACAAGTTCATGAAGCATCCAGGTAAGTTACAAATGCACTGGTTAGGCTCATATCTTGTTCATTCAATTACTTTTGGGGGTGTAGTTCAATTACAACAGTTAGACGGAGCGGTGCTACTAAAGCTTGTGAATGGTAGTTGATTGAAACCCTATAGGACAGGGGTGGAAGGGCACACTGCCTGAGGCACCACACAATGAAAAAGAAAAAAAGAAAAAGAGAGAGAAGTTGGAGATGGGTAGCAAGCGAAATGTTGGGCCCAGAGTTAGGGGCCATATTAGGTTAAAAGGTAGTATATTCAACAGTTAATAGTCAATTAGTCACAGAAAGAGGTTGCGCTGGCACGAGGTGGTACGACAGGCAAAATATTGCGCGTTAGCAGGTGGCTACGCTAAGTGGATAGGGTCGCGACATGCAAAAGGGACGGGGTTGCGCGACCAGAGGTCGCCACACATAGAAAAAGTGGCTTGTACGAGAGATTTTACGACAGTGATTGGATGTCACATCACTACTCAATAACGACTGTTAAAGAAGGAAACGACGCCACGGTTGACGTCACAATTAATGATAGCAGATATGAACATAAAGGTGGCCGAATCGATGGTAGATTTAGCACACACATGAATTATTCAGTCATAATGATGCACCCAAGCAAGTCGTGATGGAATCTAAGCCAATTTTTGGGTTATAAGTTGCGGACCGGTAGCTGTCTAAAGCCCTTTAGGAAGTACTATGGTGAGCAAAGTTACAGAAGAGTTAGGTTGAGTCATTGAAGGAAGCTCTATTGTGTAAGGTAGCGGCAGTCGTCGGGGCAATGTAGGCCTCCCTTGATACGTGGCATCCTATAAGTGAGAATGTTGTCTCAGCAGAAATTGACGCACAAGTAACGAGTAGGAAAGTTAGTTTGGTTGAGATAGAAGTCTCTGGCGAAGTCATCCTTGGCTATAATTCTCCCAGTCGGTCTGATATTTTGACTAATACACCCATGAGGAATTCAGATGGGATCAGAGTTTCTGCCCCATTTGACTAAGTCTGCAGGAACATGGAACTGGGTCCACTTCAATCAGTGTGGGATGGGCCCGAAAGGACCAAGTGGGCAGAACTGGGTTGAGCCCCAATGCAAGAAAGGACCAAGTGGACAGATGCAGGGCTTTAGATTCACCCGCTAACCACTTCTTGATGGGTGATCGCAAATGGAAAATGATGTAGTAATCACAGAAGCTGGAGCACGATAGCATTGCAGGTTACATAAGTCTAGAAGTTTGCTTAGGTTCGCTGCAGTTGACGTTGAAGGAAGTAGTTTTGAGTCGGAATCTCTGGAAATAGTTGGACACTAGTGCATATGCGACAATTTTCACTCTTTAGGATCACGAAAGACACCATGGCCAACTGACGTGGCTCGAGGGCGAGCCACAAAACTGTTTTGGGGGCCTGTTGGCAGGCATTTTGGGGTAAGTGAGCTGCGCAACACTGTGGAGGCTACGCAATCTCACACGACACCACACAAGGAAAAGACAATGCGATGGGTGGAAAACAAACCGGTTTTGAATATTTTATGCATCTTTTTGTATCGCTTGACCACATTTTGTGGATATAGGTCATTAGTGGTTAAATCATTTAGGAGTTAGTTAGAAGTGGACCTTAAATGTAAAGGTGCAAGCCTATATATAGAATTAGAATTGAATAAGTTGAGATCATAACAAAGTGAGAAGTGATAGTAGTGAGCAATTGAGAGATTGAATCTTTTGTTATCTGCATGCGACCTTGAGGGTTGATCTTTCTCTCGCTATGAAGAAAGACAACAATTGTTTTGGATTTGTTGCGCAAAAAGTAATATCATACGACTAATGTTGAACTGAATTACTGGTGTATTTTTTCTTTTCCTGTATTTATGTACTACAATGGTAATGTCTGATGATTCTGTTTTATGAATGGAGAATAAAATACTGCCGTGATGAATGAATGATGCAAACTGTTAGATCTGTGGTTGTAATGGTAGATCTATAATGAATATTGCGATATCTCATAATGGTTCTTCTAGATTTTATAGTCATGCTGATAAATTGTTGATTCCCCAATCCTCCTCCTTACTACCGGAAACTTGGTTCTGACAGCTCTCCCTCGAACATCTCATGTGAGACTTCATCTGCTCTGCGGGTGTTGCTGGGCAGGGTAAAACCTGTATGGGCTCGTGCCCAGGGATATTTCTCTAGTTGGTCATTAAAAAAATGGGGACCCCTATCTATGAGGATTTTTTGGTGGGTTCATGCCAACAGGAAGCCTACTCCCACGCTTCTAGGTCTCCCAACCGCGAAACTAGGGAAATTCCTTCTGTCATTTCGACCAGGGGCTTGAGAAAAAGTGTAGAGGTGTTATCAGGTCTTCATATAGAATATAATATTATTTTTAACTCTTTCTAACATATCTATATTTTTCTGGAGAGTTTAGGAAAGAATTGGGAATTTTAGGCAATTTTGGCCTAGTGATACTTTGCACAGTGGAGGGTCCCAAATCACTGTACGAACTCAACTAAAAAATTATATGGAGTTATGTATGGGTATGTGTTTCTTTAATATACCCATATAAACATACATAAATGGATTTGAGTGGATAGAACTCATTTTATAGCAGAAATGGTAGAACTACTAATTTAAAACTAGTGTTCTAGCTAGGGTGCAAAATTAAGTAGAGAATTCATAACATATTGACTTCAATGCAGAAAATGACATCTGAAATAAATTAATACAAATTCAATATACATATATACTCATTCATACTCCTGTCCGCAACCTTCCTTTCTCATTATAGCATTAGATTGATCAATTTCCCCCATTATAATGACAAATTAAGCTTTTCATGAGAAATTGAGAATGTAAAATTCAGGGACAGAATTATTAAGACCTGATAAATATTAATGACAGATTTTATAAGATATTATACATCATAGAGAATTGTATTGACTGACCATTACATAAGAGGACTCCAAAATGATGGGCAAGAGGCCCAAAACTAGGCATAAAGAAGGCTACGAGCGTAGGTGAAGCTTGGGATTCATTGGATCTCGACTTGAACGTGATGGAGGGTGAAAAATATTTCTGATAGGACTTAAATGGATTAAAATCAAGCATTCCATACCTGCAAAGAGAAGGGAATGCGAATGAAGGAGTGGGGAAGGGAAGGTTTGGGGCTCATCTCCCAATTGTCTAAGACACATCACTCAGAAAGGCATGCTCATATAAGCATAAAGCAATTAAAACATTAACCAAACTGTGTGAATGAGTTTGAATTTTTCTTTAATAAAACTATGTGTGACCTGTTTAGCAAGTAGAGGCCAATGGTGACCTGTGAGAGCAATTCAACCACCTAGAAGCCCTAACCTTAGCCACATATGCACCTTCCTTGAGAAAATTGGAATGTAGGACCATGTGGACATGTTTCCATATCCATTTCATTCATAAAACTTGGAAACTCCACCCTCCTTAGGTCCATAGTTGCTACTTTGTTAATGACAACTTTTTCTGCCTTTCCTACTTTTGTGTTGAGTCTCCAAAAAGGAAACTGCACCCTCCTTAGTCAATTGTTTCTTGCTTTTCCCCATGAAAAATTTTCTCACCTTCCTTCTTTTGAGATTGAGTCTCAAAAAGGAAACTGCACCCTCCTTAGTCAATTGTTGTCTGTTTTTATTATGACAACTTTTGTCATATCTTTTGGGCACTTTCCCTTTTCTCTCTGACTACTTTTGTCATAGATTTTCCACTTTCTTAATCTCCTCCCTTGGAAAGTTGGATTTCCAATAGTGCATGACATGGAAAGCTCAATTCCACATGTTATTTGCACAATAAATATCAATTATAAATAAAAATTAAATACATGCCTCAATAATGTTTATTTAACAACATTCTCCTAGGCTAATTAATTAATGCCTCATAAATAATATTTGGACAAAATTCCCTAGGTGAGGTAGTTAATGCATATTTGACCCCCCAATGTTTTGGGCATGGTCAACACTTTTATGTCCAAAAACATGGGGACATGATAGTCCTCCCCTCCCAAATCTACTTGTACTCAAGAAGAAGCACTCCAGAGTGCTGCAAATTTGTCCACCATGGAGGAGAACTGGAGCATTAACTCATGTGCAAAAAAATCTAACTTGCTCCATCAAGCCAACATGAAAGTTTCTAAAAAAACAAGTAATTCCAGGGTCCCATTGCTTGCACTACACTCCCTTAAGTGAGAATTCCTTCCAACACCACTTATCAGACAAAATTATGCTTGGATCCCATTTCCCCAATTGTAAGTATCCAAAAATTATTATCCACCATAACAATTTATCATCATAGGAAATGATATTCATGATGTGGGAATCATACCATTGCACTAAAAATTGGAAATTCTCAATGCAAAATTGGAAATCTGTGTGATTTCCCCACACAAAATAAAGTTCCTTATGTGCTTGATGCACATCGGCATTGAATCTCACAATTATGTTGCTGCAATGACATGGGTGTGAGTGCCATGTCCCAAGACAATTTTGGGCATCCTCCAACAACCATAGATGCCCATTTTGCTCACATAAGATGTAGGATGCGTCTACTGAAAATTACATGGTGTAATCAAAAGGTACACCCTCCAAGGTGCATGAATCCAACAAGTACCTACCCATTCTTGCCATAGATGAACAAATCCTCCAACTGTCATATCCATATGGGAATTTTATTGCTTTCCCCTGTGCACAATCCCAATGGCTCAACTCTTTGCCACTAGTCATGCAATCACCACCATGAATGGATGAGTCAAAGATAGGACATGGTTTCATTTTTTGTGGATGAGAAGAGGGTGGTTCCCTCAACTAATCCCCATGGATGAGTGTGGTAGACTCCTCCTTACTTGGCATCAAAAGAAAGAAGCCCTTCACCCAGTTATCATCTTCATGTGTGCTGGCTACCATAGGTGTGTGGAATAAATTATAGTGAAACAACTCTCTAAAAAATGTGTCCACCAAAGGTGTGGATGTATCAAAACTATCATGGGCTGGTCCAACACAATGTATTTATTCTGACTCTTTAGTGAAAATAGGACTCCCTCTATGAGAAAAATCAGCCTTTCTCGGATAATGTTGCTGTGCTTGGAACTCATCATCTGCACACGAAAATTCCTCAAGCACAACAAATTTAGAATGCACATAATGTGTATGTGTATGGAAGGTATCCAATGGATGAAAATTAAATATTTGTGGATTCCCACATGTCAGGACAATGTCATTCACAACAAATGATTTACTGTAGAATTTAAACTCTTTACCTCCCACCGTCTTCATTCCCCAGGTGTCTCTATCCACCCAATCAATGGATGAATAAGGAACTTTTTTATTTTCTGATCCATATGGAATGTGATCATACACCCCCTCTAGATCATATTATACCAACCATAAGGGGTTGTCATAATGTGTCTCTTTCCCAGTATGTGTGTCAGACAACCCTTCATTGGTGCAAGCAATTCTAGTACATCTTTGATCCTCTATTTATGTGATATTTTTATCTACCCAATACATGAATAGATGATCATATTTTATTTCTAATTCACTTGGAATGTCCTCATCCATATTTCCCATAGTGAATAACTCCTCTACGCCATCCTGTATACCAACAGGTGCTTGGTTAAAATACTCTTCATCACGGCTCTTCTTAAACACATGCAAATATGCTCCTTCCTCATGGTTGTCCTCCACAAGAGGTCCCTCCATTATAACCAAAATATTTCCTTCCATGCAACATGAAAGGGATGACACCTTCAACTCCTTTTGAAGTTAAAATATCTACAAATTTTATTCTTGAAGGAGTCTTTGTGTGCTCTTCAATAAGTCACTAGTGATCTCCAACTTATTAGCGAGCCTCTCTGATTCTTCTTCTTCTTTCTTGAGTGCACTATGGTACATATAATCCATCATGATGAGATGCTACATATCAAAAAGTAAGTTCATATAGTTCTCCTTCATCTTGTCCATGCCTTCTTTCAGTGCTATGCACTCCTCCATAAAGGCTTCTCCTTCCATCTCTCCACCAGAAGCGTTCCAACAACATCTTGCCACCAAGGCATTCATGTCAACAAAGTTTTTCATGGCTGCCATAAGCTTCTTTCTGTCCTCCTTTAGTGATCCACTCAAATTATGTGGTTCACAAATAAGATACTTCACCAAGGTTTATTCTTCTAATAAATGACATACAAGACCATTTTGCTTGTGGCATGGATCCACAACACAAAACTCATTCTCGGCATACAAGTCAACCTTTGAATTTTCTGCAAAATCACTTCCATGATGTGCAGTGGAGGGTATCTTTGAAGTTTGGAATGACATGTGACATGGACATAAATTATAGAGCATCTCATGCCATTTCATTTAAGATTCATCATGTTGCAAAGGAGTCCAAAAGTCTGAGCTGTGCTCATCTCTCTGCATCAGATTTTTATCCTTCAGTTTTCCTAGTTCATACCCAGCTGGTGGGGGCTTGTCTTCTACTTCATTTGAAAGTTCAGATAATGAATTCAGATCTGATTTTTGTTCTTATTTTGTATCTGATGCAAAATATCCCTTATCATCATTGGAAGTATCACCCTCCTCTGCATTGATTTTGGGTTCACTAACAGGTAAACTAGGAGCAGATTCTTCTCCCTCACAATTGTCCTTCATCTTGCAGTCGTGGGATGCAAGTGAAGTCTTTCCATCCTCCCATAAATCAAAAGGTTGTAGGTGTACATGGCTGATGCAAAAATCAGAACTTTTATGATTCATGTTCTTCACCTTATCCTCTTTCTTTACAGATACTTTGGTGGCATGCTCCTCCACCAAATTTTCTGGTTCACACCTGAGCGGTGTGGCATTGTTTTCTTCTTCAATCTGTGGCTCAGGAGGTTACCGTAAATATGATTTGTGTACCTCTTTTGGATCTGATCCAAAATATATCTCACCATACATATATGAGCCAAAACCTTGAGCAGTGATCCGGAGATCACCCACCAAGAAACTTGATGTGCATTCCTCTTTAACTTCTTCTCGTATGCAACCACCTTGTGGTGATTTGCACTTCACCTCCTAGATCTCTGTCTCCACTTCATTTCTATTATTCTTCAAGGAAATTGAAGCTTCTTCATATTTATGGTCACTGGAAGCTCTATTTAGAAAAAAATCCAAACATTCTTTTATTGCTTGGACAAGCAGATGGCTTTGATGAATCTTTCTTCTTTCCTCCTCTTTTGGCTCCAAGAGGCAACCTTCCAGTCTCTACTTCCTTGCACACTTCATCAACCAGGTGTGAAATATTTCTCATGTTTTCCCCATAGTATGGATCTATGAATAGCTTATGTATTTTGAGAGTATAGAAATATCAAAAAAATAATACCTCCCTTATCTCTTCTTTCAAGGAGAAATATTCCATGAAATACTGGGAAGATTTCTTAGAGTTCTTCCCATTGAACACTTGACCACCGATACTAGTAGATTCCTGCCAAATGGATTCATCATAAGATGGAGGCAAGAAATCATCAACATCATCCATACATAATATATATGAGGTACTACATGTGGTCTCTTCATAATCTTCTTCTTCATACTGCTCAATGTCTTCTTCTATCATTGTAGCAACCTCATGGTTGCAACTTTGACTTACTGATCTGCAATGTTAGTCAACATAGATCCTTCTTTCCACAGGAGTGGAGGAAAGTGATCTGATACCAATGTAATGATCCCAAGTCTGATATCTATAACTGACCACTAACTAATGCTGCAAATTGAATTAAATTGCTAACATTTGAATTACAACCACTAAGTGCATCTTCAGACTAGGAAAATAAAGGTGTTTTGCTGGGAAAATTTACAAAAAAGGGAGTAGGAAGTGGGAAGCAACAAAGAGTGAGTTAATAAAAGTGAATTCATTTCCCCTAACACATTTATATTTTGGACCATTCAGGTTTCAGAGTCCTCTATGCGGAATCCTACTCCCACGCTTCTGGGTCACCCAACCGTGAAACTAGGGAAATTCCTTATGTCCTTTCGACCAAGGGATTGGGGAAAAGTGCAGAGATGTTATCATGAATTCATATAGAATATACTATTATTTTGAATAGTTTCTAAAATATCTGGATTTTTCTGGAGAGTTTAGGAAAGAACTGGAAATTTTAGGCAATTTTGTCCCAGTGAGACCCTGCGCAATGGAGGATCCAAAATAGCTGTAATTCCTAAAATAAAAAATGATATGTATTTATGTATGGGTAGGTGGTTCTGTAAGTGACCCATAGAAGCTTACATAACTATATTTGAGTGGATAGAACTCATTTTATAATAGAAATGGTAAAACTAGTCATTTAAAACTAGTGTTCTAGCTAGGGTGCAAAGTTAAGCAGAGAATTCGTAATAGATTGAATTCAATGCAGAAAATGAAATCTTACATAAATTAATACAGATTCAATATAAATATATAATCATTCATACTCCTTCCCACAACCTTTCTTGCTCATTATAGCACTAGATTGATTAATTTCCCCCATTACAATGACAAATTAAGCTTTTCATGAGAAACTGAGAAGGTAAACTTCAAGGACATAATTATTTCAACCTGATAAATATTAATGATAGATTTTATAAGCTGTTATAAATCATGTATCATTGTATTCACTTACCATTACATAAGAGGACTCCAAAATGATGGGCAGGTGGCCCAAAACTAGGCATAAAAAAGGCTAAGAGAGAAAGTGAAGCTTGGGATTCACTGGAGCTCGACCTGAATGTGATGAAGGATGAAAAATATGTATGATAGGAATTCGATGGCTGAACATCAAGCACTCCATACCTGCAAAGATAAGGTAATGGGAATGAAGGAGTGGGGAAGGGAAGGTTTGGGGCTCATCTCCCAAGTGTTTGAGGCACATCACTAAGAAAGGCATGCTCACATAAGCATAAAGCAATTAAACCATCAACCAAACTGTGTGAATGAGCTTGAATTGTTCTTTAATAAAAAATTGTGTGACCTGTTTAGCAAGTAGAATCCAATGGTGACATGTGAGAGAAAGTCAACCACCTAGAATCCCTAACCCTAGCCACATATGCACCCTCCTTGAGAAAATTGGAATGTAGGACCATGTGGAGATGTTTCCCTATCCATTTAATTCATCAAAATTGGAAAATGCGCCCTCCTTTGGTCCATATTTGATACTTTTTTCAATGGCAACTTTTTCTTCCTTTCCTGCTTTTGTGCTGAGCCTTGAAAAAAGAAACTGCACCCTCCTTAGTCAATTGTTTCTTGATTTTCCCTATGACAGATTTTCTGAATTTCATTCTTTTGAGACCGAGTCTCAAAAAGGAAACTGCGCCCTCCTTAGTCAATTGTTTCCTGCTTTTATTATGACAGCTTTTTTCATAGCTTTTGGGCACTTTCCCTTTTCTCTCTGACTGCTTTTGTCATAGAGTTTCCACTTTCTTAATATCCTCCCTTGGCAAGTTGGCTTGCCAATTGTGCTTGACATGGAAAGCTCAATTCCACATGTTATTTGCACAATAAATATTAATGATAAATAAAATTGAAATACATGCCTCAATAATGTTTATTTAGCAACATTCTCCTAGGCTAATTAATTAATGCCTCATAAATAATATTTGGACAAAATTTCCTAGGTGAGGTAATTAATGCATCTTTGGCCCCCCAATGTGTTGGGCATGGTCAATACTTTTATGTCCAAAAATATGGGGACATGACACTTACATACAAAGTGTTCTCCTCACAGACACTCCATGGTTCTTGTTTAGCTAAACCTTAATCATAGACGCTTTAGACAACTTCAGAGTCGGACCTTCCACAAAAAGCAGATAGCAAAATTACTCAAAAATTGTGGAACCAATAAATATACAAGATCCTAGCTCCTTAACAACACCTCAACGTTGTTTGTAATCCCTCAAATTCTAATGCAAATCTTGTATGAGTGTCATGGCTCATTACAATGTAATTGTAAACACAGAGCAGAAACCTTCATCCAACTCTATGTAAAGAAGTGACTGAATGTCAAATAACAGTGAACAACCTGACATGGTAAATGCCACTTTTCCCAAATCGCATCAAAACCAAGAAGAAATCATCCAGTGACTCCAAGAGAGAGTATGAACACATGGGGGGCCATAAAATCACCCACAAAATCCGAAGTCTAACATGCATTTATTGCTCTGCAAGAAAAGCAATCAACCACCCTGGCTGCACTATCAACTCACATGCCACAGGTCAAGCCAGAAGTACAAGAATTAAATAATTTTCATGGTTTTGAAAAAAACACAATGATGTCCAAAAACCTTACCACATGCCCTCCATGCTTCATGCTAACTCTTT
The DNA here is from genome assembly GCA_001517045.1 of Pseudotsuga menziesii. Lineage (NCBI taxonomy): Eukaryota > Viridiplantae > Streptophyta > Pinopsida > Pinales > Pinaceae > Pseudotsuga > Pseudotsuga menziesii. Next base: position 222,566 of record LPNX010210092.1, read on the forward strand.
AATCAACCTTTTATCACATGGTTTTCACATAGTCACATCGTCACAGTTCATGAGTATCGTATGGATTGACATTATGCTAACCATAAGACTTTATAAAAGAATCAAAAACCTTTGTATAGGTAGGTTGTCACAACGCTAACATGGTTATGAAAATAAAACATTACTTATAACCATAATCCAATAAACACTATTCATGCTAGAACATTTCAAACCATTGAAGTTCTATGAACCAAGCTTAGTGATAAGGTTAAATGCTTAGGCCCTAAACCTTGAAAACTTAATTTCAAACACAGTCTTGAACTCTCATTAACCCTGCTAGAGGATAATTATTGAGAACTAGAGTCTTTACCTGTCGAGAAAGGACCCAACGCGTTAGGTATGTTTTTCCCTGCCAGCATGCAATGTAAAATTAAAGATTAGAACCAAAAAATAAAGAGTAAATGTGATAAGCTAAAAAAATATTGTAGTTACGCCATTATTATAAGATTACTTATATAAATATGTTATTTATTTATTTTTATTTTTAAGTATTTTTAGGTTGTAACAAGAACTCGAATGAGGGACATCCTCCATAAATTACAATTCTAATCCATACATATATGCACAATAAATAAACAAGTCCTTAATAATTGTATCACATGTCCACATACAATCACCATCATTAAACTATGCCTCAAAATATGTAGAACTTCTCTTTTGATATATAAAAAGTATTTGGATGTTTTTGGAACCATTTTATAAAAATGTCTAAAGCGAATCGAGGAATTATCTTGCAGTGTCTGCAACTAGGGTTTGATCATGGTGGCAGCGAAGATCCTATCCTGGCGGTGTGCCACCATCGGCTCGGTCCTTCTCTTAGTGGCATCTACTCTTCCACCTAACCGGGTATGGTTCTATAACTGTCTCTGTTAGTTATTGATTTCAAGGGTAGGGTTGTCAACTGCCAAGTTGTGTTAATTTTTTTATATATTCTCTTGTTACTATTGCACATGGAGTCTTCCCCCTTCGCAGGGGCTTAGTACCAACCATGTCTGATAAAAAATTGGGAAGCTTATTTTTTACTTCTTTTGATTTTGTGATTGTTTATTTGCAGCTGGTCCTGTTTCTGTGCCGGGTTTATAGGATCTTTGTCAGTTTTGCTGGTGATTATATATATCAAATGAAGAAGTGATAGGCCTTGCCATTTCTTTGATATGGACTGTTAACCCTTGTCTAACGCAATAGGTGGGTCCCATTTTTTTTTGCTATGTCTTTCTCCCTTTTCTTTACTAGGAACGACTTTCCTTTGCAGAGGGAAACATAGTTCTCTTGTCCCAGTTCCTGTTGATGTCTGCTTGAGGGTTTACCCTTGGTCATTTAACTCTGGTTGTTTCTCTTGGTGCTATTTATTTTTTATACAACCCTCTATCCTTAGTCTTACCTTTCAGTAGGGTTTTCTCTGATATTTTATTCTCTGGGGTTTGATTCCTTTTTCTAGGGCTTTCATCTGTTGTTGACTACAGGTTTAACATTACTATTATCCATCTAACTGGGGGTTTACTACTCGTTTGTGACCCTGGTTGGTTTTCTCTATTGAGTCTTTATTTTCTCCTTTTTTGTACCCTCGGTGCTCACCTTGCAGTGTTGGGAAGTTTTCTTTCGAGGATATTCAACTTGGGGATTTGTACTTTTGTGTTGGTATAGTCTGTCACCTGACTTCTTTGGGGTCCCTCTGGGGGGTCATTGGTGCAGTTTCTAGTCGACTGGTGGGAACTACATGTTTCTTTCGGACCGGTGTATTATTCAGGGTTCACGACCTTTTATATTGGTATTTTACTGTCTTAGGACCAGGGTTTTATGGATTCCCGTCAGCCAAAACCATCAAGGTTTGAGGGGGATGCGCCTTATACATACACGAAGGTGGGTAACTCCTTCTCTTATGCAAAGAGAAATGAAAAGGCTGTTAAGGAACTGAAGGCCAAGTGGAGTTACGTGCTGGGGCATGACGTGTATATGGACAGGGTGATGGCCCTTTGCAGCAGAGCCTTCGTGGGGTGGCTTGAATATTTTAGAATGGGGAAGGAGGAATGGGTTGAATGGGCCACCATCCATTGGAAGCCCCTTCTGAACTATGTTCCAACTATAAGTTTGTTGGATAATAGTTGGCTCGTCATAGTTTTCCTGGAAGATAAAGATGAAACGGGGATACTCAACTCTCTCTGGACCATTAATAAGTGCTCACTTGTGCTCAGCAGATGGCACATAGACTTTGTTCCTCTCCAGGAGAGGGTGGTCAAGCACTATCTGTGGGTTCTCCTCCCAGCCCTTCCATTCCATCTATGGAGCAAATACTTTCTCATTGGTCTTGCTAACTCCTTAGGGAGATTTGTTGTGATGGAAGATGATTTTCAACTCATTTTCGACAAAAGAATAGAAAAAAGTGTTGGTTGAGATGGACATTTCCAATGGTCTTCTTGTAGAAATTGAGATTCTATGTAACAACATTCCTATTTGCCAAAAAATGGATTATTTTAATATCCTATCCAGATGAAACTATTGTCATGAGGTTGGGAACCTTTGACGTACCCATCCCTTGATCCTTCAGGGTTTGCCACCTTAAACAAGGACTGGATTTGACTCTCCACCTGAAAGATCCTCCTCGCCGAGCCCCCCACCTAGGGAGACTATTACAAACTGGTCAATCAAAGGTATGTATAAGTGCCATTCTCCCACAAATTATGAATATTTAACAAAAGGAGAACTCCTTTACATTCAAGATGTGGAAAATTGTATGTCTTTGGCTCCGAGTAGTGTTTGTCCTTTGGTTGAGCAATCAGATGCTCTTGGTCATGTTTACTCTACTGGTCTTGATTCACCGGATCCACTGGCCCAGGATTCCACTCCGACCTGCGTGACTCCCCCTTGTTTACATGACCCTTCTTCATCCCTGCAGGAAAAGTTAGGGAGCAAACTACCTCTTTTTAATACTGATGAGTTCCCTCCTGTTACACTCTCAGGGGGTCTCGCCTCTTGTTCCCATAAACTTGTTAGCCCCTGTAACTCTCCAACTTTCTATGACCTTGCCTTAATGAAATATCTTTTTATATCCTTGGACAATTCTCCCCTCTCACTGTCGACACTTCCATTAGAGTCTACTAGGTTCGAGAATGTCGCGATTAGGAAAACAAAAAAGAAACTTGTATCTGGACCATTGGAAAGCAGAGACACCCCACTTTACACTCCTCTTTCTGTAAGGATTAAAACTGTAGCCAAGGCCTCATCCTCACCTTCACCTTCCATCTCATCTCTTCGGGTTCTTAGAGCTACATCACCCATCAGAGATGGACCCTTATGAAGATTTTAACTTTGAATGTTTGTGGTTTTGGGGGGTTTTCCAAACAAAAATCCCTGAAATCTCTCTTCTCCTCTTTAGCTTTGGACACTATACTTATTCAAGAGACTATGTGTGATAACTACCATGCCCTCCTGGAATTCTCCAAACTCTTGTTGGGTTGGGAATTCTGTGCCCTTGACTCTTATGGCCTCTCAGGAGGCGTCTTGACTGGATGGAACCCTCTGTCAGCCCATTGTAAAGATTTTCAAACTTATTTTGATATATTGGTCAAGGCAAAGTTTCGAGGATATGCCTCTGAACTTTCTGTCCTCAACTGTTATGGACCCTATCTGAATAGGGTTTCATTTTGGAACAATGTGGTTGTTGGAGGTATTTTTGGACTACCTAACTTGATTTTTGCATGTGACTTAAATTTCACCCTAAATGATGCAGATATTTGGGGTAATTTGGCCAGAATGGATCCCATGGAACCTTTCTGTATTTCTCTAAGATTGAAGAGCCTCTGGATGGCCCTTTCAGGTACAGGTATGTGGCACCAATTCATAAGGACACAATATCTCAAGGACCTTACAGTTGAAGATTGGTTGCGAAACAAAGAATTCACTGTCAGAGGAACGTCTTTCTTTTGGAATGGTTTTTTAAGAATCCTCAACTGGATCACTAGAATACTAAGTTGGAAAGTAGGTAATGGTTTGTCCATGCAATTGGGCATTGACCAAGTCATTGGAATGGACTCTCACCATGTCCTTTCAGATGATCTTAGGGAATATTTGAGTGATTATGGATTAACCACACTACATCATATCTGCAAGATGGGTGAAGGCACTATCAGGTAGTCTTACTGGCTTTTAGGAGAAGATTCAGATCTTGGAGGCAGATGGAAAGTTGAATGGGATTGCTACATCAAAGGTCTTTCACAAGGGGGAATCAAGTTATCGGATCACATGGATAAGCTCATGTGGATCCACAATCCTAATAATGGTGTAGTTACTGCCAGTCTAACATATGACTTGATTGTATCTTCTGTATTGCTCCTGGATAAGAACATAACCATGTTAAAAATTTGGGCCTGTATTATTCCATTAAAAATCAAATGTTTTCTATGGATGGCTGTAGACAATCAGATCTCAACATGGGACAATTTAAAAAGAAAAGGTTGGCTCGGTCCCAATTGCTGTTGTTTGTGCAAAGGGGAAGAGGAATATGTTAGACACTTATTCACTGTTTGCCCCTGTACCCTACACATCATCGATTGTATGAGAAAAATATTCAATTTGGTGATTACTTTGTCCAACATCTCTCTTATGGACAATCTTGAGAAGTGGTTCCCCCTTGAATCGGTAAACTCTCATCTTCCTTTACTTGTTATTTGAGGCATATGGCTCACCACTTGGCTATTTTTGAAAATAGGTCTGCTGCTATTTCATCGACCTATCAACATGTGCTGTCACTGATCAATGAATATCCGTCCTCAACCAAAACTAAGAAGGTAAGAGTGGTAGGGCCGACCCCTGTCTTAAAATATCCCTATGGTTTTTTCGATGGGGCTGCTGCAAACTTGATTGGGGGAGCTGGTATTCACCTGGCTATCAACCCACACCATTTTTTCTGTATGAAGTTGGGTTGTGGTCTTAGAACCAATACTAGGTCCGAGTTACTTGCACTTTGGGTCTTGCTCTTTTTTGTTGATGCCATTGGACTTCCTTTTCTCCATATCTTTGGAGACTCTATTGCTGTGATTAACTGGGAAAATAACAAGTCAGCTCTATTTGCTCTGAATTTGGTATATTGGTGTACTAACATATCTAAGCTAACCTCTTCCTGGTTTTTCAACATGTATATAGGGAGCACAACGTGAGGGAAGACTGCTTATCAAAGGAGGCACTATCTATGGCATTTGGCCTCTTTACTTTCACAGAAATCTATGATGGTGAGATCATTAAAGAAAGAAATTTATAACTCTTTTAGAGATTTTATGACTGGAGCTTTGACTCCTTGAATAGTTTCCTTGAGGCTCTATATTGGTTTTTTGTTGACAATTACTATTACCGACTTTAGTCTTTCTGTGAGGTGCCCCCTAGGATAAGAAGCCCGGGCTCTACTTGTGCTCTCCATTGCAGTGTTGATGACCAACTTGTGGAATGTTGTTTGGAACCGGCTCACCTGATACTTTGGTGATTATGATCCATCAACCCTGTCTATTTTCTGTTTTTTTGGCTCACAATTGAATATGGTGGACTGTTGATTGGTTGCGAAACAAAGAATTCACTATCAGAGGATCATCTTTCTTTTGGAATGGTTTTTTAAGAACCCTCAACTGGATCACTAGAATACTAAGTTGGAAAGTAGGTAATGGTTTGTCCATGCAATTGGGCATTGACCAAGTCATTGAATGGACTCTCACCATGTCCTTACAGATGATCTTAGGGAATATTTGAGTGATTATGGATTAACCACACTACATCATATCCGCAACATGGGTGAAGGCACTATCATGAAGTCTTACTAGCTTTCAACAGAAGATTTAGATCTTGGAGGCAGATGGAAAGTTGAATGGGATTTCTACATCAAAGGTATTTCACAAGGGGGAATCAAGTTATCGGATTACATGGATAAGCTCATGTGGATCCACAATCCAAATAATGGTATAGTTACTACCAGTCTAGCATATGGCTTGATTGTATCTTCTATATTGCTCCTGGATAAGAAGACAACCATGTTAAAAATTTGGGCTTGTATTATTCCATTAAAAATCATAATGTTTTCTATGGCTAGCTGTAGAGAATCAGATCTCATCATGGGACAATTTAAAAAGAAAAGGTTGGCTCGGTCCCAATTACCGTTGTTTGTGCAAAGGGGAAGAGGAATATGTTAGATACTTATTCACTGTTTGCCCCGATACCCTACACATCATCGATTGTATGAGAAAAATATTCAATTTGGTGATTACTTGGTCCAACATCTCTCTTATGGAAAATCTTGAGAAGTGGTTCTCCCTTGAATCAGTAAACTCTCATCTTCCTTTACTTGTTATTTGAGGCATATGGATCACCACTTGGCTATTTTTGAAAATAGGTCTGCTGCTATTTCATCGACCTGTCAACATGTGTTGTCACTGATTAATGAATATTCGTCCTCAAGCAAAACTAAGAAGGTAAGAGTGGTGGGGCCGACCCCTGTCTTAAAATATCCCTATGGTTTTTTCGATGGAGCTGCTGCAAACTTGATTGGGGGAGCTGGTATTCACCTGGCTATCAACCCACAACATTTTTTCTGTATGAAGTTGGGCTATGGTCTCAAAACCAATACTAGGCCTGAGTTACTTGCACTTTGGGTCTTGTTCTTTTTTGCTGATGCCATTGGACTTCCTTTTCTCCATATCTTTGGAGACTCTACTGCTGTGATTAACTGGGAAAATAACAAGTCAGCTCTATCTGCTCTAAATCTGGTATATTGGTGTACTAATATATCTAAGCTAAAAGACACTTTCCTCTTCCTGGTTTTTCAACATGTATATAGGGAGCACAACGTGAGGGAATATTGCTTATCAAAGGAGGCACTATCTATGGCATCTGGCCTGTTTACTTTCACAGAAATCTATTATGGTGAGATCATTAAAGAAATAAATTTACAACTCTTTTAGATATTTTATGACTGGAGCTTTGACTCCTTGAATAGTTGCCTTGAGGCTCTATATTGGTTTTTTGTTGACAATTACTATTACCGACTTTAGTCTTTCTGTGAGGTGCCCCCTAGGATAAGAAGCCCGGGCTCTACTTGTGCTCTCGATTGCAGTGTTGATGACCAACTTGTGGAATGTTGTTTGGAACCGGCACACCTAATACTTTGGTGATTATGATCCATCAACCTTGTCTATTTTCTGTTTTTTTGGCTCACAATTGAATATGATGAACTGTTGATTGAACGAGTAATGATATGATTATTTTATAATCATGAGTTGTAACCATTTCCTTTAATTCATATGAATAACGAAAAATAGTTTTTCTTTTAAAAAACAATATTAAAAGTATTTATGTTTATGAAAATGATGGCAGGTTTCCAAATATGTCAAACTTCTCTTTTGGTATAAAAAATACTTATGAAAAATTATCATGCTTCCAAATATACAAATATACTTCTTGCAATGTGAACAAACATCAAAAGTATCTCATAATGACAAGTCATGAAGTCGTAACCGTGACCATGCTCCATTCTATCCAATGCTAGTGGGAACAATTCCCAATGAGGTTAATGCTTAAATTGAACATTGGTGTGTGAATGGAACTAGGTTTTTAAAAAATTTACGTTTAAAATGGAGAGTTTTGTTGAAAATACTTAAAATTAATTGGTGAGTTTGGAGAGGGAAATTTCTGGATTCGTGTCGCATTAATTGGAGGGGATACATAGTTCTATGTATTTTTAATGTAATTAAAATTGTTATATATATATATGATAATAATTTAATTTAATTTATAATTTAATATCTATTTATTAATAATTATAATATATATTATAATATGTCTTATTTTATTAAGAGATTTGAATATCATAATAATCATGATATAATATACTAGAATATGTCTAATTTTATTTATATGTTTGAATATTAATTTATTAATAATCATAATATATATAATAATAATTTAATGTCTAATTTTATTTATACATATTAGTATCAATTTATTAATAATGATATGTGAATATCAATTTATTAAGAATCATATTGAATGGACTAATCTTTTATAATGTGTGAAAAATTGGTTCTTATCAATTTATTCATGATGATGATAATGATTAACGTTTATTGAGACCAACTTTGGTCTATTGGACTTAAGAAGGAAAATACTTGGTTTACTTTAAAATCTTGTTTCGGTGCTAAAAAATCTTTCCAAGAAGATTTCCAAGCTCACTATAGTTTTGGAAATTTAGGAGGTTATAAAGGTTTGTATTGTAACAAATACTATGAAATTTAGATCTAATGTGGGTGTAAGCAAGGTACTCTAAGAGAAAGTGATTTTCACCCTCAACGCTCATAGACTCACATAGATGGAAAACCTTTTCTGCCCCTTGAGTTTTAGGAATAAACCAATACCCTGTTTCACTATGGAGTTCATGAGAGTTCGTTCTAATCTTGACTATATTATTTTTCTTCCATGAGCTAGTTACTACCGAGAGATACTTCTGATCCTCAAAGTTAGGATTAATGACCTCCTTACATTATCTTAATTTTCTCTTAACCGCTAAATTTTCCTCACATCGAAATTTCTCTTTAAAATTATAAGTAATAATACTTTTGACATTGTCAATGTTTTGGAAAATTTTATTTTCATTAATGCCCCAATCGTTTAACCAAGCCATGGTATCTTTACACCAACACTACTTGAGCCATAGTTGGTTTTGACTCGAGTTTAAGAAAATTTTAGGAAGTCTCTTGTCTCCCAATTTATTTATCTTATGCTTGTACATCAGGTACCTATTCATAGCAATGCTCTTGATGGGGGAAACACCCACTTCTATGAGGAGAATAGGATAAGGCGTATTGCTTTTAATTTTGAGGTTATAAGTTATAAAACGCTTTTGGATTTGCTTAATCTTCCTCCAAGATTCTCTAGAAATGTTGCACCCCATACTTTACAGCCATACAAGATAACATGGATGACAAAAGTTTCAAGCAAGAACTTCTTTTTTATCCCACATGACTAGATTGGCTGATTTACAATTATTTTCAAGACCAAAATAAGCTTTTCACTCTCCATTAATCCTTTTCTCAATGCTATAGTTCCAATTGAGCTTGTGATGAATATCAATTCCGAGATACTTGCAAGAAGTCACTTCCTCTATATTTCTATTATCATAAATAAAATTTACATAGGTGTCTTTCTTAGATTTTATAATCATGATTTTTGTCTTGTCGATGTTAACAGTCATACCCATGTTAGAGCAAAAATATTTAAGAATTCTTAATTGCTTATAGAGATAAGAAGGACACCTTACCATAAGAAAAATATCATCAACATAAAGTAGGAGGATGATAGCTATCCCAACTAAGATTTTACCGGCGCAACTTCTTCTTCTAAACCATTTTCTAGCTTATCAATGTAAATGCCAAAAAGGGTAGGGGAGAGGGGGCAACCTTGTTTAACTCCAATATTACAATTTATTTTTGTTGTCCACCCCTCAATATTCTTAAACTTGGAAATGACCTTTTCGTATAACCTTATCGTGCTAGCTCTCAACTCAAAAGGAACCTTAAGCTCCTCTATCATATTCCATATATTATTTCTAAGCATTGTATCAAAAGCTTTTCTAAAATCCACAAAGCAAAAAAATAGGGCAGACTTATTATTACGACATTCCTCTGCAATGATCCTAATTAGTGTAAGGAGGTGGTCCGTGGTTGAATGATTCCTTCTAAAACCTACTTGGCCTTTAACCCGCTTACCTTCCATTTCTAGCCATCCATTGATATTATTTTCTAAGATAATACCATATAAATTCTCTAAGAGAGGGGTAGTCATAATAGTCCGATAGTTAGACGGGTCATTTTTATCGCCACTTTTGAAAATAGGAACAATGAGGCTTTGAGTCCAAGGTGTAGGAAACCCTTGCTTGATTGCAAAATTAAAGAGTTTGTGGATGTGCGGGATGAGGGCATGCCCTCCAATTTTTAAGATTTCCGCTTGGTAGCCTTCAATGTCTTTAGATTTTCCATTTGCTAAGTGCTTAACCCCAAAATCTATGTCTTCTAACGAGAAAAAATATTTCGTTGTAAGAAGGGTTTGAATGTTATCTCTAGTATCCAGGGATTCATAAAGCGTTTTAAGATAGGAATTCCAATTTTTAAAGCAATTTTATTGTCTTCTTCTATTTTGCGAGTTAGAATTTGCCTCAAAAAATTTTTACGAGCCACCTTGGAGAGGTGTAGGAGATTTTCCCGTCTTTTACTTAGATACTGTCTTTTTTCTTCTTCTTTTAATTAAGGCTTTGTAGTGATTTATCTTGTCCATTTTTATCGAATTTGTAATTTGCTAAAATTTGGTTCTTATTAATTAGTAAAGAAATTTCTTCAATATCATTATATATATAATCTAATTTTATTCATCCATTTGGATATCAATTTATTAATAATCATATGAAATGGACCAAGTTTTTATAATTTGCTAAAATAATGCTTCAATAATCATTATATATATTGTAATAATTTAATGTCTAATTATATTCATATATTTGATTATCAATTTATTATTAATTATATGAAATGGATGAAGCTTTTATAATTTGCTTAAAAGATGATAATTTAATGTTTAGTTTTATTTATACATTTATTTATCATTTAATTAATAATCATATGAAATGAGCCAAGCTTTTATAATTTGCTTAACTATTGGTTTTTACTAGTTAGCAAAGAAACTTTTTCAATAATTAAATTTGAATATCACTTTATTAATAACCAAGATAGATCCATTTAAAATGAGATCTCCTAAGCACGGAGAGGGATTAAATTTCTTAAGTTATAAACTCTTTTGAATTATAAATCTCTCAAGTTGTAAACATAGATCCATTAATAATTAAACTTTAATGATTTTTCATTTGTTATACTTTTGAATTGTATTGATAATTAAACTTGAATGACTTTTCACTTTCTAAATTTTAAATTTTATTAATAATTAAACTTTAATGATGTTTTACTTGTTATACTTTTAAATTTTAAACTATATCAATAATTAAACTTTAATGATTTTTCACTTTTATACTTTTAAATTTTAAACTATCAATAATTAAACTTTAATGATTTTGCACTCGTTATATCTTTTTAAATTTTACATTATATTTTCTATAATTTTCACTTCAAATTTTATTTTATTTTTATTAAAATTATCATCCCTTTAACTTTTACCTTAATTTTATTTTAAAACAAGTGAGGTAGCAAGGCCCTAGATATAATCACTTGGATGCATATTTAGATGCTCTTGTTTGTCTAAGCCACGTTGGAAGCCCACTTTAACTTAGCTTTAGGTGAAACAAAAGATAGTAGCTCTTATGGATAGAGTTATCAATTATCGTTAAAGTTTTGAAACTGTAATGTAGCCAGCATTCAACTACTTGTTTAGTTGGCAGATAATTATAGTTGGCAGATAATTACAGGTGAATGCTATTTCAATTGATTTAATTTAGTTGGCAATAAAGAAGTTATATTGAGCTTCTATGCGCTATTAGCATTAGTGTTTTGGTTGGCGACAAAGAAACTATGAAACTTTATTGAGCATGACGAGCTTTTTCTAACTGTTGGGATGAATTACTGTTCGGTTTGTGACTGTTCTCTTTCTCCACCTTAGCTCCATTATTGGTGTAGGGAGACTAGAAAGCTTTGTTCGCACTCTGTAGCACTGTCTTTCGACCATATCTACCGTGAACATAATCAGCTAGCTGACCGTCTTTCGACCATATCTACCGTGAACATAATCAGCTAGCTGACCGTCTTTCTAAAGTTGCTCTTACTTTGGCTCCGGGTATTGGCACATAGTCTGAATTTTACGATGGTCTTTTGACCTCACATGGCAATATTAAACTCTTTTGAGTTGGTGCGGGAATTTGCATCCCATTTCTTTTTGCACCCTTTCTTAATGTATGGAGCTGGCTCCTTTAGTCTGCTGATCGCATGCTTATCATGTACACGGTAGATATGGGATAGCATGACAGAACTTACTAATGGGTATCTTTTCTTTCATATTAGACTGCATTGGACTCCCCCCTTAGCACTTAATGAGTTGTGTCTTTCTCGGGATGTTTGGCGGTATGCCACTTGTATGTTCTCCTCTTTGATTGTAGTCCATCTCTTGGGCAAGCTCTCTAAGATGCCCTTTAATTCTAATGAATAAGAAGGATAGGCTTTTTTCTTTTTGAGAAAAAAAACCAGCTAAATTATTGAATTAAAAGAACCATTCACATTTGTTATATGACATGACTTTTGAATTATATTTGTAAAGCAAAATTGAAATGTGACAAGTCCTAAGAATAAATCTTGTCTATCGAATTAAAAGAAGACTTAGATGTTTTTAAAGTTTTTTTTAAATGATTATTAAATTAAAAAGTAAAATGAGTTTATTGTTGTAGCTTGAATTTATCTCGATTGCAGATTCTCGTTGCAACTTATTTCGATTGTAAATTCTTTGCATCCAACGGATAAGAAGTAGAGTCAACATTTGACTATGCTCCTTGCCCATTGGATATAGAAAATCTGCAATCAAGATAAGAATGCCCGTTGTTTTAGGGTTAATTAAATGACTCTTGCTCGTAATCAATGAATTCACGCCTTGCTCTTCGTGAATAGGATGATATGGTAGTCCCTGGAATGAGATCTGCGCGATAAAAAAACGAAGTAGATCGCTATGCTAATAGACGATGGGTTAGAATTACTGCCTTTAAATTCACAACCTAACTTGCCATGATTAACCGACCTTACTTTACTTGATTCAATGGACCTATCAATGATCCATTGAAATGGTGGTTTAGTTTAGACAAAACCGCCATGGACTTGTGTGATGTCGAGCCACTCACTATTGGTTTGTCAAGTTCCTAATCCCAACCATCACTAAAAAGCATTTTAGATTTCCGGATCTTTACTAGTAGGTGAATAAATGTAAATAAACGATGTGATATAAGCATGTTGGTGTGAAACGATTGAAATTAAAAAGTGTTCTTGGTTATAATAAAGGTTAAAAGAGTTTGGCTTTGTTTTGCAGCTGTCCTTGAACTTAAACCATTAGATTGAATGAATGATGGATAGAACCCAAAGTGTCATCCAATCCAATTAATTATATGTATAAATATACAACATTCTTTATCAATTTTGATATAGACTCTTCCCATTGCAACTTCCATGTATAAATACATAACATTCTTTATCAATTTTGATATAGAGTCTTTTCATAGCAACTTCCCTTTTGTCGTTGTGCCTTCTATGCTTTCCTGCAACTTTCTCGATAAATACCCTACCCTTCTGGGCATTGATTCAATCCATTTCTTTCTCTCCCGAACCAACGTCGGCCACACATTACGCTTTTCCTTACTATTAAAATTTTAACAGGTGTGCTGTTGGAAAGTTATTGGAGTTAACTAGACAGTTTGCGTCTGTTCCCGCCTTGTAGGGTGTAATTGTGCTTTGCTGCAGAGTAGTTGAGCGTTGGATAAGTTCACTCCAATGAACTGGAGCAGTATAAGCATTAACCAAAACACCCTTAACCCGTTGGAATCTCATAGAGTAATTTTGATCTAAATCATAATTTCAAGGATTTAAATCGTAATTTTAATCATTTGGATGGTTTTAAAATCAACCATTAGTCAAAGAAAATCCACTAAAATTAGTAAAATTACAAAATGATGAAATTAACAATTTCACAGCAAAAATGAGACCGATTTTGATAAAAAAATCCGCTAGAAAAGAGGGGCAATTTGGTTGGTGTTTATCCTACGCGCAATGAACTTAGCCTTTACATGTCACCATGGTTTTCAACTTACACGACAAAAAATGGCCAAAAACCAGCGACTACTGCAAGTAGGACAGCCATATACTTACTTCCTTCACTTCTTCCCTTTACATAGCTGGGCTAGTGTCGATCTTGACGGCTGGATCCACAACAAGAGCTTTTGGACGATAGAAGCCCATGCTTGTCGGCGGTTTTACCTTTCTCATGGGGGCTGCTCTCAATGGCACTGCTATCAATGTAGCAATGCTCATCATTGTTGTCAATGTAGCAATGCTTATCGTTGGACGTATCTTGCTTGGTTTTGGTGTGGGTTNCTTTCTCATGGGTGCTGCTCTCAATGGCACTGCTATCAATGTAGCAATGCTCATCATTGTTGTCAATGTAGCAATGCTTATCGTTGGACGTATCTTGCTTGGTTTTGGTGTGGGTTTCACTAATGAAGTAAGCTCTTCCTCTCAGACTGTGTTTTTATAAAACAAGAACTCTTTTTTTGCTCTGAGAAACTCATATCGCATTGTCATGCATCTCTGTCTGTACCTATTTATTTGTCCGAAATGGCCCCTCCTAGACTGCGAGAATCCCTCAACATTGACTTCAAACTATTCATAGGAATTGGGGTCCTTTCTGCGAATCTGATAAACTATCGCACTACCAAGATTCATCCTTGGGATGACGTCTCTCGCTAGGGCTGGCAGGCGTCCCGATGTTGATAATGTTGGTGGGTTCATTTACCCTTCCCGACACTCCTGACAGTCTGATCGAAAGGGGGCAAATGGAGATGGACAGGGCTGTGCTGGAGAGGATTTGCCGCATGTCAGATGTCCAGGGGGAGTTGCAGGACTTGATAAATGTTGGAAAAAGTAATTACTCGTATCTGATCTGAGCCGACTCTGTTAGAGCCTGTATCAGTCAAGATCTTGTAGATCAGTTTGACGAGAGTGAAGACTCCACAATTCGGCAATGTAAACTAGTAAAATTAATTTCTGAAGCTAAGTTGTTAGGTAGATAGTTATTATAGTCTTTAATGGTGAGTGAGTCGATTCATGTAGAATCAATTTTCAGGTTTCCTATAAATAGAAGAAGAAGATTGTAAATCAGGTTAGACACAATAGAGAGCAAGAGAGAGCTCAGAGGATAGCACAGAGTGAAGAAAGAAATGTGCCAAAGCTCAAGATTCTGTGTATGTGATTCTGTCGAAGAGCTGAAGCTCTGTAAAAGGATGAGCTAGTGAGCTGACAAGTTTGGATCAACAAGTTTGTAATACCTTTGTAATTTCTGCATAAGTTATATATATGAAATAGTTTATGGTTGAATACATGTTTATTTGGCCGCACATTCTTTCCAGATTTAAATGTATTTTACAATTACGGTTGAGTGAAAGAACAAGAACCTATAAATTTCTCATCCCGTGAAAGTTCCAGGTTTATGGGAAAGTGGTAGACTCAAGTCTTCCTAAATATTTGGATATATGTTTTTATAAGTTCTCTAGAATTGTTAATTTGTCTATTTTTACTTCATCTTACTCACATGTGAAAAACATTTGTAAATTATTAAGTCTTTTAGACTAAGAAACATACTTTGTATATTCCAACTAAAACCAAGTGAACTGACAAGGTTGGTTGATTAAACCGACTAGTGGTCGAAGTGATCAGTTGACTAGTGGTCCACTCGTGGTCGAAGTGAAGTTGATTAAACCGACTAGTGGTCGAAGTGATCAGCTGACTAGTGGTCCACTAGTGGTCGAAGTGAAGTTACCGACAAGTGGTCACTGTGGTAGAACCGACAAGTAAGAACTTGTTGAGGTAAATTAGTCGGGTCTAAAAGGCCGACCAAAGTTAATAAACTTGTCTAGTCGGGAGTTAGACAAGTCTCATTCGACAAGTAAAAGAAACAAAAATGGTCACTGTGGTAGAACCGACAAGTAAGAACTTGTTGAGGTAAATTAGTCGGGTCTAAAAGGCCGACCAAAGTTAATAAACTTGTCTAGTCGGGAGTTAGACAAGTCTCACTCGACAAGTAAAAGAAACAAAAAGGAGGTCTGTGTGAATATTTAATTTTTAATAACTAAGCGGTAAACTCAAGTTTAGTTGGCTCCATTTTGGCCAATTGGTATCAGAGCAAGGTTTAGGAAAGAAATCTTGTCTTAAAAAGTGGAAAAGTTATTTTGCTAAGGAAAGTTAATTAAAAAATAAAAATGGCTTCCACTTTTGGTTCATTGCAAACTCCAATTTTTATGGGAAAGAATTATGAATATTGTTCTCTAACTACGAAGGATTTGTTCAAAGGTTAAGATTTCTAGGAGATAGTCCAACATGGTTATGTAGAACCACTAGACATGATATCATATAACAATCTCACACAAGCTGATAAAGATGCCCTGAGGCAATAGAGGAAGAAAGATGGAAAGGCTATGTTCTACATACATCAAGCCATGCATGCAAGCATATTCCCAAGAGTAGCAACAAAAATTAATGCTAAGCAGGCATGGGATACATTAGAGACCGCCTATCAAGGTTTGGATAAGGTAAGGACATCCAAGCTGCAGATTCTGAGAAGAGATTTTGAATCTGTGTCCATGAAAGATTTAGAGATTGTAGACACATTCTACACCAGATTTGTTGGTTTGATAAACCAACTGAAATCTCATGGAGAAGACATAGAAGACCAAAGGGTGGTTGGAAAAATTCTCAGAAGTCTTCCCCCAAGATTTGAAAACTTGGTTGTGACCTTGGAAGAACACACAGACATGTCGACGTTTACGATTGATGAGCTGCAAGCTTCACTCATCAATCATGAACACATACTCAACAGAACACAAACATCATTGGAAGGAGCATTCATAGCACAGTCATCCATAAGCCGTGGTAGAGGTAGGGGGAGAAACAACTTCAGAGGCAGAGGAAGAAGTTCTTCCAGAGGAGGATGAGGCAGAAGTCCTGCAAATGTCGGTGGTAGAGGAGATAATCAGAACCCAGGTCAGCCAAGTGGCCAAAGGTTTGATAAATAAAAAATTCAATGTCATTACTGTAAGAAATTTGGTCATTATGCATATGAATGTAGGAAGAAACAATATGACCAAGGAAGGAAAAGCCCAAATCAGTCGACCAACACTAGCACTTCGACAAGTGCAATGTTAATGACATCGACATCTCCAATTGAATGCAATGCTGTTTAAGAAAGTCCACATGACATATGGTACTTAGATTCAGGCTACAACAATCATATGACTGGTAATTTAAATTTGTTCTCTAGTCTAGACAATTCAGTTCAAACTGATGTTACACTTGGAAACAATGTCCAAGTTACTGTTTTAGGAAAAGGCACTGTTGATTTCCTAATCAAACAGGGGGAGAGTAAGTATATCCCCGATGTCTATCATGTCGAAGGCCTAAAACATAATTTGATGAGCATTGGACAGTTGATACATAAAGGCTATAGAGTCTATATAGAAGATGATGACTGTGTGATTAAAGACAAGCGTCCAAGAGACCAGCTGATAGAAAAAGTGCTAATGACAAGTACTCGCTTGTTTCCATTGAGGATAGTTCTCAAATTGAAAGGGAAGACAAATACAGGAGCTGCATTCAAGGAAGAAAGTAAAGAAAAAGTAGAACCTCTCGACAAGAAAGTAAATGGAAACACTAATTTGCAGGCTACATTTCAAATAGAAGTTCAGGATGAATCCTGGCTGTGGCATTTCATATTTGGACATTTGAATTTTGGTGGGCTGAAGTTACTTCACACAAAGAATATGGTGAAAGGATTGCCATTGATCGACAATCCAGAAAGGGTCTGTGAAGGTTGCATTTTTGGAAAGCAGCACAGAGAGACTTTTCAAGTCAGGAAGTCTTATAGAGCACGCACACCACTTGAAATTGTGCACTCTGATATTTGTGGTCCAATGCAGACATCATCCATTGGTGGCTGCAATTATTTTCTAACTTTTATTGATGACTACTCAAGAAAAACATGGGTCTATTTTTTGAAACATAAATATGATGCATTTAGTTATTTTCAGCAGTTCAAGGCACTCGTGGAGAACTAGAGTGGACATCGCATCAAGATCTTAAGGATCGATAGAGGAGGTAAATATGTTTCGAATGAATTTCTAAATTTCTGCAAGACTCATGGCATACAAAAGAAATTAACTGCACGGTATACACCTCAACAGAGTACACTACTAGATTTTGATCCAAAATCCGACGGTTTTTTCCGACGGCGCATGGATTTTTTCTTTTAACCGTGCCAAAAATCAGAAAGATTAATTTTTTT
>LPNX010210092.1:261625-272649 GCA_001517045.1 Pseudotsuga menziesii
AAAAAAGGCAAGTTTGACCATTATAGATAGGCAAATGACAACTTGCACAAGGTGGGACACATGAACTAGGCTAATAAGACAGAAATAATTAAATTAATGTCTAAATGGGTAAACTATGGGTTGATTATTCTAACATATGCATCCTTCACTGCTTCATTAAAAGATGTGGGCTGACAAAAGAAGAGAGCAAATTGAAGTTGTTCGTCAAGAATTGGAGTCTGTTCATATAACTATGTCAAGCTTTTGGTTTTTCGGTTATGTGGTGGACCATCTGCTGCATCTTCTTGCTGTTGTACTTCCAATCTTAGAATTCTGATAGGTATATCTGGCTGATATGAGTGATCTTCATGTTGTATGTCTGAAGGATCACTCCAACATTTGTCTTCAATGAACTTTACGTCTCTGCTCACCACAAGCTGCTTGGTGACAGGATTATATAGCTTGTATGCCTTGTGTTGTTCACTATAACCAGTGAAAATGCAGCGCTCACTTTTCTTGTCTAACTTTCTTCTGAGTTCATTAGGTATATGTGCAAAGGCAACATAACCAAAAATTCTGAGATGTGAGACACTAGTCTTAGTGCCACTCCATGCTTCTTCAGGAATATTGTCTTGGACAGTTACGGTGGGTGATCTATTGAGCAAGTAGACTGAGCATCCAACAACTTCAACCCAATACTCATTTGACAGCTTCTTGTGTGACAACATGCTACGGGCCATGTTTAGGATGGTCCGGTTCTTCCGTTCAACAACTCCATTCTGCTGTGGAGTGTATCTGGTGGTGAACTATCTTTGGATACCATGCTACTTACAAAAGTCTGAAAACTCATGTGAATCATATTCACCTCCACCATTTGACCTGAGCATTTTAATGGACTTTCCAAACTGCTTCTCAGTGAGAGCCTTGAACTCTTTAAACTTGGAGAAAGTCTCTGATTTGTGCCTGAGAAAATAAATCCATATTTTTCTGCTAAAATCATCAATAAAGGTTAGAAAATAAAAACTGCCTCCTATGGATTGGGTTTGCATGGGTCCACAGAGGTCTGTATGAACTAACTCAAGTTGCTCTTTGGCTCGAGATGTGGAAGTGGGAAAACTGTCCCTATGATGTTTACCAGTGATACAATCCTCATAGGTGTTGGATTGTTTATGAATAACCGGTAATCCTTTGACCATTGACTATTTGTGTAGGAGATGGAGACTTTTGAAGGGAAGATGACCGAATCTACAGTTCCATAACCAGGATTGATCTTGACTAGAAACTGTATGAACTACAGGATCTGGAAGGTTAGCACTCCTAATTCTAAGAGGAAAGATTCTATTCTTGGTCATTTCAACTTTGGCTATGAGTCTCTTACTGGGAGGTTTATCATAGATAGCACAGTATGTATCATGAAACCTAACATCATACTTATTCTGAAGTAATTGACCTATACTGATCAAATTTACTGTCAAATGAGGTACATAAAACACCTCATGAATGGACATTTTTTCATTTTGATTACTAAGTACAGGAACAATACCTTTGCCTTTTGCTGGAACCAGAGAGTCATCTCCTAGCTTGATATTCGTGATAACAGAGGAATCTAGACTAGAGAATAATGACTTGTTACTTGTCATGCGATTGCTGCAACCACTATCTAGTAGCCATAGATCTGAGCTGCAGTGGTCTTCAGTTGCTTGATAAGACATAAACATCACCTCTGACGAGCCTTCTTCTTCTTTGGAGGCATTGGCTATGCTGTTTTTCTGGTCCACTTGCTTTTTTCTGCATTCGCGTTCATAGTGCCCATACTTCTTGCAGTAGTTACACTGAACATTGGACTTATTTGTCCATCTCTTGTCTCTTCCCCTCTGACCTTGAGAGTGGTGAGAGTGTTCTGAATGCTCTGATTGTTCATGATTGGTTCTGCCTTCTGTAGATCGAGACCATCAGCCTCTTCTTCCTCTACCTCGTCCTCCTCTGCCTCAACCTCTGTTGAGGGAAGCCTGGGTGCTGAATGCATTGGTCAGCGATTCTTCTTCTTGAGTGAATTGCACTTCATGAGATAGAAGAGATCCAGTCAACTCTTCTAAGGTGAATTTAGACAGATCTTTGGCTTCTTCTATTGCAGTCACTACCATAGCAAATTTCTTGGTGAGACAACGAAGAATCTTTTGAACAACTATTTTTTGTTCTAGCGGTTCACCATAGGTTTGGAATTGGGTCACAAGACCCGAAACCCTAGTCATGAACAGATATACAGATACTGACTCCTTCATATTTAAACTTTCAAACTGAAGGCGTAGGGTTTGCAATCTTACTGTTTTAACGCGATCGGTTCCCTTGTAGGCTAATGCAAGCAGATTCCAAGCCTGATGTGCACTGGTAGCACCTGAGGTCCATGGGAAAATGGACTCTTCAATGCAGCTTTGGATCAGCCATGTGGTTGTGAGATCTTGGTCTCGGTGAGCCTCGAGAGAATTCTTCTGTGCATTATTCATTGCGGCTAGAGAAACCGCTTCAGGTTCCGTGAACTCGGTTTCCACCATATCCCAACATTTGTTGAGGTGCAGAAATGTCTTCATTTTGATAGACCAAAATTCATAGTTATCTCCGGTCAAAACAGGTTCGGAGATTGGCTTTAAAGAACTGGTATTAGCCATTGGATATGACTAAAAAAAAAATTTCCATTGGTTTTTTTTTAAATAAAAAAATGCCTTGCTTAGCCTTTTAATTTCTTACTTGTCACTTTTTTTTTAATATAGAAACAAAAAAACCCTTGTTTTAAAAAAAAAAAAATACCTTGTGCACCACTCCTAGTGCAAAGACAAAATGCGGTGAAGGGGCGCGGTGCCTGAAATTAGTACAAGTGATCGCAGTTCACCGCGCACTTCAGATCTATGAAAGGCACTGGTACCACTTATGGTCTGTTCAACAGGGGCGGTGGCACCGCTCTCGCAATGTGGGAGAGAGGCGGTGCATGCAAAACACCAAAAAAAATGAAAAATCGGATCTCTACCTGCCTGCAGGAGGATGAAGATACAAAGGGGGGGCTGTGCAGCTTTAGAAGGTACCCAAACGAGCTGCATTCAGATGGAGGTCGAAGAAGTGAAGTCAAACAAGAATCGATCTCCGATCCCGGCAAATCTTCACTTTTGTGAGACTACGCAAGATAACGAAGAGATATCTTGCCTTGCTGTTGCTGGATGAAGCATCCGTTCTCAAAGGCATACCACGGTCAAATCTGGAAACGCAGGTACAAGTCTTATAGATCTAGAGTCTCACGCACAAATTATTCCTAGATCCCAAGACAATGCAGTTTCAACGCTTCAAGTCGCAACATAACTCTCCAAAGCTTAAACTTCAACGGTGATCAATAGTTCACAACAACACTCACGAGTCCACTTGATCGATAGTGCTGGAATCACAGATCTGGACTAATAAAAAAAATTACCAATTGGGTTAGGGAAACGATAGCCCAAAAAATAGACAACGTGGAGTTTCCAACACTAGATCAATTCTCACAATGGCGCCATATCTATGTGCCTTTTACGGGCAGAACATATGCACATATGCACAGATAGGTTGTGGACTTCAGATCAGGAGATTGACTCAGCAAATAAAAAATCGTCAGTGAAGGTCACCTTCAACACCAGCGTGCACTCCTATGGAATCGATCTGCTGAAGACTATCTGCTACGGCGATCAATTGCTTGGTCTCTCAGATCTGAATCTAGTGGTCTCGATCTGAATAGCTCACGCTGGAGTAAGCTGATTGGATCTGCTGTGTTTTGAGCTCCATAGAGTGCTTTCCACTCTGTGAAAAGGCTTACCCCAACAATGGAAGGATCAGGTCGTAAGCTCTGATACCACGTGAAAGAAAAGAATGGAGCAGAGAAACAGTACGGGCATATGATTGCCTTCTCATTATTCAGAGCTGTTTAAATAGGAAATACAAAACAAGAATACTGTGGGTGAATACCACAGTTAGGTAAATACCGCGGTGGGTTACCTAACTCACTAACCTAACTATGGGTGAGATTACTCTCTTCAACAATAAATTGTAATCAGATTATGGTTATTATGGTTATTGAGATGAGATGGGTTTTGAAGTGTTTTTCTTTTTCTTTTTGGGTGTAAAAGTGGTCATAAATTGTAATCAGATTTGGGTTATTGAGATGGTTTTTTGTAACATTGGTCATAAATTGTAATTAGAATTGGGTTATTGAGATAGGTTTTTGCTGTTTTAAGTGGGTTTGTGAGATGAGATGGGTTTTTGCTGTAGTTTTAAGTTCTAAGTGAGTTTTAAAGAGTTTTAAGTTTTACGCTGGTAAGCCGGTTTTAGAATGTTGCACTTTTAAGTTCTAAGTAGAAGAGATTACAAGTTTTTTTAAATTTTAGAATAGAATTTACATTACATTATTTGTTTTTTTAATTAAATTTAATATGCTAAGACTAAAATTTGCATTAAAAAATTTAAAGTTATTTTCAAATCGGAAGTTATTTTCAAATCGGTTACTCTGTTTCTGCTGTAGTTTTAAGTTCTATGGGGTACAGTTTTAAGCCCGTTTTAGAGATGGGTTTCTGCTGCTATTTGTTTTAACTCTTAAGTTGTTGTTTGTTTTAAGTTTTAAGTAGATTAGATTATAAGTTTTTTTTATAAAATTTTAGGTTAGAATTTACATTATGTTACTTGATTTTTTTAAATTAAATTTAATATAATGAGACTAAAATTTACATTACAAAAATTTAAAGTTATTTAATTTTTATTGTGTGATATTATTTCAATTTTATTGTCCATTATTTTTAGGTTGATATGCTTAACATGGCTGAATTTACATCTGTATGTAGATTTATATTTATCTTTATATATATTTATGTTCTTTTAAATTCTAAGTTGGTATTTACTATTTATATTATGCTAATTGTTTTCTTAATAAAAATATATTTTAGTTTTCAGTGTTATATTATTTCAATTATTTTTGGGTTGATATGTTTAAAAGTGCCGATTTTTATTGTCAATTATAAGTAGGTATTTATATTATGTTAATTATTTTTTAATAAAATTTAATATGTTAAAATAAAATTTATATTAAAATTTTCTTATTTATTTTATTTTTTATTTGTTATATTATTTCAAATATTCTTGGCCGTATAGGTTTATTAGGGCTGGATATTTTCCCTTTAGAGATAGATCACAACATGTAGTGCCCTATATATATAATGGGGGCCGGTTGGATCCGGGATGGAAACGTCGAACAATAAGCATATTTCCCAAAAGAACCCGTAAGTCTATTTTCCCGGCCAAAGAAAGGAAGGTTTTTTTTTTCAGAAGAAAAAAATACCAGTCTTTGTTATTCATAGGAATCAAAAGACATGATATACAGATACATAATCATGACAGTGAAAGGAAATCACATCCAAAACAGCACATATATGATCGGAGATATAGCACGCAGCCCAAACAGCAGGAAGAAAGATAACAAAGTCTGTACATTGCAGACTTTTCTCATCATCCCTGAAAAATCAGGTCAGAATATGCTGATGGATCGGATGAGTACTTCAAATATATATTCCAGAGCATAACCTGCTAGCTGAAAGACTTCCAATACATCACACAAAGATACAAAATAACATATCTTAACATACCAATGCTGTAAATGAGGACCAGCAACTAAAAAAGAGAAAAGAGACCATCATGTATAACCATCCCATTCAATGTTTCAGTGAAGTAACCTGATCCCATATCCATTTCCAAGGCCTTTTTTGAAAGATCATCTGCTTGCATATTGTGCTCCCGGAATATATGCTTGAAGGACACTTGAGGGACAAATTGTAGCATATATTTTATATCATCACACCAGTGCATTAGAATTGGTATATCGAGGGCCGCAAGTTGGTTGATCCAAGAAATAACCACCTTCGAGTCTCCAAAAATCATAAGTATGGGCAACCCCATCAAATAGCATACCCTGAGGATAGCCCAAAGTGCCAGTAATTCTGCCCTTGTATTTGTGCTGGCACCACACCCCAAAGAGAAGTTGTAAAAATGGTGTTGACTAATATAAATCACAAAACCTGCTCCCCCAATACTCTTAGCAGCAGCACCATCAAAATACCCACAGGGATAGACATGTTGAGGTTTGGGACCAATCTGCCTACTTTTTTGAGGACAAATGGGAACATGAAAAAGAGTTTTAAGGCCCTCCACTCTGGTAATTAGTACTGCATCAGAAGGTTTCCCATTTTCAAAAATACAACTATTACGAAGGAGCCATATGGACCAGAAAATAAACAGAGGAATGTATCTATAAGGTGCTGTGCAAGTAATGTTTTCAAACCAATGAGCAAGAAAGCACTGAACATAGTTACAGGAAGGTAAAGGAAATCTATAGTGATTTGAAAAGTGGGCAAATATTTTAACACCAGTTCTACTTTAGGGTAACAAACAAATAGAAATATAGGTTTAGAGGGTAATAAATTATAAGCTTTTAAATTATGTAAGTGTGAATATAATAGTATTTTTTAAATTTTAAGTGGGTTGTTAAGATGAGTTATGTTGTTGGTTTAGATTTTAGATTTGGTATATCATTTGTTGATTTAGGTTTGGTATAGATTTTAGATTTGGTGGATCATCAATTATATTTACCATTATGTCATTTGTTTTTTCATAAGATTTATTATGTCATCATAAAAATTTACATTACATTTTTCTTTATGTTATTTAGTTTTTATTTTTACGTCATATTTTTGTGTTAATATAGCTGAATTTACTTTTTTATTTTATTTTTCTATTATATTATGTTATTTTATATATTTTTTTTTGCATAGATGATTAGAGAAAAATTAGTTGAAGGTGTTCAGGTTTAATAGTTGTTTTGCTAGTCTTTCAACTCCTTGTTCTTTACTCATTTGTTTTTCTTGCTTTAATTTGGTTTCTTTGTTTTGCTTACTCTAATTTGGTTTTCATCCACTTGTTTCTTAATAATTTATTTTTCTTGCTTTAATTTGGTTTCTTAGTTTTTGCTTGCTTTAATTTGGTTTTCTTTGTTTTGCTTGTGTGTATATTTGTTGGATTATTTTTCAAGTTGGTGTATTTTGTTTTCAAGGTTCATCTCTCATTTAATTGGAATAGATGAATTGAGGTTTGGTTTCGCTTACTTATGATGTACATTTCATTGGAATAGATAAAATGAGTTTTGGTTTTGCTTACTTATGATGTACATTTAATTAGAATAGATAGAATGAGGCTTGGTTTTGCTTACTTATGATGTACATTTAATTGGAATAGATAAAACGAGGCTTGGTTTTGCTTACTTATGATGTACATTTAATTGGAATAGATAAAACGAGGTTTGGTTTTGCTTACTTATGATGTCTACTTGTTTTGTATGAATCTTGATGTGTTTGAGTTTTGTTTTTTGGATGTTATGTTATGCGTAGGTGGTTAAAGCATGGTTATGAGAGGAAGATGGTTGTTATGGTTGTTGTTGAAATACATGACAAATGAAGATGCTTAAGGTATATGTTTATTATTATTATTGTAACTAGGCTAGTACTCCCGTGACACGGATGTCCCACACCTGCAGCAAGACATGGGACATAGGTAAATCCGAGTGGGATTTCAAATCGTGACCTCCAATTTACAACAAGTGACTTCATAACAACTGAACCACCAATAAGCCACACCCGTGCGGGCTAAGTAATTTTATTTTGTTATTATTTAAAAAAATATATGAATTATTAATTGATAATATTTTTGGTCTCCTAGGTAAATGAAGTGGATGATATAAAGATGCTATGAAGATGATGCTTTGACAAGGAAAGATGGATGCTATGAAGACGATGTTTTGACAAGGAAAGATGGAAAATGCTTTTTCAATATGTGAAAAAGCAAATGGGGAATTGTTGAAGGAGTTTTTAGGAATTCAATTTTTTATTGTAAATTGTAACTTATATGTACAATGAGAAACAAATATATTAATAAAATTATTGTTTTTCCTAAGAGAAAAAAATCTCAAGGATAGCCATGGCCAAAGCGATCTTTGAGAAGTCTGCGCTTATTAAGTTTTTTAGATTTTTTTTTTTTTAATTTAATGTATGCTCTATTTTCAAATAAAATTTGTAATTCTTTTTATAAAATTTTAAAATTGACATAATAAAAGTGATAATTTAATATGAATGGATTACTTTTGTATTTTCAAATAAAATTTGTAATTTTTTTATAAAATTTTAAAATTGACATAATAAAAGTGATAATTTAATATGAATGGATTACTTTTACATTTTAATGTATCATTTTACAAGTTAAATATATATGTATAATTTATGGGTTTTTTAATTAATCAAATAAAAACTATTTTTATTATAAACATTATATTTGCAATATTTTTTTAATAATTGGTGGTTGGTTTGTTTAATAAATTAAATAAAAAATAGCTTCATTTTTGTATATATTTATTTTACACCATTTTAATATTTTATTTATTTTATACTAATATTTCACTTATTTTATAAAACATTACATTTACAACATTTTTTTTATATACATTTATTTTATAAAACATTACATTTACAACATTTTTTTTATATACATTTCTTTCATAACATTTTTATTAAACATTCCATACCAATTTTTTTTATAACATCACTTATTTTATAAAACATACATTTCTTTCCTAACATCTTATTTTATAAAACATACATTTCTTTCCTAACATCTTATTTTATAAAACATTACATTTACAACATTTTTTATATACATATTTCATAACACTCTAATATTTTACTTATTTTATAAACATAATATCAAATTTTTATACATTTTTCACATATTATATTGGCAACATTTTTTATATACATTTCTTTAGTGACATTCTAATATTTCACTTTATAAAACGTTTATATCACATTTGCAACATTTTTTATATACAATTTTTTTACAACATTCTAAGTGTTTTACCAATTTTTCAAATATTACATTGACAACATTTGTTTTATAAACATTTCTTTCATAGCATTATAATATTTCATAACATTTTTTTATATTCAATTTTTTCACAATATTCTAATATTAAATTATTTTATATAAAATCATTTCTATTATAAATGCAACATTTTAAAAGTCCATATAATATAAAAATATAAAACTCGTTAATAAATGTAAAAAATATAAAATTTATGTGTTCTAGTTATGTTGTGTTGTGTTCTAGTTATGTTGTGTTGTGGTATGTCATGTACAATGATTGTGCACTTGACATACATATTTATGTGAAATGTTTATCAATTTTATAAATATAATATTACATTCATAACTTTTTTATATATATATTTTTCTAATATTTCATTTATTTTATGAAAATTATATTTATAACAATTTTTTATATGCATTTCTCATAAACATTACATTTGCAATATTTTTTTAATAATTGGTGGTTGGTTTGTTTAATTAATTAAATAAAAAATAACTTTATTATAAACATTTCATTTTTTCAACATTTTAGTATACATTTATTTTATAGCATTCTAATATTTCATTTTTTTTATAAACATTACATTTGCAACATTTCTTTTACAACATTATAATATTTTACTTATTTTATAAACATAATATCACATTTGCAACTTTTGTTTTATATACATTTTTCTAATATTTCATTTATTTATTTATTTATTTTCAGAAGAAAAAAGCCTGCCTTGATATTCATAACTGAATCAAAGACATAATAACACAGCAGCCAGCATACAGAAATACATAGTACATCATGGAGTTTTCGCCAGGGGGAAAGGCGAGCCAACAACTAAATGATCCCATCAGAATGCTGATTCATCATAATGTAATCTGTCAGAGCAGCCACATCTATCGAGCGTCAACAAGTGCTGAATCCACAATCCAAAAGAGATCTCTCATACTTAATCAATGAACTGATATGATGGAAAAAGTAGCATCATAAGAACAGCCTCAGTAAAGCTGAAAAGTATCATGCGAGACCAAATGGTTCTCAATAAATTCCATATAACTGCCAATGCCCTGAGGATGAGAGAGCGCAATTTTAGAGAGATGGTCAGCCAACCGATTGTGCTCTCGATAGATGTGGTCGAATGACAGGTCATGAAAGGCGGCCAAAAGGTTTTTTGTCTCTCGACACCAATGAATAGGATCAGGAGGGGAGAGATCAGCAGATCCACGTACCCGATTGATGATTACTTGTGAATCACCGTATACTTGGGTAAGCGGGATCCCCATCATATGGGAGGTGTGGAGAAGTGCCCAAAGACTGAGCAATTCAGCCTTCATGTTGGTGCCATGTCCGACCCCCAGTGAGAACTCCAATCGATGTGATTCATTAACAAAAATACAGAAACCAGCACCAGCTGTCAAAAATTTAGATGCACCATCCATAAAACCGCATGGATAGGAAATGACAGGTGCCATTCCAATAATTCTATCACGCCTCTTCTGTTTGACAGCATAAGGCGGTAAGCTATGCATAGTAGATATAACCTGCTGGATAATGGAATATACAGACCTTTTTTCTCCATAAAAAATGCATCGGTTGCGTGCTTTCCATATTATCCACATCATATGGAAAGGAAGATAAAACCATGGCGAATCCCTGTGTATGTTTTTGGTCCAATTCTTAAACATAACATCAACAGAAACAGCTGGAGTGATTGCACCCAGATGAAGGATATCACAAACATGTACCGCAACAGTCCTCCAAACACTACAGAAAGTAAATAAATGTGTGACAGATTCATCATTAGTGCCACAGAGAACGCAAATCCCAGGCCCGTGGAAACCTTTTTTCTGCAGATTGTCCCATGTAAGTATTTTATCACGAATTGTGAGCCAAATGAAGCATGATATCTTGCTGGGTACAGTCCTATTCCAAAGGTCAGAGTTAATGGAAGTAGCAGGTGGAGTCGGGTGAACCCCAACCAAATAATCATATGCAGCACATGCTGATGGAGAACCATGAGAATCTTTATGAATCCATGATAGTGAATCAGGTCGGTCAGAAAGATGTATGCCTGCACCAT
>LPNX010210094.1:1093-36093 GCA_001517045.1 Pseudotsuga menziesii
CCTACTATTATTAACAAAAACCCAACACAAAAAGAACCCTTAAAATTTTGGGAGTATGGAGGGACACATTACTTTAAATATTTCCCAGTAAGAAAAAAATAATTTTATTGTTCATTCCATCCAGGAAGTAGTTACAGTTGGGGAAATGGCAAGGAGCATGCCCATAATTTGCGATGCATTGGAAAATCAGTAAGCAAGTCGTCAGAATTCTATGGTTGAAATCAAAGGTCTGATAAACAATCAACCTATTTCTATTTTAATTGATCTAGGTGCAAGCCCAAGTTATATATCACTTAGAATAGTTGAATTATGTAAATTGGTACCGAAAAAGTTTGATAAGTCGTGGCTAGTACAATTAGCCACTGGTACAAAATGAGAAGTTAATAGTCTTATTAGGAATTGTAAATTGATGATGAATGATTTCATTACGCATGTTAATTTAAGCATTCTACCTTTAGGTTCCTATGATTTGTTAATAGGAATGGATTGGCTAGAAAAAAATAAAGTAGCGTTAAATTATTTCGAAAAAACCTTTACACGTAAAGAAGATAATGGAAACAATGTAAAAGTAAAAGGGATCCCTAGGAAGGTTAGAATCAGAGAAATCTTTGTGTTAAAAATGAATATATAAGTAAGCAAATGATGTAAAGTGTTTGTTGTCTATATAATGAATGATAATGAAAATGACAATAAATTTAAACTAGAAGACATACCAGTCTTGAAGGAGTTTGAAAATATCTTTCCAGAAGAAGTCCATGGACTTCCTTCAAAAAAAGACATTCACTTCATGATCGATCTGATACTTGGAGAGGTATCATCATATAAATATCATTACCAAATGAACATAATAGAACTTACAAATATGAAATCACAACTATAATAAATAATTGATAAAAATTACATTCTACCTAGTGTCTCTCCTTGGGGAGCACTGGTATTATTTTTGAAAAAGAAAGATGAAACCTTAAGATTATGTATAGAATAGTGATAGTTAAATAAAATGACCATTAAGAACCATTACCCACTTCCTGAGATAGATTATTTATTCGATCAATTCCATGGAGAAACTATCTTTTCAAAGATAGACTTCAGGTCTCGTTATCATCAAGTACAAATAAAAGATGAGGATATCTTTAAAACGACGTTCAAGACCTATTATGGTCACTAAAATTTTGTCATAATGCCTTTTTGGGTTGAAAAACACACTTTTTACATTCATGTGTTTAATGAAAATTATTCTAGATAACTACCTCGATAAGCTTGTGGTTGTCTTCGTCGAAGACATACCAATATACTCTAAGAATGAACAAGAACATAAGGAACATTTAAAGATAATTCTGCAAGTACTAAGAGAACAATGACTTTACGCAAAGTTCAGTAAATGTTATTTCTTTAAATATAGGATTCAATACCTTAGACACATAGTGTCCAAGTAAGGAATCTCTGTTGATCCTAAAAAAATAAAGACCATCACTGAATGGATGGTTCCTAAGAACATAACTGACATCAGATCATTTATGGGGATTACCGAATACTACTGGAAGTTCATTGAAGGATTTTCTAATATTTCATACCCCATAACATTTTTACAAAAGAAAGGTAAAAACTTTGAATGGACTAAAAAATGCATCAAAATCTTTAACAAATTAAAACATCTATTAACTACTACCCATGATCCTAAAGATTGTTGATCCATTCAATAATTTCTTCCTATGTACCGACACTTGCAAGTAAGGGCTAGGATAAGTTTTATTACAAGAAAACTATGTTGTGGAATATGAATCTAGGAAATTGAAAGAACATGAGAAAAACTATACAACACACGATTTAGATCTTGCTACCATAATTCACGCCTTAAAAATGTGGTGACATTACCTAATTGGAAGGAAGTTCCTTCTTATGTCTCATAATATAAGTCTTAAATATTTATTTGATCAAAAAATTTGAATGCAAGATTGGCAATATGACTGTCCTTTTTAAGAGAATATTATTTTGAAATCAAACACATAAAGGGAAAATAAAACAAAGTAGCAGACGCTCTAAGTCATCGTGCCAATTTACTGTTTGCAAGCAGCAACTATGAATCTGATCTCGAAAATCAGATCGTAAGCGCTGAAAATTCTGATAGGGAATATTAGATTTTAAAAGAAAAGATTGCTAAAAATGAACAAAATCAAGTAAAATCATATTTCAGCCTAAATAAACAAGGACTATTGTTGCATAAAAAGAGGCTTTCCATACCAAACATAAAAAAAATTAAACTTACATTTATGAATGAGCCCCATAAACAACCATATTCACGGCATCCTGGATACCAGAAAATCATCACCATGATTAGAAAGGATTTCTTCTGGCCAAACATGAAGAAAGAAGTGGAAGAATACTTAGCTCATTGTCCTGAATGTCAGCAAGTTGAGGAGAACACCAACATCCAGCTAGATTGGTGCAACCACTACCCATTCCGGAATGGAAGTGGGAAACAATTAGGATGGATTTTATAATAGTACTACCGAATAATGTTCGACAACATGATTCAATCATGGTCGTAGTAGACAAATTACGTAAGGTTTCTCACATTATTATTGTTAAATATACCTATAAATATGTTAACATTGCATATATTTTCATGAAAGAGATATTCAGGTTACACGGTGTACCAAAGGTAATAGTCGTAGATAGAGACACAAAATTTATAGGTAACTTCTAGAAATCTTTGTTTAAAGGTTTAGGAACATAGTTGAATTTCAATACTGCATATAAAAAAAAAACAGATGCGAGACTAAAAGAGTATATCAAGTCATAGAGGACATGCTAAGGATGTATGTCATGGACAAACCAAGTAAGGGGGAAGACCACCTACACTTAGTAGAATTTGATTTTAATAATAATTTTCAAGATTCTTCAGGTATGAGTCCTTTTGAAATATTATATGGACACAAGTGTAATACCACAATTTAATGGACCAATCCAGTTGATAGATTAATGTTAGGACCTGATGTATTAAAAGTTATGGAACTAACTGTAAAACAGGTACATCAAAACTTGAATGCTTCCCAAGATGGGAAGAATAGTTATGTTGATTTAAAAAAACTCCTATAGAGTTCCATGTGGTTGATCATGTGTATATAAAAGTAAATCCCAAGAAACCTTCCTTTATATTAAGAAACTATTCAAAACCAGCACCCAGGTATTACGTGCTATTTGAAATTTTAGCTAAAGTAGGGTTGGTTTCGTACGAGTTAGCCCTACCACCCAATATTAAATTCCATAATATGTTTCACGTTTCTATTTTAAAAATATATGTTCATGATGCTTCTCATGTGATTGATTGGAATGTAATCCAGGTGGAACCCAAAGGAGAGTTCAAAGTGGTACCAAAGTGCATTATCGATAGGAGAGAACTTTTACCCCGGAACCGTACCATCAGACAAGTCAAGGTGTAATCGAAACACCTTAGTCCAGAAGAAGCTACTTGGGAGCTGGAAAGTAATATGTGGGAGGCATATCTAGACTTATTCAAGGAGAATGAAATGGAAGAATAAAACAAAAAACTTATAACAGGGAGGATAGTGTTATCCTTAAAGGGGAGGTGTATGTAATACACCCTTAATTAATAATTTATTATTAATTATGCTGAAAAAATTACTTTAAATATTATTTTATTATTTTATTATTTTTGACAGAAAAGTCAAGAATAAAACATTTTGTAATAAAACATTTTTATTTAATAAAATATGCTAAAGGGGGACAAAAGTGGATATAGTTGTTAAAGAGTGTTTTCTGACCCATAAGAGGAAAATAGATGTGGTTGAAGCCACTGAGTGAGAAATCAATATGCATGAGGCATCATTCCAAAAAATCAAGTCACAACACCTAGTTGAGTGATAAAGAGAAGGAGAATCAGAAATGACCAATTCGTAGGCAAAATACTATATATTAGAATGTCCATGAGCAGCAACGGGCTAGCATTGGATGGGGAAAAAATATGTGAATGCAAGAGATGGTGCATTGAAGGATGTTTCTCTTGTGGTTCAGCGAACAAGATCGGGGGTTCTGGAGCAAGTAACTTTGTTGCTCTGGGAGTTGGTTGGGAGGAACAACTTCTCCACTTTTGTTTTCCCAGCATTGGTGTGAGGTTCATAATTTATGTTTAAATGTTTGCAGAATATGTTTTAAATTCTATTTCTTAAGAGGATTAAGTAGAACCTAGTTTGTATTAGTTATCCTAATGACACCATGCTTAAATGTTTAGAATTCTAGTTTCATTTGAAATTTGTATTATGCACATAAATGGATTGGAATCATCTATTTCTAATTAGTATAATATATTTCTAAATTTAACTGTCTATTTCCTGTTTGTGTCAATTAATTTCAAAATCTTCCTTAGTTTGTATTTAAAAAACAAAATGTAGAATGAATCTCTAAGAATGCTATAATTTATCTATTTTATCATATTTAAACCACAGTAAGGATTCCATAACAAATTATAAGTATATACAGATAGAGTGTCATCCAAATTCTTACACAAATAGAAGTACATGTATATAATCGTTTTGTTCATAGCATATATCTGTATTATTTAATATATATGAATGGATTCCACTTAATAATATTAACATTATACACCTGTAGGATTCCAATTAAAATATTCTAACCGAATAATGTTTACACAACTAATCATGAAAGTACAAGCCAATAACCAAATCTTTAATGTATAGAAATCGCATATCTACAATCATCCAACTAAGATACTATAAAAATCATAGATTTATAATAATTTAACTATCAAATCACTTTCTGTTCTATATTTTGTGAAAACAAACATATAGATCGAAGATTCGATTCAGCATTACTAACATCCACAAAGCATGTGCATTATAGCTAAAAAAAATCAAATCTATTACTTTCACTAACTAATATGATAACTATTATAGCTACATTCACGACATCGAACGATTAGTCACAAAACCAATATCGTTTTCTATCCAACCAAAGCTATCATCGATAGCCAAGTATTAAAAACACAAATATATTAAATTATGTTTAACATATCATAAAACCAATGGTTCGTATCAAATAAACGCAAGAAACACCATAATTATAGGGTTGTAAGTCCACATTATGGCTACCCCAATTTACACAGAGGAAAAACCTCGATAAAGTATTCACTTACAAAACATCGTGTTCATTACATGATCCCAACACTCACAAATATTAATCAAAGGTACAAACTATAAAACAAATGTAGTATTACTCACGGTCGTAAGACAATCAACGATGGAAGCCAAATGGTTTAACAAAAAAAACATATATATTTATACAGATAAGACAAAAACAATAATTAAATTTACAAAGCTGAAGACCGACACCCTATTCTTTTAAACAACACATATACATATATATATATATATATATTAAAGAATGGTTATAAGACCATCTTCGATGGGTTTCACAGTAAAATAAAGTACCGACATTGAACAATATGGAAATAAGAAGAGTCAATGGAGCCCAAACCCGGTCAAGGTATTGTTTAAAATATTACATTACAGTGTTGTATTAATGGCTAAAGAGCCGACACAAACCCAAGGGTTTTTATAAAAAAAATGTTTACGAATTTCAAAACCAAAACACTTATATTTTAAATCAACGTGGCGACCATTTGGAGCCCTCATGTCCTATGCCCATCATGACCTGCAACCATGGCATGAATTCGGTTAGGGTAGGTCAAAATATTTAAAGCAAAACTAGAGTAATAAGCTAGGGTTGAGTTGCATACTGTACTTGGGAATTTGGAAATGTAGGCCTGGGAGGAGGTGATCTTGTCGCCTCCCTCTCTAGTGCTAGAACCTACAATTTTTCCATTACATTCAAAAAATCACTACATTTTAATCTTAGAACGAATAAGAGAACTTGAACTCGGATAAGTAACACCTTGGAGAGAGGGTAGAGAGGGCTAGGGGTCGAATCCTTTGGAGCACCCTTATCCCTCCTCAGTTTTCATTACAAACAACAAGAAAACTCAGTCAGTTATACCAAACATTTAATACGAATTCAAACAGTAGAAAACTTGTTTTAAAACTAAAAACCCTTACCTGTATAGACAATGCGATCGACAAGGTGGTGGAAAGGCATGTTTTTCTCTACAGTCCTCCATGGAATCCAAAAAAAATATTTTAAACACCTTGAGAAGGACACAAGTAGAACACTATTAAAATTTTCCAAAAAAACAGGACCGACACCTAGAAAACAAATTAAAGCTCGACAGCCTTATTGGCCACGCAAAGATTTAAACAAGTTCTTTATTCCACTGAAGTTGGGGAAGAGCCTTCATCACATGTCGACTATAGAAAGAGGCGAGAGCCACCTGAACACTTCTCACCACAACCAAAGCTCGATTATGTTTCGTCTCACCCAAACCAAACTTTCAAATGAGTTTCCAAACACACTTTTGGCACATTAAACGAGTCTAAAAACCCTATCTCTCATCTTCACAGATGGACGATAGAGAGAGAACCACATAGCTAAGTCTAGGATGTGGTTGTGCTATCAACTCATATTCAGGTAACAATCTAATGCCAATTTCAGCCAGGGACATCACTTTAACCATCGAATGTAGCAATTATTAAAACTATAATCATTGCATTTTTCTTTGATATTATAACCTATGCCGAGGACACTCATGGTGATAGGACTGGCATGTAATGCCTTTGTGGTTTATGCCAAGGTCCACACCTTCACACTATAACCATAATGTTTTATAACTCTAATATCACTGAATTATTCTATCACCATGGTTCTATGGCCAACAAAATATTATTACAACCATAGCATACTACTATGCTTTAAAAACATCAAATTACATTGCAAGCATCGTTTGGATTCATGCCTTTTTAATCTTTAATACTTGTAGTAATTGTAAAACCATAGGGTATGGTAAGTACATGATGAACATCAAGGACCATAAATAAATTGAATTGAGGCCAAACCATGTAGTCTCACGCTAGCTATAAGATCTTAAACCATCAAATTTTTTTTATATAACAAGAGGTCATCGTATCGAGGAACCATACACTTTACAAACCCTAAGAATCTTATGCTTAAGGGAAGATATTTACTCACCATAGTATAAAATATGGTAAGGCCAAGGCCTTTAAATTATAATGCATCTTACCGGTTGGGGTCAAGACCATGGATAGTCTCCCCTGCCTTAGGCTATTTTCATCCTATTATAAATATAAAACAATAAAGAAAATGCATAAAAAAAATACATCACCTGCGTAGACATGGCTCGAGGTTTCAGAAGGAGCTAGACATTGTAATCATTAGCACAACCTTTCATAACCAACATGACAAAGATATTAAAATTTGCAGAAATAAAACATAGAAATATGGTTAGAAAGTATAGATGTAATGCATGTAATTTTATTTTATTTACGATTTTTATGTGTGATACATAAGTGTATCAGAGCCTGGTTACTGCACTCGGACTGAATCAACTCAACATATACACTAATAAAGAAACAAGAAAATTAATGTTTATTTTATTTCATGGTTTAATTTCTCTTACAAAACAGAAAGAGAAGGATAATCGTATTTTTCCAAAAAGCATGGCAGATGTAGAGATGTCTGTAGAAGAAGAACGCTACCCAGAAAATACTTTAAACCATGAAGAGGTAAATTTAAAAGATGGGGAAATTTGGGTAGAATTAGATGACAGTCAAGCTAAAAAGTATGAACTAATAAGAACTATGAAAGAACTTATATCAAAGTTAAGAAAAGTTAAACAAGGTAACGAACGAATTCTAAAAGCTTGGGAAGAATTAAACACTATTTTGTTTGCTAAGATACATACGGATTAAAAGGAAAAAAATAAGGAATATGAACTTGAACTACCTAAAAATGCACCTTACAAATGTATGGGAAGGAACTTGGAATTTTCCAGCTATAAAACTGAAAATTCCAGTGAAGAGTTACTATAAACGTCACTCAAGAAAACATAAAGAGTCAAGCAAAAGTAGTGATGATAATAAAAGTTAAAAGAAATATAGATCCTATGAGTAAATATATGAGGAATTTAAGAAAATTAAACCACCAATGTTTAATATGGAAATTGAGAATGGCAAAGAGGCAGGAGCCTGGTTGTAAGGAATAAAAAAGTATTTCCAAATATACAACTACTGTGACAAATTAAAGGCTAAAATGGCCATCTATAATCTTACTAGAAAGGAAGGTAAATACAACTACTGTGACAAATTAAAGGCTAAAATGGCCATCTATAATCTTACTAGAAAGGAAGGTATATGGTGGAAGGATATAAAGAAGGTTAAGGGGATAAACAAAATATATGTAACTTGGAAAAAATTTAAAAGAAAGTAATTATTTGAACAATATTATGAAGAAAAGGCCAAAGAATTTTATGAATTAAGGCTAGGAGCCAAGGCTATGAAGGAACTTTATCATAAGTTTCTAATCTTACTTCATTACGTTCCTTACATAATTGATGAGAAACCTAAAATACAATGTTTTTTCAGTTGTTTTCCCATATTAATAAGAGAACGTATTGATTATGATAATCCAAAGACTCTAGAGGAAGCAATAATAAAAGAAAAATTCTGTTACGACCAAAACAAAAATAAAAGGGAGAATGTACCAACTTGGCAGAGTAAAAGGCCAAATAATTTTCATCCAAGAAAGAAACATAATAAGTTCCAAAAAAAACAGGAAATAACTATAGCGGGTATCAGGGTAATAACTACTGTTGTTCAAGAGAATACAACCTTATAACCTATGGTCTATGGGGTTACCAATGTACTAAATAAAATTGGATACAATCAGCCATTTCAGAATTTGAAATAGAAATAGGAAGAAATTAGGCATACCTTATTTATGACGGTTCATTCTAGCTTTCCTTCTTCACTTCAAATTGCTTCCACAGCTTGCAGGGGATCTTCAACACCTACAAAGAGCAAGAACTTTCTTGCAATATCTTATATATTATATAGGTGATCAATGAAATAACAAGACAATTCATGAATCATAATATATTAGATTACAAAGACACAATATTGGAAGAAAAAATCTATTTATTAATAAACAAGTGAAGTAAGATTACAACCCAACATTTGAGACAAAGGTGCTCCTCTGCTAACCAAGGACATTGAGTTCTGCTGCTCCAAGATATCTAAAGGAAAACCACCCACATAACTTTTCTCTAAAATTCATCATGTTTAGCCTCAACCCTTACCCTCTATTTATACATTTGGAAAGAGAGACGTTACGAAGGTTAAGATGGTTGCACAAGTTGGGATAGTTATGATTAAGGCCCCAACTATCCTTGACTAAGCTTGTTTATATTTTTTAACTTTGGATTAAGGCACATGTGATTATTAGTACTAGCAGTTCATGTATGATACGTGACTTTCATAAAGGTAACCCACATATATAAGCCTTGATCATATATACGTGAGCTGCAGTGTCAATACTTGCATATGATACATAGGTTGCAATGATAATAGTCATGTATTCACCTCAATGGCCATACAAAAAATAGGTCAAGCTGGTAGGAGGATGATGCATCAAACGTAATTCCCATCTATAATGTTTTGGCCACTTCTATCCATTTTTTCCTTTTGTTTATCGACACATTGAGTGTCAATACTCAAACGGAGAAGTGCCATTTTACATGATAACAACTACAAAAGCTTTAAAACACAGAATTCTACAGAAAATAATCTCATACTGTTCTTAACAAAAACCCAGCACAAAAAGAACCCTTAAAATGTTGGGAGTGTGGAGGGCCACATTACTTCAAAACTTCCTAGTAAGAAAAAAAAAATTCATTCCATCTAGGAAGTAGTTACAGTTGGGGACATGGAAATGAGCATGCCCAAAATTTGCACTGCATTCGAAAACTTACAAGCAAATCACTAGAATTCTATGGCTTGAATTGAAGGTATGATAAATAGTCAACCTATTTCCATTTTAATTGATCAAGGTGAAATCATGAGTTATATATCACTTAGGATAGTTGAATTATGTAAATTAGTACTGGAAAAGTTTGGTAAGTCATGGCTAGTACAATTAGGCATCGGTACAAAATGCAAAGCTACTAGTCTTGTTAAGAAATGTAAATTGATTATGAATGATTTCATTAATCATGTTAATTTAAACATTCTTCCTTTAGGTTCCTTTGATTTTTTAATAGGAATGGATTGGATAGAAAAACATAAAGTAGTGTTAAATGGTTTCGACAAAACCTTTACATGTACTGACGGTAATGGAAACAATGTAAAAGTAAAAGGGATCCCTAGGAAGGTTATAATCATAGAAATATCAGCATTACAAATGAAGAGATCATTAAGAAAATGATTTTAAGCGTTTTTTGTCTATATAATGAATGATAATGGAAACAACAATAAACTAAAACTAGAATACATACCAGTCTTTAAGGAGTTTGAAGACATCTTTCCAGAAGAAGTCCTTGTAATTTCTACAAAAAGAGACATTGACTTCACGATCGATCTAATACCCATAGGGATGCTAGCATCAAAATATCCTTACAAAATGAACATAATAGAACTTACATCTATATGAAATCAAAAATACAAGAACTAATTGATAAAAAATACATTCGACCTAGTGTCTCTCCTTGGGTAGAACAGATCTTATTTGTGAAAAATAAGGACAAAACCTTAATATTATGTATAGACTATCGACAATTAAATAAAATCACCATTAAGAACTATTACCCACTACCTCAAATAGATGATTTATTCAATCAATTCCGTGGAAAAACTATCTTTTCAAAGATAGACTTAAGTTTTTCTTATCATCAAGTACAAATAAAACATGAGGATATCTTTAAAATGAAATTCAGGACCCGCTATGGTCACTACAAGTTTGTTGCAATGCATTTTGGATTGACTAATGCATCTGTTGCGTTCACATTTTTAATGAAAAACATACTAAGTAACTACCTATATAAGTTTGTGCTTGTATTCATCTATGATATACTAATCTACACTAATAACAAACAAGAACATAGGGAACATTTGAAGATAATTATGCAAGTACTAAGAGAACAAAAACTTTATGCAAAGTCCAGTAAATGTGATTTCATTAAAGATAGGATTCAATACCTCGGACACGAAGTGTAAAAAGGAAGGAATATTTGTCGATCCTAACAAAATAAATGTCATCACTAAATGGTCAGTTCCTAAGAATGTAACTGACATCAGATCATTTATGGGGATTATCAAATACTACCGAAAGTTCATCGAAGGATTTTCTAAGATTTCCTACCCCATAACTTCATTACAGAAGAAAGGTAAAATGTTTGAATGGAATGAAAAATTCATGTAAATCTTTAATAAAATAAAAACATCTATTAACTATCGCCCCAATCCTGAATATTATTGATCCATTCAAGGATTTCATCGTATGTACAGATGCTTGCAAGGAAGCGCTAGGCGTAGTTTTATTATAATAAAACTATGTTGTCACATATGAATCTAGGAAATTAAAAGAACATGGGAAAAAATATGTGACCCATGATTTAGAGATTTCTGCCATAATTCAGGCCTTAAAAAAGTGGCAACATTACCTAATTGGAAGGAAATTCCTACTTATGTCAGATAACATAAGTCTTAAATATTTATTTGATCAACAAAATTTGAATGCAAGAGAGGCAAGATGGTTTTCTATTTGAAGTGAATATGATTTTGAAATCAAACAAATAAAGGGAAAAAAAAACAAAGCAACAGATGCTCTAAGTCGTCATGAAAATTTATTGTTTGCAAGCAACAACTATGAATCTGATCTGGAAAATATGATCCTAAGCACTGAAAATTACAATAGGGAATATCATATTTTAAAAGAAAATATAGCTAAAAGTGAACAAAATCAAGTAAAAACATATTTCATCCTAAATAAACAACGATTGTTGCTGCATAAAAATAGATTGTACATACAAAACATAACAAAAATTAAACTTACATTTATGAATGAGCTCCATAAACAACCGTATTCAGGGCATCTTGGATACCTGAAAATGATCACCATGATCAGAAAGGATTTCTTCTGGACAAACATGAAGAAAGAAGTGGCTGAATACTTAGCTTGTTGTATTGAATGTAAGCAAGTTAAGGCATAACATCAACATCCAACCGGATTGTTTTAGCTACTACGCATTCCGAAATGGAAGTGGGAAACATTTAGTATATATTATATAACAAGCATACCGAATAATTTTTGATAGCATGATTCAATAAAGGTCGTAGTCGAAAAATTAAGTACTACCTATAAAGCTGTTAACATTGTAGATATTTTCATGAAAGAGATATTCAGGTTACACAGTGTATAAAAGGTAATAGTCTCATTTAGAGACATGAAATTTACAGGTAACTTCTGGAAAGATTTGTTTAAAGCTTTAGGAACATAGTTGAGTTTCAATACTCCATGTCATCCACAAATGGATGGGAACACTGAAAGTGTAAATCAAGTCTTACAGGACATGCTAAGGATGCATGTCATGGACAAACAAGGTAAGTGGGAAGACTACCTACACTTAGTATAATTCTCTTATAATAATAATTTTCAAGCTTCTACGAGTATGAGTCATTTTGAAATGTTATATGGACAAAAGTGTAATACTTCAATTTCATGGAGCAATCCAATTGATGTATTAATGTTAGGACCTGATGTATTAAAATATATGGAACTAACAGTGAAACATGTACAACAAAACTTGAAGGTTGCACAAGACATGTAGAAAATTTATGTTGATTTAAATAGAAATCCTATAGAGTTCTAGGTGGGAGATCATGTGTATATAAACATAAATCCCATGAAACGTTCCTTGATATTGGGAAAGTATTAAAAATTGGCACCCAAGTATTGCAGGATATTTGAAATCTTAGGTAAAGTAGGGTTGGTTGCGTACCATCTAGCCCTACAAGTCGATATTAAAGTGCATAATGTGTTTCACGCTCCTATTTTAAAAATATATGTTCATGATGTTTCTCATGCGATTGATTGGAATGTAATCTAGGTGGAACCAGAAGGAGAGTTCCAAGTGGGACTGGAGAAAATTTTCAATATGAGAGAACTTTTACTATGGAATTGTATCATCGGACAAGTCAAGGTGCAATGGAAGCACCTTAGTTCGGAAGAATCTACTTGGGATATGGAAACTAATATGCAGGGCAAATATCTAGACTTGTTCCTAGAGAATGAAATGGAAGAATAAAACATAAAACTTATAACATCGAGGACGATGTTATCCTTTAAGGGTAGGTGTAAGTAATACACCCTGAATTAATAATTAATTATTAATTCTAGTGTAAAAATACTTTAACTATTATTTTATTATTTTTGACAGAATGAAGGGGAAGAAAAGTGGATATAGCTATTAAAGAGTGTTTGCTGATCCGAAAGAGGAAAAGACATGGAGTTGAATCCACTAAGTGAGAACTCAAAATGCAGGAGGAATCATCCCCAAAAATCAGGTCACAACTACTAGTTGAGTTCCCAAGAGAAGGAGGTTCATAAATGACCAAGTCCAAGGAAAAATAAAATATATTAGTATGTACATGAGCAGCAAAAGGATAGAATTGGACGAGGAAAAATATGTGAATGCAAGAGATGGTGCATTGAAGTATTTTTCTCTTGTGGTTCAATGAACAATCTCAGGGGTTCTGGAGCAAGTAACTTGGCTGCTCTGGGATTTGGTTGGGAGGAACAACTTCCATTAGAGGAAATTTCAACTCAAAATTGGCCTTTCAACCCTAATTTAAATTCCATGTCATCATGTGTTAGAAAATGAAATTTCTTTAAATTTGAAATACCATATAGAACTTAAACAATTTTTTGATATAAATTTGGGGATAGGTATCATAAAAAAAACTACTTTTTTGTTTGTATTTTTTACATATCTCCCTATTTTTTTACTCAAATTTCAAGCGGGAGAGCTCCCTGGATGCAGAATTAAATTCCGCATACAACAAGTACCCACTCTGCATACTTTTGACGTACCCCACTACCCTAAATTCAAGAAAGACCTGAAAAAACATGATGATGATGTTGTTATCATGTTTTTTCAGGGATTTCTTTTTTTTGCAGTAGTAGAGTCTGTCAAAAGTATGTAGTGTGGGTACTCATTGGATGCAAAATTTAATTCCACATATAACAACATCTCCCGATTGAAATGTGAGTAAACACACAGGGACATATGTCGAAAATACGAACAAAAAAGTAGTTTTTTCTTTTCTTCCTCCAAAATTAATAAATATTATTTTATTATTTTAACTATTATTTTATTATTTTCCTTAGGAGGCCCATTTTGAGTTGAAATTCCCTCTAATGTCCACTTTTTTTCCTAGCATTGATGCGAGGTTCATAATTTATGTTTAACTGTTTGTAGAAAGTATTTTATATTCTACATCTAAATAGGATTAAGTAGAACCTAGTCTATATCTGTTAGCCTAATGATGCCATGCTTAAATGTTCAGAATTCTAGTTCCTTTAAAAATTTGAATTATGCACATAAATGGATTGGAATCATATTTTTCTAATTAGTATCATGTATTTCTAAATTTAACAGTCTATTTCCAATTTGTATTGATTATTTCAAAAATATTCCTTAGTTTGCATTTACGAAACTAAATGTAGATTGAATCTCTAAGCATGCTAGAATTTATCTATTTGATCAGATTTAAACCATAGTAAGGATTCCATAAAAACTTATAAGTATATATAGATAGAGTGTCATGCAAATTCGTACACAAATAGAAGTACTAGGGTATAATTCATTTTTTTTACAATATAGATATGTATTATTAATATATACGAATGGATTCCACTTAATAATATTAACATTATACAACTGTAGGATTCCAATTAAAATATTCTAACCAAATAATGTTTACATAACTAATCATGAAAGTAGAAGCCAATAACCAAATCATTGATGTATATAAATCATAGATCTACAATCATCCAACTAAGAGACTATATAAATCATAAGTTCATAATAATTAAACTATGAAATCACTTTATGTTCTAGATTTTGTGAAAACAAACATACAAATTGAAGATCCTGTTTAGCATTATTTACATCCACAAAGAATGTGCAAGATAGTTAAATAAAAATAAAATATATTACTTTCACTGACTAATATGCTAGCTATCACAGTTACATTCATGGCATCAAAAGCATAGTCACAAAACTAGTATCATTTTCCATCCAACCAAATCTATCAT
Organism: Pseudotsuga menziesii; assembly: GCA_001517045.1. Classification (NCBI taxonomy): domain Eukaryota; kingdom Viridiplantae; phylum Streptophyta; class Pinopsida; order Pinales; family Pinaceae; genus Pseudotsuga; species Pseudotsuga menziesii. The sequence continues at coordinate 16,352 of LPNX010210094.1, forward strand.
CAAGAGTTGAGTATTAAAAACATAAAGATCTTAACTTCTGTTTAAGATATCATGGAACCTATGGGTCATATCAAATAAATGCAAAAAACACCGTAATTGTAGGGTTGTAAGTCCACATCGTGGCTACCCCAATTTACATAGAGGTAGAGCCTCAATAATGTATTCACTTACAACCATCATGTTCATCACATGATCCCAACACTCAAAACTATTAAACAAAGGTAAAAAATATAAAACAAATGTAGCATTAATCACGGTCGTAAGGCCATCAACGATGGAAGCCAGATGGTTTAACACAAACAACATATATATTTATACAGAGAAGAAAAAAATGATAATTAAATTTACACATTCGAATATCGATGCCATGTTAAGTTTAAACAACACACACACACAAACACACCCACACACACAGACACACACACACATATATATATATATGAAAGAGTGGTTGTAAGACCATCTTCGATGCTTTCCATAGCAAAATAAATTATGGACGTTGAACAGTATGGGAATAAGACCAATCAATCGCACCCAAACCCCATCATGGTATTGTTTAAAACATTACATTATAGTGTTATATTAATGGCTAAAGAGACAGAACAAACCCAAGATGTTTTTATAAAAAAATAGACGTTTAGGAATTTAAAAACCAAAACACTTATCTTTCAAATCAACGGGGCTACCATTTGGAACCCTCACGACCTCTAACCAGCATGACTTGCAACCATGGCATGAATTTGGTGAGGGTAGGTAAAAATATTTAAACTAAAACTAAAGTAAGAAACCATGGATGAGTCACACATTGTACCTAGGCATTTGGAAATGCGGTCCTGGGAGGAGGTGACCCTATCGCCTCCCTCTCAAGTGTCAGAACCTACGATTTTTCCATTACAGTCAAAACAATCAATACATTGTAATTTTAGAATGAATAGAGAACTTGAAGTGGGATAAAAATCACCTTGGAGAAAGGACAGAGAGGGTCAGAAGTCGGCTCCTCTAGAGAACCCTTATCCCTCCTCTGTATGCATTACAAACAACAATAGAACTCAGTCAGGTATACTAAACATTTCAATATAAATTCAAACAGTAGAAAACTTCTTTCAAAACTGAAAACTCTTACCTATACAGACAATGTGATCGACAAAGTGGTGGCAAGGAACATTTTTCTCTATAGTCTGCCATGGAAGACGAATAAACCTTTTTAAACACATCAATAAGGACACAAGCAGACCACAATTAACATTTTCCTAAAAAACAGTACCAACACCTAGCAAACAAATCCAAGCTTGACAGCCTTCCAGGCCACACAAAGGTCTAAACAAATTCTTTCTTCCACCAAAGTTAGGGAAGAGACTTCAGCTCATGTCGACTTCATAAAGAGGTGAGAGCCACCTCTACATTATTCACCATGACTTGAGCTTAGCTATGTGTTGGCTCACCAAAACCAAATTTGCGAATGAGGTTCCAAACACAATTTTGGCACATTAAACCGGTCTGAAAACCATAGCTCTCATATTCAAAGATGGATGGTGGAGAGAGAACAATGTAGCCAAGTACATGAACTAGCTGTGCTGTCAACTCACAGCCAGTCCATGTATTAATTCCAAGTTCAACCAAGGAAAACACTTTAACCATCGACTGCAACAATTATTAAAACTCTAATAATTGCATTTGTCTTTGATATTATAATGTATTCCAATAACATTTGTCGTGATAGGACTGGCATGTAATGCCTTCGTGCTTTATGCCAAGTTCCACACCATTCAAACTATAACCATAGTGTTTTAGAATGCTAAGATCACCAAATTATTATATCACCATGGTGCTATGGCCATTGAAATATTATTATAACCATAACATACTACTATGATTTAAAAAATCAAATTGCATTGCAAGCATTGTTTGGCTTGATGCCTTTCTAATATTTAATACTTGTATTCATTGTAAATCCATAGGGTATGATATGTACACCATGAACATTAGGGACCATAAAGAAAGTTCATTTAGGAAAAACCATGTGGTGACATGCTAGGTATAAGATCTTAAACCCTCACCTTTTATTTATATAACAAGAAGTCACTGTATGGAGGAACCATACGATTTACAAAACCTAATAATCTTAGGCTTAAGGAAAATATTTACACACCATAGTATAAACTATGGTAAGGCCAAGTCCTTTAAATTACAATGCATCTTATGGGCTGGGGTCAAGATCATGGACAGTCTCTCATGCCTTAGTCTAGTTTCATCCTATTATAAAGATATAATAGTAAAGAATATGTATAAAAAAAATACATAACATAGGTATATATGGTTGGAAGTTTCGGAAGGATCTAGCCATTGTAATAATCAGTACAACTTGGTGTAACCAAAACAAAAAAGATATTAAAATTTGTAGAAATAAAACATAGAAATCTGCTAAGTAAGTATAAAAGTAATGCATGTAATTTTTGTTTCCAATTTTTAAGTGTGTTACATAATGGTATTAAAGAACGGCTACAACACTAGGATTAAATCCGTTCAACATCTACACTGATAAAGAAACTAGAAAAATAATGCTTATTTTATTTCATGGTTTAAATTCTCTTACAAAACAGAAAGAGAAAGATAATTGTATTTTGCAAGAAACCATGGAAGATGCAGAGATATCTGAAGAAGAAGAACCTCGCCCAGAAAATCCTTTAAACCATGGAGAGGGAAATTCAGGTAGACTTAAAAAATAGTGAAGATAACAAATATGAACTAAGAAGAACCATGAAATAAATTAGATCACATTTAAGAAAAGTTAAAGAAGATGATGAATGGATTGTAAAATCTCAGCAAGAATTAAATGTTGTTCTGCTAGCTAAGATACATAACGACAAAAAGGAAAAAAATAAGGAATATGAACTTGAACTACCTAGAAATGCACCTTACAAACATAAGGGAAGGAAGCTAGAATTTTCTAGCTATAAAACCGAAACTTCTAGTGAAGAGTTAGTTAAACATTACTCAAGAAAACAACAAGAGTCAAGCAAACGTAGTGATTATAGCAAAAGGAAAAATAAATATAGACCCTATGAGGAAATATCTGGGAAGTTTAATAAAATTAAACAAACAATGTTTAATGGGGAAATTGAGAAGGGAGAAGAGGTGGAAGCCTAGTTGTCCTGAATGAAAAAGTATTTCCAAATATACAAATACTCTAACGAATTAAAGGATGAAATGGCCATATATAATATGATTGGAAAGGCAGTATATGGTGGTAGGTTATATAAAGAAGGTTAAGTGGATAAAAAATATATGTAACTTGGAAAACATTTAAAAGGTTTTTAAAATAATGTACTTATTAGAACAATATTATGAAGAAGAGGCAAAATAAATTTATGAATTAAGGCTACGATCCATGACTATGAAGAAACTCTGTAGCAAGTTTCTAAGCCTGTTTCATTACGCTCCTTACATAATTGATGAGAAACATAAAATACAATGTTTTCTCAATTGTTTTTCCATCATGTTCAAAGAACGTATTGAGTATGATAATCCAAATATGCTAGAGGAAGTGATGAGAGAAACAAACTTCTCTTACGACCAAAACAAAAATAAAAGGGAAAATGTACCAAATTGGAAGAGTAAAAGGGCATATAATTTTGATCCAAGAAAGAAAAAAAAAAGTTCCACAAAAACAAAGGAAATAACTATAGGGGGTATGAGGGTAATAACTAGAAAAACTTTAAACCACATAATTCTACTATAAAATAACCTCCTACTTTTCTTAACAAAATCCCGGCACAAAAACAACCGTTAAAATGTTGACAGTGTTGAGGACCACATTATTTTAAAGAATTCCTAGGAAGAAAAAAGGAATGTTAATGTTCATTCCATCCAGGATTCAGTTACAGCTGGGGACATGGCAAGGAGCATGCCCAGAATTTGCATTGCATTGGAAAACCTGCAAGAAGATCATTAGATGTCTATGGTTGAAATCAAAGGTATGATAAACAGTCAACCTATTTCTATTTTAACTGATCTAGGTACAAGACTGAGTTATATATCACCTAGAATAGTTGAATTGTGTAAATTAGTACCATAAAAGTTTGACAAGTCCTAGCTAGTACAATTAGCCACTGGTACAAAACACAAAGTTACTAGTCTTGTTAAGAATTGTAAATTGATGATGAATGATATCATTACGCATGTTAATTAAAATATTCTGCCTTTATGTTTCTATGATTTGTTAATAGGAATGGATTGGCTAGAAAAACATAAAGTAGTGTTAAATTGTTTCAAAAAAACCTTTACATATACTGATGATAATGGAAACAATATAAAAGTAAAATGGATCCCTAGGAAGGTTACAATTAGAGAAATATCTGCGTTACAAATAAAGAGATCAGTAAGAAAAGGATGTACAGTGTTTGATCTCTATATAATCAATGATAATGAAAATGACAATAAACTCAAACTAGAAGACATACTAGTCTTGATGGAGTTTTAAGACATACTTCCAGAAGAAGTCCATGGACTTCCTCTGAAAAGAGACATTGAATTCACGATCAATACGATACCTAGAGAGGTAGTATCATTCGCTCCCTACCGAATGAACATAATAAAACTTACAGAGATGAAATCACAACTACAAAAACTAATTGATAAAAAGTACATTCGACCTAGTGTCTCTCTGTGGAGTGCACTGGTCTTGTTTGTGAAAAAGAAGGATGGAACCTTAAGATTATGTATAGACTACCGACAGTTAAATAAAATTACCATTAAGAATTACTTGCTACCCCAGATATATGATCTATTCGATTGATTCTATGGAGAAACTATCTTTACAAATATATACATAAGCTCCGGTTATCATCAAGTACGAATAAAAGATGAGGATGTCTTAAAAACTACATTCAAGACTCACTATGGTCACTACAAGCTTGTCATAATGCCATTTGGGTTGAAAAATGCACCTGATGCATTGATGCTTTTAATGAACATCATCCTAAGTAACTACCTAGATAATTTTGTGGTTGTATTCATCTACAACATATTGATCTACTCTAAGAATGATCAAGAATATAAGGAACATTTAAAGATAATTTTTCAACTAAGAGAACAACAACTTTATGAAAAGTCTAGTAAACCTGATTTCTTTAAATATATGATTCAATACATCGGACACATAGTGTCCAAGGAAGGAATCTCTGTCGATCTAGAAAAAATAAAGGCCATAATTCAATGGGCGGTTCCTAAGAATGTAACTGACATCAAATCATTTATGGGGATTACCAGATACTACCGAAAGTTCATCAAAGGATTTTCTAAGATTTCCTAGCCCATAAATTCATTATATAAGAAAGGTAAAAAGTTTGAATGGATTGAAAATGCATGGAAATATTTAAGAAATTAAAACATCTATTAACTACCACCCCGATCCTAAAGATTGTTGATCCATTCAAGGATTTCGTCGTATGTACTGACACTTGCTAGGAAGGGATATGATTATTTTTATTACAAGAAAACTATGTTGTGGAATATGAATCTAGGAAATTAAAAGAACATGAGAAAAACTATGTGACACACGATTTAGAACTTGCTTCCATAATTTATGCCTTAAAAATGTGGCAACATTACCTAATTGGAAGGAAATAAAACATGCAAAATGGTTTTCCTTTTTAAGCGAATATAATTTTGAAATCAAATACATAAAGGGAAAAGAAAACAAAGTAGGATATGCTCTAAGTCATCATGAAAATTTAATGTTTGCAAGCAGCAGCTATGAATTTGATATGGAAAATCAGATCCTAAGCGCTGAAAATTATGATAGGGAATATTAGATTTGAAAAGAAAAGACTACTAAAAATGAACAAATCAAGTAAAAACATGTTTCAACCTAAATAATGAAGGATTGTTGCTCCAAAAAAATAGGTTGTACATATCAAACATAGCAGAAATAAAACTTACAGTTATGAATGGGCTCCATAAACAACGATATTCAGGGCATCCTAGATACCAGAGAATGATCACCATGATCAGAAAGGATTTATTCTTTCCAAACATGAAGAAAGATGTGGCAGATTACTCAGCGTGTTGTCTTGAATGTCAGCAAGTTAAGGAAAAATATCAACATCCAGCAGGACTGTTGCAGCCACTACCCATTCCAGAATAGTAGTGGGAAACATATGGATTTTATAATAGGCCTGGAAAAAAACGTTTGACAACATGATACAATCATGGTCATAGTGGACAAATTAATTCAGTATGCTCATTTTATTCCCGTTAATCTACCTATAAAGTTGTTAAAATTGCATATATTTTCATGAAAGAGATATACAGGTTACACGGTGTACCACAGGTAATAGTCTTTGATAGGGATGTGAAATTCACAAGTAACTTCTGGAATGATTTGTTTAAAGGTTTAGGAATACGGTTTAATTTCAGTACGACATATCATCCACACACAGATGGGAAGAATGAAAGATTAAATCAAGTCCTAGAGGAAATGCTAAGGATATATGTCATGGACAAACTAGGGAAGTTGGAAGACTACCTACACTTAGTAGAATTTGCTTAGAATAATAATTTCCAAGCTTCTGCAGGTATGAGTCCTTTTGAAATATTATATGGATGCATGTGTAATACTCAAATTTCATGGAGAAGTCTAGTTGATACATTAATGTTAGGTCCTGATGTATTAAAAGATATGGAACCAACTATGAAACAACTACATCAAAACTTGAAGGCTTCCCAAGACAGGAAGAAAAAGTTATGCTGATTTAAAAAGAACTCCTAGAGAGTTCTAGGTGGTTGATCATGTGTATATAAAGGTAAATCCCAAGAAAAGTTCCTTGATATTTGGAAAGTATTCAAAATTGGAACCTAGGTATTGCGGGTCATTTGAAATTTTAGCTAAAGTACGGATGGTTGTGTACTGGTTAGCCCTACCACCCAATATTAAAGTGAATAATGTGTTTCATGTTTCTATTTTAAAAATATGTGTTCATGATGTTTCTCATGTGATTGATTAGAATGTAATCCAGGTGGAACTCGAAGGAGATTTCTAAGTGGGACCGGAGCGCATTCTAGATAGGGAGATATTTTACTCTGGAACCATACCATCAAACAAGTCAAGGTGCAATGAAAGCACCTTATAAGTATGGAAGAAGCTAGTTGGGAGATGGAAAGTAATATATGGGAGGCATATCCAGACTTATTCCAAGAAAATGGAATGGAAGAATACAACATAAAACTTATAACACCAAGGATGGTGTTATCCTTTAAGGGGAGGTGAATGTAGAACACCCTAAATTAATAATTTATTATTAAGTTTGTTGGAAACTTACTTTAACTATTATTTTATTATTTTATTATTTTTGAGAGAAAAGTCAAGAATAAAACAGTTTTTAATAAAAAAATATTTAATAAAATATGTTGAAGGCGGACAAAAGTGGATATAGTTGTTAAAGAGTGTTTTCTGACCCACAAGAGAAAAATACATGTTGCTGAAGCCACTAAGTGAGAACTCAAGATGTAGGATGCATCATCCCAAAAAATGAGGTCATGGCTCCTTGTTGAGTGCTAAAGAGAAGGAGGCTCATAAATCACCAAGTCCTAGGAAAAATACTATATACTAGTATGTCCATGAGTAGCATGAGGCAAGCATTGGACGGGGAAAAAATATATGAATGCAAGAGATGGCACATTGAAGGATTTTTCTCTTGTGGTTCAACGAACAGGCTTGGGGGTTCTGGACCAAGTAACTTGGATGCTCTTGGAGTTCATTGGGACGAACAACTTCTCCACTTTTGTTTTCCCAACATTGGTGCCTATTTCATAATTTATGTTTAAATGTTTGTAGAATGTGTTTTAAATTCTAAATCTGAAGAGGATTAAGTTGATCCTAGTCTGTATCAGTTAGCCTAATGATGCCATGCTTAAATGTTTAGAATTATGGCTCCTTTTGAAATTTGAATTCTGCACATAAATGGATTTGAATCATTTATTTCTAAATAGTATCCTGTATTTCTAAATTTAACCCTCTATTTCTGGTTTGTATTGACTAATTCCCAAATATTCCTTAGTTTGTATTTACGAAACTAAATGTAGATTGAATCTCTAAGAATGCTATAATTTATCTATTTTATCATATTTAAACCACAATAAGGATTTGAGAAAAAAATTATAGGTATCACAGATAGAGTATCATCCAAATTCTTACACAAATATAGGTACTAGGATATTATCCTTTTTTTTATAGTATAGAGATGTATTATTTAATATATACGAATGGATTCCACTTAATAATATTAACATTATACAAGTGTAGGATTCCAATTAAAATATTCTAATTGAATAATGTTTACATAACTAATCGTGAAAGTACAAGCCAATAACCAAATCATTCATGTATATAAGTCACAGATCTACAATCATCCAACTAAGAGACTATATAAATCATAGATTTAAAATAACTTAACTATGAAATCACTTTCTGTTCTAGATTTTGTGAAAACAAACATACAGATTGAAGATCCTATTTAGCATTATTAACATCCACAAAGCATGCGCGGGATATCTAAAAACAAATAAAATCTATTACTTGCACTGACTGATATGCTATCTATCACAGCTACATTCATGACATCAAAAACTCAATCACAAAACCAGTATCATTTTCCATCCAACCAAAGCTATCTTTGATAGACAAGTATTAAAAACAAAAATATCTTAAATTTTTTTTAAGATATCATAGACCCCATGGTTCATATCAAATAAATGAAACAAACATTGTAGTTATAGCGTCATAAGTCCACATCGTGGCTACCCCAATTTACACAGAGGAAAAGCCTCTATAAAGTATTCACTTACAATCATCATGGTCATCACACGATCCCAACACTCACAACTATTAAAAAAAGGTGCAAACTATAAAACAAATATAGAATTACTCACAACCATAATACCATCAAGGATGGCAGCCGGATGGTTTAACACAAACAACATATATATATATATATATATATATATATATATTTATATAGAGAAGACAAAAACTATAATTAAATTTACGCTGCTGAAGGGAAACACCATGTTCTTTTAAACAACACACACACACACATATATATTAAAGAGTGGTTGTAATACCATCATAAATGGCTTACATGGTAAAAAACAACAGAATTTGAGCCCAAAATCTGACAAACGCCATGTCTGAACTTCGATAGACACGTGTCTGTTATTCGATAAGAATGTTTTTTTTAATGTCGATGGGAATTCGTTGGATATCCGACTGCTTTTCGAAACTCATCGACATTTCGAAAGAGTATCAATCTAATATGGGGAAGTATTTCATCCCTACATCGTCAAATTTGTGACAGTCCAGTTGTCGAATTTTCGATGTCTTCTTGTTGAATTTGATACGACTAGGGTGTTGGATTTTTGACTTGTCCTTTTCGAATTTGAGATGACAAAGTGTCACATTTCTGACATTTTCTTGTCGAATATTCAACAAAAATGGCATCAATCCTGCGCCTGTCAGTCTTTGTTTCAATTACATCTTCGTCGGATGCCATATCATGGGAGTCAAAAATCTGATGGGTTGTAGGTGGCTAACAAGTTGAAAATCCAACGGCCTGTAGATGTTTAAAAAAAAACATCCTTCTTCAGAATGGAATTCTGATGCAAAGAAGTGTTTGGAACTACCCTAACTTCATTGTATTTAGTCACAAATGTAAAAAGCACATGATCTTTGACATTAGGAATGGATTTTTCATGAATATTTTCAAAATCATTTTCACCCTTCAAATTTTCTTTACAGTTTGAAACTCGAATGCTCTCTTAAGGGTTTCCATGTTTAAAAGATTCAAAATTGTTGAAAATGTTATCTTTCACTATTTTTCTATGGTCTAGGAACTCACTTTCAGGCACTAATCTAGAATCTCTAATTTATTTTTCCATTAATAGAAGGATATGTGGGCACAATTATTGTTTGTAAACCCTTCTCTAAAATAATTTTTCCTATAATATCTACATTTAGAAGTGATGTTTGTCCTCCATCAATAGAAATAGCCCTATTTAGTCTACTTACTTTCCAATACCCTAGCTCCCACTCCCAAAACTATCCTCTATTGTCCCCTTTGCTTCTAGGTGCATTACGCCACTCATACAAGTGATTCTTTCAAAGATGCTTCACAAACATTGCATGTAAGTGGTTGCAAAATATAAGAAGAGATGGAATGATTCACAAATACACTTTCATAGTGTTCTTTGGTATCAGTAGATGCAGTGAATGACATTGGAAAGTGTACAAAAACTATATTAGACACATGGTCCTTTAATATCGGAAACACTAGTATATGGGGATTTCCTATAGCAGTATCCTTAAAACTATTTATAAATATGGACATATTATAAGAATCAAATATGGGGGTTTCCTATAGCAGTATCCTTAAAACCAAGTTTTATATGGATTGAATATTTGAAAGAGAAATATACTTCATTTTGTAGCAACACTAGTATGCTTTCATCAATACATGATCTGGATTTCCCATCATCAATCTCTGGCATAAAGTCCTCTTTCTCTTTACCTTTATCATCATACTCCTCACATATCTCTTTCACTACTAGAGTAAAGTTAGTTTCAACATTGTCAGCTCCCATCTTGTCTATTTTATTTATCCTTTCCATGAGCTACATGAAATTTGCACCATCCATTAGCATCTGATATATTTTGATTTGTAAACTAGGCCAATTGGACCATTTATTCACTTTATGCCTAATACCATATGAAAATGATGATTTATCCTTAAAACCTAGTTTTGAGTCAGCTAATGACCTATGAATGCTTGAATGAGCTAGTCATGGTTGAGATAACATTTCCACACAAGGTAGAGCCATTCAAATCTAGGATTGCAAGAGATAAATATGATGATACATTTAATGTGACAAATGCAATCTCAATTAATTTGGGATGCAAACTGACTTGATCACATAGAACTTCAAATATTAATATAATAAAACAACCAAGTATGAAATATATAGGGACAAGACAATAATCAAATGTTCTCTTTTATTAGGTCCAAGAGAGAGATTAAAGAGATCATATCATTTACCAAAGGGTAGGGATTTATTTCAAATTTCTAAAAGAAGGGGACCCAAGTAAATTTACTTAGGGATTTTTAAGGGATGACCAATTTGTTACATTCTAGGTGAATCCAAGATCTCTACACATGTTTTGATGCTTCCTTTAGCATTTCAAAGAGAAAATCAAACACATACCTTGAGGAGAACTTAAACTTTAATCATGAGTCCCATGAAACTCTGCTATCTCAAACCTCATGGTCTTTCTCCCCTACCAATGAGCATCCGTAGACTTGAAAGAGACACCATGTGAAATATGCAGTCAATCAGTCATGCCTTGTCCTTTAACAAACTATGTAAAAGAAAAGAAAAGGGGCCATCTTTACGTGTTAAAGCAAAGACACAGGGTCATATTTATGCAATTTTTTGTACCTGTTGAATAGAAACAAAGTTTTAGTTTCTTAGTCTAAAAAAAGTGTGTTTGGTAATACAGAAATTGACTTGTACTAAAATAACACAAATAAAGGGAATTTTACTAGCTGAAAGAGAAGTTAAATTTCTAGTATTTTAATATATGACCTCATTTGCTAGATAGAAATCGATCATAAGTATTGAATTTCTCAAGTGTGTCATTCATATTTGAGAAATTGACCTCCTCTAACATGCCAAAATCCTTTTCTTCTCTACAACGTGTCTTCAAATTGAATCCTCCCAAGTCTGCTTAAATAGCATAGTTGACCAATCTCCACATTACATGCTCATGGATAAGTGTTTTGAAATGCAAGGACAAAAAAAATATAAGAGAGGCACCCAACATTGGCACTAAGAATGAAAAAACCCAACACCATAACAATAACAACATATACATGTCACAACATTAATATGAAAACAACCACATATTAACAAACAACATCAATAGAGCATCAACTAAAGACAATTTCAAGCTCATCGTAACAACACACTTACTTCATGATGGAAAAGCTAGTATTTTAAATGGTGCCTAGGGCCATAGATTTCAGAAAATAGATACCCCTCAAAAACATATAAAGCAAGACCATTTTTTCTCTCAGAGCTTATTAATCTATGGCTACAATTGCTTGCCTTCATTTTTTAGACTAATTTCCACCCCTTGTTCCAAATACAAATATTCAATCAAAATGTGTGAAAATAATCAATCCATGCCAATATATCCCCCTAATGTTTTATTCACAATAGGTATTTTAATAAATAAAAATAGAATAGAGGAAAATACTGTCCTGTCGCTAGACTATAAACCATGTATTCTTAGTCTCGTCTTGTGAAGACTATAACATGACTGCGCAGCATTGTGCCAAGAGAGAAATAAATGCAACCTCAATTCATGGAAGTAAGAGTTGACCTAGATCATATCCTATGAAGCACGATTTCTAAGTCATTTAATTTCAAAATTGGTAGATTCTAATGTAAATATGAAAGGAGATGACACAACTTCACAGGTGCCTTGTTTATTTTATACAAGCACCGAGTGTAAAACAATGTTCTGTATCATCACACCTTCCCATTTTTCTACCTAAACCATATATATATGTAAGAGAGGAGCAACATGGGTAAGGTTATGACTGAACTGAAGATAGAGATAAAATTCTTTGAAGTGAGCTAAAGGTCAAATAAATTGTCTTGGTTTAGTTTGAAATTTCTACATCAAAATGTTCAAGGACATGATGAGCTTCCTATTTTGTTGTTGGAAGAAATTTACGGATCCTTAAACCATCTTCCAAAGCATCAGGTTGTACTATGAATGTGAAATAAAAAGTATTGGAGACCTGGTCAAAGCCATAAATATAGTTGTATGAATCTCATTTTAGTTTGAAATACTGGAAGCACCAAGAAAACCTATAACAAACCATACCGAATCATTAACTTCATGCATCTGTGAAGGTGGATTTATAATCAAAAGCTTTAAAATTTACACATTAGACTAGACTCTGGCTGTGAAATAGACCACCACTTTCTCCCATGGAACACAACACATTTCTCGTCATCAACCCAGACTTACCTCACTTCTTCATAGTTCATGTATGGTAACATGTGAAACAAATTCAGTATTTATGAGTGCTCACTTTGGATCATCTAGTTGTGTGAATAAAACACAAGATTTGAAATGAAGGAATTCCCCAACATCAACCTGCAATCACAATCAATACAATTCTTCAACTTGAAACATACTGATAAGTTTTGAGTTGATCAAATATGTCCTGATTTTTAATTCTTCTTTGCATTGACTTATAGCATTCATTCTATTAACACTATACTTTAATAAAGTTTTACTAGGATCAACATATCATTTGAATTGGTTATTTACTTTTAACTATCTGAGAATTTACTACTCTAGATTCTTAAAATCAACAAAATTTCCCTGATTCAGGTTGGATTGGCCATGGACCCAAATAAAGTAAATGAAACTGGGGGAATTTAAATAAGTTCATGTATATACAGGGAGATAAACTTGCTGGTCTTAGAGAATCGACATGATCAACCTCCAAAAATCAAGTAGTGTGCCCCCAAAAAGCATAACATGTATAAAATGCCAACTTAGAAGTGGGATACATCAGGAAAACCTTCAAAGATTCAACCATATAATTTGCATTGTTGTGGTTGGAAAATTAGTGCATTTTCAAGCCTTGTGTCTTTTATTGGCATGCTATCCCTGTTTGCTAAAGTAGGCATATCACATAACATACAACCTTCTCTCAACAAATACTTCTGTCTCTCACCATCACCATGCATCCTATGAACTTCCTTAAACTCGTTTCTTTGTCTTTGTCTCTCTTTCTTCCTTATTATGTTTCTCACTTCACCTTCTTCTAGTAGTGCCTTTTAGTGTTCTGTTTGTAGTACAAGTCGGTTAATAGGGGTCTATTTTGGTGTTTTTGAGTCTCTTGCAACAAATGTAAAGTTTGTAGTTAAACAGAGTCCCATGTTTTAGTCTCCCTTACAAAAGAACCCTAAGCAAGAATGTCATGTGAGATTCTTGAATACATCGTAGAGAAAAAGGAAGGTACAGATCATCAGTGCAATCAGTGAATGTTCAAATTCATGCCACCTTTCAAACTAAAATATAAGTCCAACCAACTGAAATATATCTGTGTACATATGAAACAAAAGGCACTATATATTACATAGCACAACTCTCTCTGACATAAACTAAGATCTTTCCAAAAAAAACATATATCTAGAGAGAGAGAGAGCACCACAATGTCCTTTTGCAGCATTCACAAGAATGGTTTGCAAATCAAAAGCAGACACATATACTGATTATGAAGACAAAAAAGTAGAATAAGTTGTATTTTATGTTACTAGTCAAAACTTGCCCTTCAAATTTCAACATTGCAGGTATTACTTAATCATACCTACTAATGAGCAAAGCCACTCTTGGAAATAGGACAGTCAATTATAAAAAGAACTCACAAATAATATGACAGTTTCCTTTATGAGGAATTAGGCACTAATTATAAAAAGAATAGATCATCCTCATTTTGGAAATGAAAATAAGCTTGAACACTTCATCAATACAACAAACTAGGGTGGGAGGAGAATGAGAGATGGACCTTGTCTTACAAATGTTCAAAACATAGAGATCCTTTGATCTTAAAAAGAATAATACAATTCTAAGATTTGAATCTCAAGCCACATCCATAAAGACATTTCTATTTGGGTAAATTATTAGCTTCTAATATTGCAGTGACAAGAAAGGAACTACTACAGAACAGTTTTAGAACTACTTTAGCTTTGAATTAGTCGACAATTAGGGGAGTTACACTATGTTCCTCCTTAACATGAGGGGCATCCTAGTTGTAAAATATCCCAGGCCAATTACAAGTCTGAAAAAATATTGTCAAAGAGTTTGAAATGGAGGCATCCAAGGCACTATTTAAGAGAGAAAGGGAACACATACCTACTATATGAGCAACCATCTCTTATTATTTTAAATATCTTCACAGCATCCATCACCATGTTGTGCGGCCTGTCCATCCTTTAGAGAAAACCCTTTCCCTTCTCTTCCAAAACAATAAGCTCTATCGTATTAGTATTTTCAATGTTACCACACCATAGGTTTCATTAAATTATTCATGATTGCAGTTAGTCTTAAAGGTAACCTCAAAATCCAAGGGCTTCGCAAGCGATTGTTAGTTGATTATTGAAATCAGTTTCTGCATATTCAAAACTGCTTGAAGTTTGGAGCGGATACTGGGCAGAGATCTAGATCCATGATTCCATACCCAATCCAAGGATCCATACTCTAGGGTATATGGATCTAGTAACAGAGAAACTTTCCCTTTGTGAGTTGTGTAATTCACCAAAAATAGCAATGAGTTACATTACCCACTCTCTATGCGAATCCTAACTGCATTCTACAACTCAATTTACCTCTAACTTGATCGTTGGCATGATAATTAAATGTAATGGCTCATATCCAATTATTTTTTAACTTTTTGGCTCCTTGATATTTGTTGTTGACCAGTAGATATAGACATGCATATGGGAATAATCACCTATGGGCCATGGCCATCACATATGAACATAACAATGGATATTGCATTATTTTTGGTGAGAAAACAATGTCAGAAGGAGTGCTAAAACTTATACTCTCATCTTGAATTCATTTTGCAAGAGCATATGGGTTACTGAATCGTGCTTGCGAATGAGATGCACTTGAACACTTGCATGTGTATGTATTTTTGATAGCCAGAGGTAGCAAGTTTGAGTGCTCTGTGTGCACACAGTTTTACATTGATTGTCTATTTGGCAAGATAGAAATGTAAGCTGCTAGGTTAAAGAGTGTAAGATTCTGAAGTTTTTATTTGGGTGGCATGACGCACAAAAGCATCAAGCTTGCTCAAAGGTTTGGAAATGGCCTTGGAACTGTAACACAAATAAACAAAACATTGAAACCAAATATGACAGAGAACAAGATGTGTGATCTGAGCTTGTTTGTGAATTGCAGAGACATTACACTTCAATTCTGCAATAACTATCTATGTTGGTGAGACATACAAGCCATAGGCCTAAACCCTAAACTGAATTCCCGGGAATCCAATTAGACATCAACGCACCAAGGTAAGATAAAATTTCATGTAATCATGAAACACTATCTCCAATTTATCTACGCCAAGCGACAGATCAAACACATATTCTACGAGTATTAAGTGAATTAAGTGGGTAGCAATCGATCTGAAAACCAAACCCTGCACCGGTCTACAGATTTTACCAAAAGAATCAAAAACATAAAATTCAGACTATTTGTACATTAATTATTATTGGGAAATAAAAATGAGAGAATTGAATAAAAATACCCGAATCCGTCACCATGACCACTTAATCCTATTAATTTGTATGGAGTAGACGTTGTATGTGTGTAAAGAATTTTTGTAAACCCTTGCCCGGAGAGCCATGTTTCTCTATACATGTCGTCTTGAGACCAAGCTGAGTGGATTTAATGGTGGTAACATACCCTCCTGACCCTCCTCCAACCATCACAATGTAATTCTCTTCGGTCGATGTTGATGAATATGTTCGCAAAGCTCCTAGAGATCTCCCCAAACCCCTGATGCTAATGAATATGTTTGCAAATCTCCCAAACATCTCTTTGGATTTTCCATTTCCCTACTATTGCTACCATGGATGGATGAATGGATGTCACACAGTCACAATCAGGGTTCATGAACAGGTTCGAAATGGGTATTATGGCTAAGATATTGTCATTGCTCGTTCACAACAATAGCAAATCCTCCCCAAATAGTTTATAAAAAATTAAATGTTTTTATAAAAACACTAAATATTATATATAATATATATTATTATAATCTAAAAAACTAACAAATATATATATTTAAAAATTAACAATTTTATATATGTAAAAGAACAGAAAATATAACACAACCAAAATTTGTTATCATTTATATTTGCCCATTAACTATGAAAAAAGGTCAATGGCGCCAAATTTTGGAAAGTGATTCAAAGAAGAAATTGAAGATTTTGGATTTATGTGCCTTTTTAGATATTCGGATTCAGTATTTTCTAAAATTTATTTACCCAATGACATACGTATATGTATGCATGTACTTTTAAACAAGCTAGGACGTTGTGATCATTATCATAGTTAACACTAATTTGGTCACAATCTTACTAGTGAACACATCCACCAACATTTGAATCTATAGGGACCTCACTGCATGTCTTGAGTAGAGACGCCCAGGTAGAAGGGGTTCTCTGAATCGATATGCAATGTCTGAGGGCCTTTAATATTGACATAAGCCATAGCTTTCTAGGACATCGTCATGATAGCTAATTTGGTGTCAATTTGATAATGATGATGGTGATGATGATGATGGTGATGACGATGGCGATGGTGATGATGATAATGAAGATGTTGATGAGGAAGAGGGTCATGATGACGATGACGATGATGATGATGACGATGACGACGATGATGATGATGGTAATGACGACGATGATGATGATGATAAAGATGATGATGATGACAATGAAGATGGTGATGACGATGATGATCATGATGAAGATGATGATCATGATGACGACGATGATCATGATGATTGCAACGATATTGACGATGATGATGAAGACGGTGATGATGAAGATGGTGATGATGATGATTATGATGATGATATGATGATGATGATGATGATGATGATGATGATGATGATGTCGATGATTATGATGACGATGATGAAGATGACGATGATGATGATAATGAAGATGACGATGATGATGGTGACGCTAATGACGATGACAATGAGGATGAGGATGATGGTGATGAGGATGATGGTGATGATGATGATGGTGATGATGATGGACATGATGATGATGATGGAAATGATGATGATGATGATGATGGCGATGATGATGATGATGATGATGGTGATGATGATGATCATGATGATGATGGAGATGATGATGAGGATGATGCAAATGATGATGATGGTGATGATGATTGATGGTGATGATGATGATGATGCTAATGATGATGAGGATGAGGATGATGATGATGAAGATGGTGATGAAAGGTAAAACCCCAAACCCATGGATTGAATCCTAGAGCCGATGGACTCAAATGACAATAAATGTTTTGTTCTAGGCTTATTTTAGTTATGAAATCTATGGCCTATAAATGTTATTTGATCCCCTAGATTTGTGTTTTCATACTTTTACATGTTAATGAAAAATAATGAATTTATTATTTATGTGAGTGAATTAAAATTATATATGAATTTAAATATGATCATGATGACGATGAAGCTCTGACGATGAAGCTCACGCATTTTTTGCTCCAACATCATAGGAAGATCACTCCAAAAAAATGAAAACAAAAATATCAAATTTGTGATGCCCAACTTTAGAATATTGACATTTGACCCTTGGGGACTTTTTCTTCTTGCTTGACTATATTACCTGCTCATTGTTTTCATGAATATTGTGATGTTTTTTTTCCTATGAAATGTTTTGGAACCATTTTTCCCATTTATGGATTTCTAATTTTATACACATAGACCTAGCATTTCCATCTCCCCTATAATTCTCAAAGTGGAGTTTTTGAAACTCAGGTTGGTTTAAAAAAGCATACAAATTTCCATGTGATAGGTATATTATCTTATAACTACACTAAGAAAAAGGTGGTGTAAACATTGCATATATGACCATGACTTTGAGATTTATTTTTACATATAATTATTTATCATTATTAATTAAATAGGTACACAACAATACCTCTATAAAATGTAATTTCATAGCAACATTTAAACAACCCTTAGTAACTTTGTATTCCGAGGAGTACATACAAAACTCACATACCTACACTTCAAAACCTATTCAAGGAGTCCAAAAATAAACCTAGAGATAGCAAAAAAATGATAATTTCGTCATTTTTTCTTCCCAAATGCCATATAATGATAAAATCAACCATGAGAGAAAAATACATATCAGTTGGAAATATCCTATTGTTTGTCTACAAAGATTGGTATGTACACTGCAATTTTGTATGCTTGTTTAGGTTGAAGATCTTTGCAATTTTGTATGCTTGTTTAGATTGAAGATCTTTGCAATTTTGTATGCTTGTTTAGATGTTGATTCACAATGTATACTTGTTGGTGGACCACCCAAGTAGTTATTTAACTTTGAATGAATTTTGAGAGTGTTAGCATGTACTCTAAAAAAACATACTCAGAGATGCAAATAATAAGACATTTTGAACCAATCCCCAATTCCTTCCACCACAAATTCGACATGTTTTTTCAACCATTGTGCCTATATTCCTTTCATCTAATTACACACATTACAATAAAAAACAACAAATAAGATAACCATGAACATGCACAAGCCCTAGACATAAAATGTAAATGAATTACATGAGCTAGTGAAGGATGTAAATGAAGTGGAGTAAAAAAGGTGTAGCAGAAAAGAAAATATGGAAATTACTTAGGTGAACTTTGAAGATGTGGAAAGCCCCTATTTTTTTTAAAATCCATTACCTTTTTACTATGCTTGAGTTAAAAAGGTGGAGAATAAAAAAAATATGGAAATTACTTAGGTGAACTTTGAAGATGTGGCAAGTCCTTATTTTTTTTTAAATCCCTTACTTTTTTACTAAGACAAGCATATGATGAGTGATTTCCTTGTCATGGATTGACTAT
>LPNX010210094.1:56093-60581 GCA_001517045.1 Pseudotsuga menziesii
TATCAAAAACCAAGAAAAGACAAGAACAACAGGACCAGCAAGATCAAGCCTTGTCTATCTTTTGTCCTAAGTGTAGAAAGAAGCACCCACTCAAAGAATGTCCTTTAAATGCTGTTGAAATTTGTGGTTTATGTACTTTTAATCATAAAACTGATGACTACCCTAGATTGAAAGAGTTGCAGGCAGCTCGAATGGAGGAGAATCAAAGCATGGAGTCTCTTTACTTCATGGGACAACGAAGACCTTGGCAGCCACGATTCTCAGGTATGTCTCAAGACCCTATGCAACAATTTAATGCAAATTATCAAACTCCTATTCAGAATTCATGGAGTGCACCCATGCCTTGGCAAACTTGGTCTCCTCCCTTAGCCCAATCTGCTCCAAATTGGAGAGGTTATGCCCATGGTAATCAGACATATCAGCAGGCCTATTTGCAGCCATACCAACAACCTTCAGCCTATCCCCAATACTAGAAGCATCAAGTCCAAACTCCTCAAGCCCCATCTTACCAAGTTCCGTCTTTCCAACAACCCAATATGGCTCCTCAATTGGGTCCACCACCTCAACAACTTCAATTTCCATCCAATCAGCCTCCACCTCGGCCTACACAACTACCATCTCAGCCAATTCCAAATCCAAACAATAAAACAGAAAGACCTATGTATAATGTTGATGATGGAATGGCACTTCCCTACTCAGTTCTTCCACTGCAAAATATTACTTTAAGATCTGGGAAAACCTTGCAAAAAGAATCTCCTATTATTTTAGAAGAACAAACAGAAAATTCAAAAAAATTCAAAAAAATTAAATACAGAAAAATCTCAGTCAAAAAATCAGAGTAAAAAAGGAAAAACTTTAGTATCATATGAACCGCCTTTCCCAGAAAGGTTGGTTAAGGAAAAACCTTCAATTTCCTTACCTAACTTTGATGTTTTGAATGAGTTAAAAGATGCATATGTCAAAATTCCTTTACTGCAGGCTATAAAGGATATTCCGATTTTCACTAAAGTAGTTAAAGAATTATGTCTTAATAAAAGGAAGAAGGATCCATCCAAAATACAAGTGGTAGGCAATCTAGCAGGACTAATGTCTAACACCATTTTCATTGAAAAGTATATGGATCCTGGGATTCCAATGGTTACAATTACTATTAATAATTTTTCAATTCCAAAGACATTGATTGATTTAGGTGCTGCCATTAATGTTATGACGCTTGAGACAATGGAATACCTTAATTTGACAAACCTCAGACCAACAACAACAGTCTTGGAATTAGCTGATAGTTCTAAAATTACACCTGAAGGGGTCTTAGAAGATATCACTGTTTATTTAGATTCCTTGGAGTACCCTGTTGATTTCATAGTCCTACAGCCAAAGTCTAACCTAGGAGGTCACCCTTTGATTCTTGGCAGACCATGGATGGCAACAGCAGATGCCTTCATAGGGTGTAGGTCAGGTAGCACGCTTATCTCACATGGGACAGAGAGGAAACAAATTACATTCTACCCTTCTACCCAAAGACCTTCTACATTAGATCAGCTGTCATGGATTCATGAGACTAAGGAACAAGAAGAAGAAGTGATTCAGCCTATCTTGAGTATCAACCAATTCTATGACTTTCAGGAAGAAAATAATGAAGGTTTGTTAGATTATTTTATTGCTGAACCTGATATTTCTAAAGAATTAAGAGACATACAAGATGCTGCAGCAAATCAGGTTTTGGGTTATAATTTTCAGGAAAATTGCACAATACATTCTCTAGCATTAGCACTTCATGATATTCTCAATGTTCATTCAATCACAGATACTCATAGTAAGACAGTTGAAATCAGTCTAGGTAAAAGTTTGAATATAAGTGCACATCTTACTCCATCACAAGAAGAACAATTGATTAATTTACTGAATACACATTCACATGCATTTGCTTGGGAGTACACTGATATGCCTGGTATTCATCATGAGACATGCACTCACCATATTTACACAGATGATAAGATCAGGCCTCTTAGACAACCACAACGCAGAATGAACCCTATATTAAAAGAAATAGTCAAGGAAGAGCTGCAAAATTTGTTAAAAGTAGGGTTTATCTACCCCATTTCTGATAGCCAATGGGTTTCCCCCTTGGTTGTTGTTCCTAAAAAGAATGGTAAATGGCGCATATGTGTGGATTATAGGGAATTAAATAAGGCAACATTAAAAGACTACTTCCCATTGCCTTTCATTGATCAGGTATTGGATACCCTAGATGGAAAAGAATACTTTTCATTTTTAGATGGTTTCAGTGGTTATAATCAAATTAGTATTGCAACAGAAGACCATGACAAAACCACCTTTACATGTCCCTAGGGCGCCTATGCCTACAAGGTTTTACCTTTTGGCTTATGTAATGCCCCAGCTACCTTTCAGAGGGCGGTCCTGGCCATCTTTGCCGATTTAATTCATGAGTGTGTTGAGATTTACATGGATGATTTTACTGTTTATGGAAGTAATTTTGAAGATTCCTTGGCAAACCTGGAGAAAATTCTAGAAAGATGTGTTGACTCAAACCTTTCCCTCAGTAATGAAAAGTGTTTTATGATGATGACTGAAGGTATAGTTTTAGGACATCACATTTCTGCATCTGGTATAAAAGTAGATCCTGATAAAATTCAAATTATTGACAATTTATCTGAACCAACAACTCAAACAGATGTAAGAAGCTTTTTAGGGCATGCGGGCTATTATCGTAGATTTATTGCAAATTTCAGTAAGATAGCTCTGCCATTGTTCAAATTGCTTTCTAAAGATGTGAATTTTAATTGGGATACTGATTGTCAATCTGCATTTCAGACACTTAAGGAGAAGCTCTCCACTGCACCCATTTTAAGGGGACCAAATTGGGTATTACCTTTTCATATTTCTACTGATGCCTCTGCTACTGCAATAGGGGCCTCATTGGGCCAGAAAGAACATACTTTGACGTATGCAATCTATTTTATAAGTAAAAATATGACCCCTGCAGAGTTAAACTATACAGTCACTGAAAAGGAAATGTTGGCGGTGGTTCATGCTGTAAATAAGTTCCGTCATTACATAACTGGTTATGAAATTTTCGTCCATACAGATCATTCAGAATTACGATATTTAATGAACAAGTCTATCACTAATGGTCGGATTACTAGATGGTTGTTATTACTGCAGGAATTCAACATCACTGTTCTAGATCGACCGGGATGAGAAAATCAAGTAGCAGACTTCCTGTCTCGTTTACACAATACTGGTGAGATTGTTCCTGTTTCTGATAGTTTTCCTGATGAACACCTGTTTGCAATTTCTGTTATCACTCCTTGTTATGCTGACATTGCTAATTACTTATCATCAGGACAATTACCACCATCTCTGACATCTAAAGAAAAGAAAAAGATTATTAAACAAAGTGCTAGGCATATATGGGTTAATGGTGATCTCTTTTATACAGGATATGACCTAATCATAAGAAGATGTGTATGACAGGATGAAATCTTAGATATTTTAAAGGCATGTCATGACGAACTATGTGGTGGTCATTTTGTAGATAAAAGGACAGCATACAAGATACTCAATATGGGGTATTATTGGCCTACTATCTTCAAAGGTGATAAGAGGTATGTTAGAAGTTGTGATACTTGTCAACGAATGGGACGGCCAGTCCGGTCTGATGAAATGCCACTCCATCCCCAAATCCTCATTGAACCATTTGAAAAGTGGGCCCTTGACTTCATTGGTCCAATTAATCCGCCATCACAAGGGAAGAAGTATATTTTGGTCTGTACGGATTATGTTACTAAGTGGGTAGAGGCCAAGCCTTTACCGAGAGCCACGGAGCAGACTGTGGTAAAATTTCTCTTTGAGGAGATCTTTGTTAGATTTGGGGTACCTAGGGAAATTGTAACTGATCAAGGTGCCCAATTTACTTCCAAATTAGTGCAAGAGATAGCAAAAAAATACAAGATCAAGCACAGAAAGTCCACCCCTTACCATCCACAAGCCAATGGCCAAGTGGAATCCACCAACAAAACCCTAGAAGGAATCATCACCAAAACTGTTCAGATGCATAGGAAGGATTGGTCAGCAAAGCTTACTGAAGTTTTATGGGCATACAGGATCACTTGGAAAAATAGTACTGGTTTTTCTCCTTACCAGCTTATCTACGGTAAGCAAGTCCTCCTCCCTATAGAGCTTCAAATTCATACATTCAAGTTGGCAGCAGATTTAGGCATGGATCTTTCTGAGGCTCAACAAGAAAGAATACTTCAGTTGAACCAGCTAGATGAGATAAGACAGGCTTCCATAGAACACAATATTCTGATCCAACGGCAGCGAGCTCAATGGCATGACAAATTTATCAAAAAGAAGCAATTTGATATTGGTGATTGGGCATTATTATTTAACTCAAAATTTAAAGATTTCAAAGCCAAATTCACTACTCATTGGCTTGGTCCATATGAGATTGTTGATGTCTATGAC
>LPNX010210102.1:0-59964 GCA_001517045.1 Pseudotsuga menziesii
TCATCTTCTCATGGAATTCCTTTTCCATACAGCAGCTGATTGACTTCATAGTCCTTGCTGCCCCTGGGCATACAACTGTCCAGATTTGTCCACTTGATAGTGGCGGCCATCATTAGCACTTTTCTGCTTCATTCTCAGATTCTGGTCACTTATCCCTATTCCCCACTGGATAAGCTTTCCAACGCCTGTTCACACGCGTCATTCCGATCTCGGAAGTGAAAACCACACCCCTTCTAAGAATGAAGACTTCCAGCAAACCTTTGCATTTTACACACAGCTATACTTTGGACTGGGTGCCAACTTCCGCCAACTTCAGCCACCTTGAAAATCTCATTTTCAGCCCTGAAATTCTCCTGAAAAACAGCTAAAAAAATCCCTTTTGAGAACAGTTGAAATCGGCTCCCACTTCGATCTTCCAGCCGCAACGTCGGCTCTTCAGAAATTCCAACCCGTCCGCAACGTCGACTCCTCACTTCATCTTCCCATCCGACGTATCGGCTCCCGGAACCATTCTCTCGGCCGCTGAATCGGCTCTTGGAAGGCTTATCCCGCCCGCAACGGAGGCTCCCCAGAAGCTTTATCCTTCCGCAATGGTGGCTCCATGGAAGTTCCAACCCTTCCGACATCCGCTCTTCCTTGGACGAACTTCCCACCTCGGGCGTCGGCTGAATCTCAAATCGGGCATTGGAAGCCTCATTGCTTCTTCACCCGCAACGGCGGAGCACAAACCTTTTTCTCTTTCGGTTAGCCGCCCGCTCACTTAGCCAAATTTTTAATTTTTCCGCGGCGTCGGCGATCGAGCGGATCTTGAATCGGATGAGGGATCGTTCCGCCATCCGCAACGGCGGGTGGAGAGATCATTGTCTCGCCCGCAACAATGGAGGTTAACTCCGTGAACTCGTCCGCAACAATCGGATGGGAGACTTCAGCCATTCGCCCGCAACGTTGGACGTTAACTTCATCCCCTCTTCCGCAACGGCGGACAGGGACTTCATGAGACCTTCCGATTTGGCCGTTGACACTTAGAAAAATTTCCGCGTCGGATGCATGATTGCTTTGCTGCCCGCAACGGTCGGAGGGTATACTTCATCAACCCTTCCGCAACGGCGGATAGGAACTTCATGAAACCTTCCGACTGTTCCAATACTTAGTCAAAATTCTTGAAATGTTTGCTTTTCTTTCTTCTTCCCGCCGAATGTAGCTCAAGTCGGCGATCGGATGACTTTCACATCTGGCGTCGAACCAATTTGCCTTCCGATCGTTCCGACACTTAGGCAAATTTTTGTGGCTTTTCTCCCTTAACGTGTCGGCGATCGGACGGTTCTTCCAATCAGATGCAGGATCGTTCTGCCATCCGCAACGGTCGGAGGGGAAGATCGTTGCTCCACCCGCAACGACGGAGGTTAACTCCATGAATCCTTCCACAACCGTCGGACGAAAAACTTCCCGAAACCTTCCGCAACGGCGGATAGGAACTTCTCCAGCTCATCCGCAACGGCGGGATTCCACTTCTTCCTGTGGTCCGACCGCTCAACACTTAAACAAAATTTCACATTTTTACAGTCTCCCACTGGTTCAGCTGGGCAGAAGAAGATGCACCTCTGTCAGTGGGTTCTTCTTGGTCCATAGAGGCCCATTGTTGAAACCATGGTGCTCTGATACCATACTGTCACGTCCCCGTCCCTCAACCGGCGAGGAGGACGCGACGGACATATCATACACGACCGGGAAAACAGCCCATGAACATAAAACAGAGTAGATCAATGCCGAAATTAAATCCTAAACAACAGGCATAATTCTTTATACAAGGATGCATAGTCCTTCAAACAATCAGCGGAAGAAATATAGACATTCCAGCATTGAACATAAATATAAATCACAGAGATGCAGTAAACAGCAACACTTATCTTTCAATGAAGAATTCACCCGCAACCAGCTACGTCGCTGCAACGTTCCACCCAACCATAGGCCAGCTTGCTCATCAATCTCTCAGCAACGCTGCCACCCCCGAGCTGGGCATGATTCCTCCAGAATAAGGGTTAATTGCAGGCTTATACATAGCCAAGGGGACATAAACGACAAACCAATCACAGCTGGGTTTCACAGGCTGTCAACAAACCAGCCAAGCCAAGACAGTCCAATGCACAACCACTGCATACCAGCAGCCATATCAACCCTTCGCAGCTCTGTGAAGAAATCATAACAACAAGTGACAGTCCCCAAACAAAAGGTGAGACACCGCTCCAGCCTATAAGGCAACTCAGAGTAGGTTTTGGGCCCTAACGTGGCCAAAACAACTCAACAACAGCACCCAAACCAGGGTATATCAGCAGCCACAACACACAATGAAGGATAACAATAGTCCACAGTCCCAAATAGGGAAAATCAGCCAACAGCACACACAATTCCTCAATAGAATGGATGGGAAGCATCACACAGTCCATGAACAGAGGAGAGGCCAGCTCTCAGCGTGGACAGAGGAAAACACATCCAACGGATTGGCAATCTTCAGTGGTCCAAAATGAAATTGGAACCCACAGCCAGCAAAACACATGGGGAAGACACAACCCCAAAACACAGGCAGAGAGCATGGCTCACAACATGAAAATGACTCAGCAGCATCCAACAGTCATGAAAGAAATGACAGCAACCCCAAATCGTGGGTGAAAATCAACAGCAAGCAGAAATCGTGGATTAAAAACCACGGTCTGGGCACATACCAAGAGAATTCAGGCCCTTGAGGCCATTCTACCTTCTTGCTGCGCACACCAACCAAAGAAGAGCCGCGACCAGTGAGTGAGGAGGAACAAGACGCACAATCCCAGCCTGCGCGTGAGGAAGAACTAACCAACAAACCCAAAATCGTGGTGAGAGTGAACTGACCAGGGAGAGTGCGTGAGGGAGAAGAATGGGCAGAACATGGGTGGAGTGGGCAAGTGGGTAAGGCTGACAGCCTGCCACAACCACCACCACTTCAGCAATAACTCCCCCAACCACGAGCTGAAGCATTAAAGAGGTTGACAAGGTTGGATGAGACAAAAAAGGGTGACAAATAACAAGGCAATAAAACATGGGTTTTCCCCATAACCAAGGTTTGACATCCCCACCCCTTATCCTTTGGAATCCATGCCCTTTTCATTCAACGTTGCACTGCCGTAGCTGGTTGTGGTTTTAGTTTTATTTGATGTGCGGTTTTACATGATGCCACATTAAAATGTGCTGGGTAGCACGACATACCATCGGCAATTATCCTCATTGCCGAAACATACACAGCCAAATCGATGGTGGGGCTTTCGCCTTGAGCTTCTCACCATGATTAATTACATTATATACATCATGCAAACGGGGTCGATACCGGGGGCATTACAGGAGACTTCACCAATCCTTCCGCAACGGTGGAATTCCACTTCCTCCAGTGGTCCGACCGCTCAACACTTAGATGATTTTTCTGAATTCTTTGGCTCACTGCTGTTCTACTGGACATAGAGGGTAATTCTGCCCTCTATTAGTGGCTCTTTCTTGGCCCATAGAGGCCCACTGCTGTAACCCAAAGCTTTGATACCATGCTGTCACGTCCCCATGCCTCCGACCGGCAAGGAAGACGCGACTACATGCTTTATCAGACCTGGCTAACCGCCCATGAACATGTAAAGGCATAAAATTGCTAAAACAGAATGCTTCAACATACACACATGAACATTATCATGCACAGATGCAATCATCTATCATACACAACGGAAACATCATACATTTGAACCAGCATTCATTCATTTAACATGTTCACCATTCATCAATTTCATTAGCAGAAATTAAGATTTCAGAAGTAAAATGGAGAAAATCACTTATCTTATGAAAGCTTTGCTCCGCAACCAGCTACATTGCTGCAATGTTCCACCCAACCATAGGCCAGCGTGCTCCTTAATCTCTTAGCAGCGCAGCCACCCCCGAGCTGGGCATAATTCTCCAAGGAATAAGGGAACTAGCAAGCTTACACATAGCTAGGGATTCACAAAACACACAGCCAAGCCAACAGAGTTGGGTTTATCAAGCCATTAAGGAGTTGGAGAAGGAAAATTGCTAAGCTGGTGAGCTCATTACAGAGCCAAGGACACCTACACCAGAACTAGCCTGACCTCTAAGACACCCATCCACACCCAACACAAGGAATCAGTCCCTTCTCTGCTACACAGTCCCTTAGGCCCTGCATTCCCTTCCAGTGCTATTTAGGGGTGATGGAGAAGAAGGCCAGCCGTCTAGCTCTGTCTGTGTGGTTCTAGCCACCAGGTTTATCAAGCAAAACTAGGCCAACCTCCTTGCTCCTCTCATAGTCTGAAGACCAACAATTGCACTCAGGAAATTAAGTCAGCTGTCACAGCTTAAACAGGGAAAACAACTTCTGAGTCATTCTTGGCCCTATCGTGGCCAAAATGACTCTCACTCGAATTTACAACAGCCCTAAACCTAACAGTAAATAATTTCACAACAGGGGGAAAACTACAGCCCCAAATCTATCAGTGAGCACAACTTACAGCAGGGAAAAATGACCCAAATAGTCTGTGAGATAGCCAAAAATGTGAATGGCCCTTCACAGTCAGACGTGGATGCAAGAGCATGACTCTCAGCTCGCTATGTGCACCCCAAACAGAAGAATACCTATGCGTGGGAAAACAATCCGACCCAGCAAAGAAAGGAACAGACAATGGAGGACCTGCGTGAGGAAAAGCAACTCCGTTTTTGTCCGTGGATGAGCAATCAACAGGAAGGACACGAATTGCAGTTCGCGGGTGTTTTGCAACTCGTGGAGTGAAGATGAATGTCTGCGTGAGGAGATGAATAGCCAAAATCATGGGTAGGGTGTGCGTGTGGGTGAGGACTGACAGTCCTTCCACCCCAGCCCCCAAAATCATTAACTGCTTCAACCACCAGCAGTCATTCTTCAATGAGAGTGGTTGGAAATAAAAACAAGGGAATAAGACACATGGGTTTTTCCCCTTTTTGGCTCAAGATTGACAAATTCCCCTCCACATCCTTACCCTTGGGAAAATCATGCCCCATTCGATTTAGTTGCTGTGACCGTAGCTGGTTGTGTTTATTTTAATTAATTATAGATGCATATTTACATGGTGACCACTACAATATATGCCGCATGCCCCAATATACCATCGGTGACAATTTGAATCCAAAACATAGCATTACTGATCAATGGTGGGGCCTTGGCCTTTAGCTCCACACCATGATCATTACAATATTTACATCATATACATCTAATGTAACGGGGTCAAAACCGGGACATTACAATGACTTGACATGACTTGTTTACATTATAGAAACTTCCCAGAATAAACATCGGGGTATGACATGACTCAAGTACATTACAAATACATCCCGGAATAAACATCAGGTTACAATACATAAGAAATACGGATGAATACATTCTGAAGTTACCAATACATCAACATAAAGAAACTTGGAACAAGAAGTTGAACTACTGCAATTAACCCAACATTTTTTTTAGATTATTTCCCCATTGTCCTCATACCTAAGAGTTTCCTTCAAAATAAATGAATCAAAACTAAGTATACTCTTTTGGAGCTTATATGAATTGTAGATGAATACGTTGATGGTTACCCTACTACTGTAGACATAGTTTGCAACTTGATGATTAAATAATGAATACATATGCAACTGTGTCACAATTATTGTTCTTATCATAAGATGGAAATGGGGATTGTTGTTTGATATGGATTTAATGACAACAAAAATAGAGATCTATCTCACCCAAAATCGTGTTCTCAAAATGCCATCATCATGTTGTTCAAAAAATTATTGATATGACATTCCATATTTGTTCAAATGTTGCTACAAGGACTGAATATAAAGGTTGATTGTGTTTTTATTTATTTGTGTAAGTAAGTAAACATGATGTTTCACACAAGATGGCCATGAATCAAAAGGATGGAAAATATATTTTAACAGTCCATTGTATGCAACCTATTTTTCATCAACTATGAGTGTGCCAACCCATTGAATGCATTTACCATATGTATAAAATGGTGGAAAATCCATATACCATATAAAATGTGGCTCTCAATAATTTTGACTTCTGAAGATGTGAACCATCATGTGCACCAATGAACCAAGCAAACAAATCAAAGAAATCATGCCTCTGTTTTCCACCTTGCATGTATGATAGCATACTCTTGTGAAGGAATGGCTTCTACATCAACTATTTATGTTTTTGGTTCTTGTGGAGCCTATTCCTCTCTTTCAATAGTGGCCTTGGCTTGTGCATGTGTATCAAATTCTCTACTTACTATTGGTCTTTGTGTGGCAGCAGCAAATATTTCTATCTTCCAATGGTTTTCTAGGCTTGTCCATGTGCATGAACTGGTGCTTATCTTCCTACTACTGGTTCTTTTGTGACAACAACAAATCATTTTCTCATGCTTGGGTGTAGGAAAGGTGTAGGGAAGGACTTGATTTGGATGTGCGTGAATTGGAATGATGAAGTGTTAGAATCGAGTGGGAATGGATGGGAATGGAAAAAAATTCTATATAGAAAATGGAAATGGGTAATGCTAAGTGGTTCTTCATGACATATTCCTAAATATTTAATAAATAAAAAACTCATACTATTTTACCTCAAGTTTTACCTCCGTGGAATCTTTGATTGGAATGGATGGACTTATGTCTGCTGGATTTGATGTAGGCCAAACTATTACTGAGAGAGATGTATATGAGAGATGAAACTAAATGAGGTTGAATCTGATCCAAAGTGTGTTGTACTGGCTGCATGTAAGACTGCTAACTGCTGGAAGAAATTGGAAAGGAATTTCAAAACTACTGAAACAAATGATGCTGCAAGTCATTGTTGAAACCATTCGATCACATAATCTTCAGTTGCTACAAAACCGAGGTACAATTCTTACCATGCGAATGAATGCGTTGAATTCGAGCATGGAAGGAAATCATTGGATTACCGACCATTAATGTATGCCATTAACTAATGTGGAGCAACTCACCTTTAATGACAGTGAGATCTAAAGTACCTTAGTGCATATTGACAGGTATGAATGGATGTGTTGGAGTCGAGTCACCTGCAATATTTTTCAATCAAGAGGCATTGATGAATCCCCATGATTAACAACAAGGAAATATGCCATTGATTCATGCAGATACCAAGGCACTATAAAACTCTAATATCGGTCCCAGATGATGTGTTGTAGTTGATGGGACAATACCATTGGAAGGTGGACCTTAATGAATTCCACATCACCCAATACGAGTACAAAATAAATGATTGTGAAGAATCATAGTGAAAAATAGACCCAACATGACACTGAGAAGTGGAAAGTATATGTGAAGTCACGGTCATGATGTAGTGGTGATATCAAATAAAAAGGTTAAGTTTAACTACATAAGTAGTGGAAAACGGAACTTCAACATGAATGGATTTTTATAGCTTTTAAAGGAAGAGGGTGAATAAATATACCATATCATAATTGGCTTCTAAACAGGTTTCTTTTGGCAACAATTGGTACGGCAAGTGTCTAAAAAGGATTATTGGCATGTAGAAATGAGACTTGACTTCAGAAACATTGTTCTCTTCATGGTTTTCACATCAATATATCCATTTTATTACTCAATCCATTTGCAAATTGAGAAAAATCCTTTAAGAGTCACTCGTGCATGCATTGACCTTCTTTTTCCAAGGGCCTTCAAAAACCTAGCACTTGTCTGAAATAAAAAATGAGATGACGGAAGAAGAGAGGTGATTGGTCTCTCTTCATCCAACACTTATGAAAAAAATTAACAATCAATTACTTATAAAACAAATCCAAATAAAAATGAACGAATCAAATTCAATTTATACATGTGGGAGAGTGATGGCATATTAGACTCACTAGCAATCTTTCGATCATAAATTCTTCGTTGCTCATCCAATTTGAGTAATTCAAACACAAAATGAAAGTAAATTTATAGGTATATATACCTTAGAAATAGGTTGTAAAAATTCTATGTGATGATATTCGAAATTTACTCGGTAACAACCTGCATGACAAGGTGTTTTTCAAATTCTGGACTAGAATAACAGTCATGGTTTTAGGCATTAATTTTTCGTTTGATAACGGATTTATGTGATTCAAATTGGATATGAAAGTATATTCATGTAGGTATCTCAATTAGAAAAAAAAATGCATGCAATTATAATTGATGGTTCAAATAGTCCAATTAACAGTCTAGGAAACAGAGTTTTAGGAATGTTGATTTGTGATAGGCAGTCGGTATTTTCGTCATAAAATTTGCATACAATATTGGAATGGAGTGATTCAAATTGAGTTGTAAAATATATTCAAAGGGGAATACAATAATGAAACAGGTTTTCAAGATTCCTCCAATAAGGCATCCAAAAGGTGACTATCCTAGCTCTATTCCTAAGTTGCCTTCTTGACACCCCATGAGTATTTTGACCATAAATTTTTCATTTGATGTCCAATCTCAAAAATTCAAATTGGTTTGGAAAATATATTCAAAGAGATACTTGGGATGTAAACAATTTTTAAAAATAAGTCCATTTTTTCTCCCAAAAACGGTCTGTCCCGACTGTGTTTCAGTAGAACTTTCAAGCCAACATGCCATAGAAATCCAATAAATTAAATATGCCTCCCAAAAAGTGACCAAAGTAGGTGTGAATGTTTTTAATGATGTAAATTTAAATATATCACACACCAATACACAAAATTTGAAGAATTGATTACCTAGATTGACTTACACAGTCTATTGCAGCAACAATTGCAACTCTTAGAAAATGATATAATGTTGGAATAAATCCTGTGTATTTTTATGGATGTGGTATGTGTTACAACTGATTTTACCACAAATGGTTGATCACACATTTATGGCCTTCCCTATCCCTCTGCAAACTCTTAGGACCCCATGGACCAATATTATATTTTGATGTTTCCAATTTCATCCCTAAAAACACCTATTTATTGTTGTATGTGACTTTTAATCCCATACTCACGTATATACATGGATATTGACCTCAAACCCATGTACATCGGGTTGTGTGCATAGGTCCAAATATTTTTGGAGTTTTCCTTGATGTGTGTCCAAACCAATTGAATCTTGGCCTTCCATATGCCTCGAGATCACTCGGATTTGAGCCTCCATTACCCCTTTTGAGTGCTATATAAGGAACTCCTTGGATACATTGAAGAGGAGGAGTTGAAGAGTAAGGAAACTATAGTCTATTGTTGCTGTAGCTTGCTTATACTTGATTCTACATCCATTTTTCCCTTTGGAGCACTTGGTGTTCTTCCCAATATTGCCTTTGCTTGTGAGCTTGCTATCAAGAGATGGAGGATTGAGGTAGTGGATACCCATGTGGAAGACTCAGTTTCTTCTGTTCGCAGACGTGCTGACAGAGGTTGTCACTTGTGTAATCTCTGATTTGATTAATAGAAATATCTGTTCTTGTCCATTTAATGTGCAATTGAATGAATATTGAATCCATGGATATGTTTAATTGTTTATACATTGATGAATATATATGCTAGAGTAGATCTAACACCATATTATATACCATTCTTTCTTTGTTTACTGTTGTTGAGAGTGAATTGTTAAAGCAAGCAGGATTGGAAAAATCTCAACGGGGATCTACTTCAACTGTCTGATATAAGGTACAGCCCATGATCCCTTAGTGTTAGATATTTGATTTCTCTTGCATATTGGAAATGATTGATTTATCTGCTTTCTCTGTCTGTTGTGGTACACCCCAAGCCATAGGAAGTTTCTCTCCATAACAGTATATATAAATGAAACTAAATACATACCATGATGTGCAACACACACGTATCTCAAAATCAAAAATTTTCACCCACAAGACAATCACAACTATGTGTTGCAGCTGACAGTTTCATACTGTTACAGCTGACAGTAATCTACAACACTGTAACAACATGTTGCAGCTAACAAATTCATGCCAAAGTTTAAGCTTGAAGGGTTCCATAATCGTTGGCTCATTTTCCCATGGAGTCTTCATTCACTAATGCTTCCTTCCTCTTACCCACTTCCTAAAAAGGAGAGATTAGTAATATGGCTGGATCTTACTGCACCATGTGTCCAAGAGTTCTTATTCAAAACAAAATGATATTATCTATGCATCTAAGTGAAAAATTGAATGAGATATTACCAATTTTATTTATTTACAATATCCAACACTACTTGGAAATAAAAAATTCTTTTCAAGTGTAGGAAAACTTCCAATGGAGCCAATTTTGAAGAAAAGACTCGAGTATTCTCATACTCCCAATAGAAAAATATAACTTTATGAATTCTAGGATATGAGATATCAACTTCCCTTGAAATGATGGTGCCAAGAATTGGTGAAGTATGGAATGATGCTACAGATGGATGACAGATTGAAACCAAGCTTCAACATAGTCTTTGTTCCCTTGATTTCTCATGGTTGTTACACCATGAAGCTCCTTAGTAAGTTGATCTTCCTTAATTCATAAGATATTCATATCTAATGATGTGAAGGATGCTTCAATCTTTGGTTCAAATGTCTATTCTTCATCAAATTTGTTGATCTTGTTAACTTGTTGATGATGATAAGAAACATCCCTTCCAAGTCTTGGATTTAAAACATGTTCAGGCCTCGTATGGATTTGTTGCAACAATTCACAATCTTTTTGCAGTGGTGTAGGTGAGGTAGAACATAAGGGAAATGTAGGAAAATTTTGCAGTTCAACATTGTAAGCATACCGTACTTCTTTATTATGGTTAGGGTGTAGGGTGGATTGGACAGGAAATTCTATTAGATACCAAGGAGTTTGATGAGGAGATATGTGTGGTTGATGTAGAGGATTGGTTTGTGAGGTTGATATTGAAGGACCAAGTTGTGTTGCGGCATGAGGGAGAGTGGCCATGTGATCATAAGATATGCCATTCCAACCTTGTGGATAAGGTAGGTAAGATTTAAATTGAGGCTGCAACAGCTTCCATGGTGGAAGAGTATTCAATTATTGAGTATGAGAGTAAGGAAATGGAGGGATGGAGTTTTGAACCATACATGCAGGCCATGGTTTCCATGACTGTTTCAATGAGTTGGCTGCAACTACCATATCTCTTTGATATTTTTCTTTCATCCTTGGTAATGAGGAACAACGGTATGTGGACTGATTTAAGTCACATATGCCACAAATTGTGAGACTATCCAAAGGACACTCCATTGCAAGATGTTTCTTCTGAAACCAAGGGAAAACTATTTCTTCAAAGTCTTCATGATTTTCCTTAACCTACAAAACAAACAATTGTGAATTTAGTGAACCATTGATATACACATTAAAATCTTCAAATAAATTACCAATTTCATCTCCTAAAGCTCTTGTTTTAGCAGCAGATTTCAAAAATAGAGAGAAAATTTCTTTAGAATTCTTACCGGTCTTGAAGTTTCCTCTTGAATACCATCTACATAACTCACAAATATAATCATATGGTAATTGAAATACATCACTTGTTCCCATCATATTTAATATTTCTAAATATTCATCTTGGATTCCTTTAAGTCAAAGTGTTTTCAAGGTCTCGTTCCCTAGCTGTCTATGTTTTGATCTTTGAAGTTTGTATTGGAAGTGTTCCACATAGTCCTCCATATTCTTTTCTTTTTCTTGTGTCATTTCGAATATGTCTTCATTGACCCTTCAATAGTCTTGGTACATTTTTAAGAATACATGTTTCATGTTTTCCCAAGTTTGTATACAATTCCCACTGAGGCTTATGAACCATCAGAGGGATGTTCCTTTTAGAGTAAGGGGAAACACATTCAAATTTTTATCATTAGAATAATAACCATATCCTCTACAAAGTACTTCAAATTCAAATAAAAATACATCAGGGTCTTCATTTTCCAAACTGTGAAAATTTGGTAGAACATGTGGGGGAATGCTTTTCGTGGGTGCCACTTCTCCTAAATATCTGATGGGAAATTCGAAGGTAGCAAATTATCCATCTTTCTCACCTATCATCTCTTCATTAGATTCTTCATGTGCTATCTTTAGGATCCTCCTTCAAATGTTCCCGTCAACTTGTTAGTATAATGGGAGGTGCTTACAACAACACTAAGGGAAATGATACGATTTATGCTCCAAAAGTTGAAAAAGAAATAAAAATGAATGCAAAGAAAGAAGAAAAAAACAAACTCAAAGCAAATTCAATAAACTAAAATGTAATCATGCAACCTACATGGCCCACTTTAACAATACACCTACAAAACAATGTTAAATGTACTTTTGCACCATCGATGACTTCCCTAACAACGACTCCAAAATGTTGGGAAAATTAATTGTCTACTTAAATAGACAGTTGAAAATCCCAAAACATAAATTGTCAACCCAAGGAAATCTTTTATTTCAAAGCTATTGTGCAAGATCTATGCAAGCACAATTTCTACCTGACACTGTTATCTATTGGTATGAAATTGAAACTCTTTGTAAACTAGATCACACATTCTTGAAAATAAATCAAACCTCAAAACTATTCATAAAATCACCCTGTAAACCTAATCACACTTCAAACATTGCAATAAAACCCAACTCTTACAAAGAAATATCTAACTACATAAATTTGAAAGAAATGCTATGTTGGCGAATGATCTATCAAAATAAATTAATATGAAAACAACTATGATAAATCTAATGAATGAAAACATGAACTGAATAATAAAAAAATATACAAAATAACACACTTACAATCAAAACTATCAACATCTGCTCAGGGAAGAGGGCCCTTCCTCTGCTGAGCATAGCTGGATCTCTACACTGAAAGTCTACAACTCCATAATTAAGAAACTGTCAACATGCATTATCATAATGAAATTATTACAAAAGAGTCTGTATTAAATTCTACAACATAACATTGATTTCTCTCCTCCTCCCCTTATCGTCATATTGATTACATATTTATACATAAAATTCTCTCAGGAGAATGAGAAACCAAATCCCCAACTTGACTTTTTTCAACAAATTTCCTAATTTGGAAAATCGACCGCAACAATAAATCTAGGAATTACACGTTTAGAGAAACACCTATATATATTAACCATATCTTTGTTTTATGATTTCCTCAATATTTAGGTAACTGAGGCCATTACACACAAAACCCATGTCCCGGATTTTTGAGATTCTTTTCCATATGCTAGAAAATGGAGACGTGAATCAAGGTGATCTTATCTGGCACGTGTTTTTTGTTAGGGGCGTTTGATCATGAGCTGGAGGCTTGAACCATGAGTGTTTTTGTTGTTAATATGAAAAATGGCTCCATAAACCATCATTAGTAGAATTATTCATAATAGTATTCAATTCATTAAAAATAAAAGAAAATAATCACGATTAACCAATAAAGCATCAATGGAAGTAACATGGTATTTTACGGGCAATTACAACAATTGGATGGAAAATGGAATGATAAATGGATAATAATATGAAGAGGGATGAAATATATGTCGATAGGTGATGAAAATATGGACAAATCCGTGACCCAAAAATTCCTAGTTGTTCATTTTTCCTTATGTCTCAATATTGACGGCCTTTCCTTTCCATCCACACATCCCCTACCATTAGATTCCAATATATTTATATCTGGGATGCATTTCAGGATATAGGGGATACCATAGTAGTCTATGTTGGCTTTATTTTTCCAGTTTCTACTATTATAAGGTAATTATCAAATGCTTTCTTGATTCTGCTATGCTTATTTGTATATTTTCTTGCTAAGAAGTTTGAGGTATGTTTTCTCATGGCCACTTACTAAATTGGAACATGTTAACATAGAGATGCCCGTGGTATATCGATAAGGAAAGGTAAGTATCTTGCACTAATAATGATTACATTAATGGTAATTTTCTATTTGATTGTTGTAATCGGTGACATATATGATTTATTCAGGAAAGTTGATGTTGTTTCAAGCCCACCACAATCTTGAGTGTTGGATTTATTTCCAACAATTAGCTTGTGTATTATTAGTTGATGTCTATTGTTCTAGAATAGGAGTTAATAAACCTGTGTCAAGAAATAAACATGTTCCATGCAAATAACATACTATAGATATCAATACATCATGGGTTACTTGTCAATATAGGGCATGCAGTAGTATAAGATATTGTCAAGCCCAGAATGGAAGAAGGAAGATGGCATAGATATCATGTAACCCATGTAAAAAGAATTCAACCTTGTGAACCACTGAAGGAGAGGATAAGTCTGCCCTAGAAGAAACTGAAAAAGTAGAGTTGAACTACAAGTGTAAACCCCATGAATGCAATTATAACTCATCCTTCAAATAAAGTGACCTACTAAGAATGGAAAATGTACTAAGAATACTCTCTCAAGGCACTGTTATCCCAAATGTATAGTTGTAGATGCACTAAGATCATGAAAATCCAAACAAGATAAGTGTTTTTCTAATTATAAAATTAAAATATGTTGTAAATAATCCATAGGAACGCTATTGTTCATACAATATATTGTTTTACTCCATGTACAAGCACCAATTTTCTTACCTAAGGCACTTATCCTCCAATGGAAGCTGTTGTTTACTCAGAATAATCTGC
Organism: Pseudotsuga menziesii; assembly: GCA_001517045.1. NCBI lineage: Eukaryota > Viridiplantae > Streptophyta > Pinopsida > Pinales > Pinaceae > Pseudotsuga > Pseudotsuga menziesii. The sequence continues at coordinate 14,612 of LPNX010210102.1, forward strand.
ATGCATACTAGAAATAGGCTTGAGAGAGAGCAACCCTTCTCATTATTATTGTTGCTTCTAAATATGAGACTCAGACCTGATTAAATAACTGCAACATCATTTCAAATTAGCATACACATTCTTGAATTGTTTAAACACTACGTGTACAATACCTATAAGTGGGAGTACCTCTTCCTCCAAAATGGGTTATTTCTTGTTAAATTTCATTAATTGCTTAGATGATATTTTAAAAAAATTTCCAATAGTAGGATCACTGAAAGAACAACAAGCAAAAAAACACAAAGAACAAAAATATTTTCCTTGGGGAAACCAAAAGGAAGAAAACCTTGCAAAAATTCCTCAGTATAGAACTCAACCAAGACAACATAAAACCCCAAGATAAATTCTCCTCTCTTTCTAGCGCACTTCTTCTCCCTTTAGGAAAATTTATTGAGTGAAGTAAGTACAAATGAAGGAGGTGCCTCCCTATTTCTATTTGAATCTTAACTTGACCTAAAACCTAACTGGGCTGACTTGTCTAATTGATAGGGTCAACTTGTCTAGTAAGACACCAAAATAATATTTATTATAATGACTCATGGGTACTATTGACCCGAATTAATTTCGAAGGTTTACATTGATTCTTTCAATGACTCTTACATGACCAATTACATCAGTGACATCTCCTAAAGGAGGAATACAAATAGTACAAATAGAATATCTTCCAAAGTTACAATATTTTAACACTCCCTCTTAACTAGGAAGGTATTCTTCATCAACAACAACCACCACCACAACTGTAAATATGACTGGCGAGTCTCTATATGTCATATGAAGTTTTGTAACAAAATCATGCATCTTCATCATCAATATGAAATTACATCATCATCAGTATGTGAATACTAGTAATACTCCAAAAATTCGTAAAAATTTAAAATTTTTCATGTAACATAAAATGTTCGTAGTCGCCACTACCTAGGAACCGATAACTGCTAATGGTTACTTAAATAGTAGTAACTAGAACTGAACATTTGTAAATCTCTAGTTCTGTATATTTATTTGTTTATCATCATAACTCTATGTTAAGGATTTGATTTAGTAGTTTATGTTTTTAGAATAACAGGAAAAGAAACCTATATCTAAATCCTAATACTAAGTATGCTTTTAATGTCTTATGACAAGTAGGAAAGAACTTCAGTTGAGATCGAGGCTTAATTAGATTATAGCTAATGCAGTGAAGTGATACTTCTTTTACAGGTTCTAAATAGGTAAGCAGTTTTGTTACCGGTTTTCCAGATCGAGATTATCATTCCAACTAGCATAAAATAAAATGCTAGTTATTTTGTTTGTTTTACATCTTGAGCAGTCAAGAGGTATCATTATTTTATTATTTATGATCTTCATAGTTGATAGTAGTGTAAACATTTCTAGCAAACTAAACTTAACTCAATTATTCTTCCAATTCACTATAACTAGCTCTTGTATGTTTATTTTGTATGATTCTATTTTTAGTTAAAACAAATCTGTAAGCAGCTTTAGGAAAGGGCATCTCATCTACCAGTTTCCCTTGTTGACACTATTTGATGTTAAAATTAATTTCCAAGATTCTTACTTTTACTAATATTGAGTAAATCTAGAAAGAAACCAAGGATCCGAGTAAGATTATTAAGCATATTGACTGAGGACTTACATAGAAATAGTACTAAGATGCATACAATAATTTTTAAGCTACTCTAGCACTTATTGTTTATAGATGTACTAACACCACTTGTTTTACTTAAACAATAGTGTTATTACTTTTGATGTAAGAAAGGATGCATTATTGTCTATAACAAAACTATCCTTTATTTCACGTGTATAATTCCTCATGACGTCAGATTCTATTAAAAGGGTATAAAACATCTAGCATCTTAATTTATGATATCAATTCTATTATCCATTTTAATATGCTAGCTAGGCATTTTTTGTTTTAACAGTTGTTAATGTAATTTTCATAGTTAATTTCTAATGCTATAGATTTCTCAATTCGTTATAAGGTGTTTTTATTATGCAAATATCTTTGATGTAGTTATTTTGCATTAAGTTTTCCTACACTGATGCAAAGGTTAAAGAAAACCATACTTGATTTTCTAATATCTCTACTATAATTTGAAACATACTAAAAACCTAGTAACGTCCTTGCTATTTACCTCCCATGTTATTTACTATGTATTAATTGTACATAAAACCAAGATAAAAAAACCATAACATGAATTATAAAATGGTAATGATTCGTTTTACACTATTTTGTGCAGGCTAAGTAAGGGTTTTCGAACTATAATAAAACGACGCACAAATTGAAAAGATTTACCAAGCCACGTGGTGGCTATACGAGGGTTACGTTTTGGGGTTGGCCGAAGACAATATAAAAGTGTACTAAACCCTAAAAAAATGCATTCTTCCTAGTCTTATCTTGCTACTGAGAGTTTGTGAGAGCGGCACACTCATGGCCGCAAGGTTTTTACTATTAAAACTTGCACCTTTTTCTGTAGGCTCCTTATGCCAACTTTTTTCATCTGCATCAAAGGATTTGTATGTTTACTATTTGTGTTGAGCCTCAAAACCATTTGATCCATCATAGCTTACCCTTGTAAGCATTATTCTTTGTATACTAGTGTAATCGTGACCTAACAAGGTGAGCATGACTTCTTGTTTTTCGTGGTGTGGCTTGAACAATTTATGGTCGTTTTTGAATGGGATGCAGAGGTCAGAAGTCTTCACAGTCCCTTTTGTAGAGTGGAATTTTCCTTTGCTCCATCATGGGGTTTAGGACTCAAATTAAAAATCTATGAGCTGCATTTTCCTTCTATTAAATCTTCTTTGAAGCTCGTCATTCTCCAAAAAGTGGCTAGGGTTTGATTGGAATGTCTCTTAGGCAAAAACAAGGAGCAAAAAAATAGAACTAGGTACGAAGATTCTTTCCAATTTAATTATTACTGCTCTAATAAGTTTAATACTTCCATTAAATAACAGTGGTGTGACATTTCTTTGTTTTATGTTTGAACCTTTTTCAGGATGTAGTCCACAAGCTATATCCTGATTTGAAGGATGCAAAGAGAAGGGGGATCCACCAACACGATTCTTCTGGTAAGCCTCGGTTTCACTGAGGTTCTCCTACAGTTGTGTGAAGTGTTGTTTTTTTTTTTGTTGAAGGAGTTCGTTGGTTTAATGGGTCTTCAGCTCAGTCGTGATGTAAAATTTGGAAAGGACAGGGGTCGTTACTAGTTGCTTGGTTCGGTTTTTATGAAGCCCTAGTGGTTGTTTAAGCAAAGATGGGTTAGGGCTTTTATAGCCGAGACAACTTTCTTCTCTATTGTAAATTTTGTTTTAAGTGATGATACTTTTTCGAACAGGATTTTAAGCCTCGACTTTATAATGTAAAAAGGCCATAGGGATGCAACTATTTTAGTTCAATTTTCAGCCTTAAATGTTACTTACACCTTAAAGCTGGTTGACTATATCTATGTTTTGATAAAATATATATATTTAAAAAAAAAAAAGGCAGACTTGTAAATATTTGGTTATTTTATTTATTTCTTATTGCAATTAACCTTTCAAAGGTTCGGGGTTAAGTAATTTCCTCTTTAATTTATTTTATATGTAAATTATATCTTAAAGGTTTTGACAGTAGGGTTTTAAATTGTAACTTGGATATTATTATCAGTAATCATTTCTGTAGTAAATAAAAATAGAGGAAATGAAATTGACTGAGTAACCTAATTCTTTCCTGTAATCTAATAGATTTAAAATATACTGTTAGGTTTTTATTTATTATAGTTACTCATGAATAAAGTATGTAACTCCATACAGTCATCCAATCGATGTTTATGGTTGTATGAAATAGAGTAAATAGGTTTTGAATTTATTTTAGAGATGAAAAGAACAGTTCCCTTTCTAACAAAGAGGGTGATAAATTTTTGGTTTATAAAAAATATTACAGTTCTTTTAAATAGGTTAATTTATAAACCCTAATCCTTCTTGATATGAGTACTTACTTAGTACTTCATTTTTGGGTTACCCTAGTTTTTCATTTTTACTTAAATGAATTTATTCAGTAAATGTTTAGTCTTGTTTTACTTTTTCTGAAAGTTAATCTTAGTTATACTAATTCCTGTTAATATTTTAATTGTTAATTATTAATTGATAGACCTGTAGTATCTTCAATTTTAGACGTACCATTTATAGGCATGAGCCTATTGATCATGATGATTATATTGATGTTTTATTTTATATTGGGTCGAAGACCCCACTGCATATGAACATGATGATTGTTTTGTATATTGAGCATAAGACAATTGTTAATGATATATATGTATATATATGATTCGTTGTGTTGGGCATGGACCCTCAAGCACGTGATTGATGAAATTTTATGTGTTGGGCGTGGACCCTGAAGCACACAATCGATGAGATGTTTTCGTGTTGATCGAGAGGATTTGGAGCACATGATTACTTACATTTGTGTTGAGCATAAATCTCTGGAACACATGAAAATAAAATTGGAAATGTTGGGCATAAGCTCTGGAGCATTCGATTTTGATGTTGAGAATAAGCTCTAGAGCATCGGATCTTTGGCCATTGTATCCCTAGTTGTATTGTACAATTACATCCTAGCATTTAGTGTTGAGCGAGAGCTCTGGAATTGCTCTATGTTTGTAACTCACTTTCATAAGGATTGAGTATGGGCTCTAGTAAGCACTAGGGGTTACCAAAAATAATTAAATAACTTTTGAGTGAAAATGATGCGAGAAAAATATTGATCTCATCATACTTATTTATAAGTGATTAAATGAAATTTCACATTTCTATATTCTCATCAAGTACTGAAGAGCTACCATGTTATACGAGGGAAATCCAACATCCAAGGATGTTTATAGTTACCTAGCCTAGTTGACCTAAGCCATCTATCTACTTGACCTTCATAAAGAAGTGTCGTTAAGTCTAGGGATCATGACACATGATGCCCGAAGACAAATGTTGACAAGTATTTTAATACTATGTATTTTATACATAGTATGTATAAAGGATTAATTATGATTAATTATATAATTGAATAAAGAAAGAAGAGAATCTCCACCAATTATTATTTATTATTAAAGGATTAATAAATAGTGAAATATCTATGAAAGACTAACTAGGAACTAGTTAAAAGTTCCTAGGTTAAGAATTGAAAATCACCCCAGTAAATTAAAAAGGGTTAAAATCAAGAAATCAAGGATTTATTGATTTAACTGCCCCTTTGACTAAAAATTATTCCTATAAATAATCAAGCCAATGAAAGGCTTGGGGTTCTGATTTTTATGGAGGAGAATTATTTTTCTCCCTGTTTTTTCTCTCAAGTGTTTTGTTGGAGAACTTTTCCTGGAAGGAGAAGAGGATTGATTCATAACTGAATACTAGTTAGGAAGCCCTACCTTAGGATCTCTAGGCTACTTGCATGTTGGAGTCTAGCTCGGGGGGATTAGAATCAGGAACGGTTTGGAGTCATGGTTGGGAGGAACGTGGTAGTTCCCAAGTGATTTGGTCATCAAAATCAGAGTTCAGATCTGTCTTAAATTGGGAATGCTGGATATTTAAAAAGTGTGTAGGTTCAGCCATTAAAGGAGCTTCAGGAAGATAAATTACAGGTATGAGTTCTTAGTATGTCAAAGTTCATTTCTAGGGTAAATGCTAGATGCTTTATGTAAAAGTTTATATATATATGATTAACCCTCGAATTGATTGGTTCTGTCAATATCTCCTAGGGTTACATTTCTTAAAATCTAACCCTAGACTGTGAATGCTATTTTCTAGATTATATAATGAATATGTTAGTTGAATGTTTCCAAAGAATTTACTATCCCTAGGTAATTGATGTTCTGTCTAGATTTTGCTAGGGTTTTTATTCTCTTCAATACTTCCCGGGATGGTAAATATTATCATAGGTTTTTATAGCTAGGTTTCCATCTCTAAAGTTTGTTTTTTGTATTCATTTAATATTCAGAAATTAATACTATAAACTAGGTAAGTCTAGACCTACTATTTGATGTTCACCTATCATTTATATCTCTATTGACATATTACATTTGTCAGTAGAGACATGTTTTAGATTATGGTAGATTTAATCATAGGAGTAAGCTTAAAGAAATAAATATACTATATAGATACCTTAGGGTATTATTTACAAACCGAACGATTTTATAAGATAATTATATATACATATAAATAAGACCATTAGGTATAAACTGTTAGGAAAATTATCTATACAATTATTTCCAGAATTAAATAACCCATCTAAGACCTTTCAAGGTCTGTATCCATAATACAAATTTACATTAAAAATACTCCACATAAATGAAAACAACATTATAAATAATCAGAGGAGGGATTGTGACCATCCATGTGGTCCTTTACTATTCTTTGATCATAACCATAAAAAAATTACATAACTAAACAAATATTACCTTATCTAAATTAAAATAATATATATTATATAGTAAATCATATCATAGTAAAACAACATAAAAATCATATTATAAATCCATATATTGCAACCAGTAACGGGAATTGAATCCTGTGGGCATGCAAGCTGAAATTGTTTTTATTTAAAATACATTCATTACATTACATTAAAACCTTGTTGCCAACAAAGGTCGCGGCATCGATTCCCATGGATGTCAAGACCCAAGGAAAAGCCATAAAATCAATATCATAACAATTTGTACAGGAATCAAAATGATATGTAAATCCATTGTTTATATTGCTACACAGGCCATGACTTAGACTAAGCATATGAGCTGTAAAATTACAAACACATCAAATTCCTTATAAAAATGATGCATACGCTAGCAGTGAGGTCGTGAGACCTTAGCTATAGCACAAACTCAGCCATTAAACATTTTTAATACACAGTCCATTAAAATATACCCTATTGTAAGTGTTGGCCACCGTGGTTTCCAACTCATGGATTTCCACAGACCATTTTACATAAAAATCTGAATACCATAACCATTGATATACAAGCTATCATAGCACTGTGGGAAAGGCTCATGCCATTTATGGCATGGGATTTACCCACGCTGTCAAAATAATTACATTATCCAAGCTAATCAATGGCATTACACATAGAGCATCCGATTAGGAGAAATGCCTCTGTTTTTAAAAACCCCAACTAATTTAAATATAGAGCTCAATAAAAATGTAGAAGGAAATCACATACATAATGTATCAGAGTTAACCATTACCATTTTATAAAAACCATACATACATCTTATTACACAGAGATCCCAAGTCTGATACAAAGTCACCATTAAAGGCCAAGAATGAGGTTTACATAGGATTTCCAATGAGCTATGGGATCATTGCAAGCAATGGTGCAGCCCATGGCTATAAATCCAAAAACCAAATAAAATAACAATTTACATAACTAAAATCGAATTTACACAGATCCGAATGGCCTAAAAATCGATTCATGCCATAACGCCTCAACTCTCAAAAACCCAAGTCTGTAATCATAAGCCCGAAGGCAAAATCGAAATCACTATAGCATAAAACCACAACCCACAACTAGTCGAAACTTAAGCTCTGTCGACAAGGCTGAAAGGTGACAAGAATAAGCTTGAAGAACAATCTTACCGTGGCCTCAATTGTGACACATTGGAGCTACAACAAATTATGGAGCCACCCTGCCAGGGTTTCCTTGCTACCTACAACCACAACCCAACACGATAGATTTGAGGAGTATAACAATGAAGGAGCCATGAAACCAAGCATAGAATGTAGACATGAAACTAGAATAACTTACCTTCAGGGCATAGTCTCCTTCGTAGCATAGAGCTGAGATCCATTTCCTCCATAGACCTAATTAAATGACCAAAATGAATCATGATCCAAGCCCTAAGCTTTGAGGCTGCCACGATTTCCAAAAACGATAAATGCACCGGCTGGTAACCACTTTGATTTTCCAAACCCACTCTCCATAGTTCAACGTCATTGCAATATTGTGGGTTTTATTCACCACGCTAATAGCTTAAACCCTGCTATGGTATGGTTTATACGATATGCTATGTCACCACCCAAACACTATCATACGATACCATACTACAAAGTTTACATTAGGATAGTATTACATTAATGCCATCCCATAGGTTGTGCTAGAACAAAGTTAAATAGCCCATGCTAAGTAGTTAGATAATGTTTAGACCATAGGATTAGAGCTTAGGGTTTACTCCCTTAGTAACAAGGTGTTTACGTTGAAGAATCATGGCATACAAAGTATGCCATGATAACATCTCAAACTATAAAATCCAAAGCTCTTCTTTTAAACCAATATATTAACCTGTCAATAAAAGAACATGAGAGATGTTAATAGGTATAGTGAGAACATACTTAGAGCATAAAATATATTAATGACATATAGACTAACGAATTCAAAACATAATGAAGAATAATTAGTGTACAAAAAATTTAGCCGTAGTAGCTACATTGACGAATGACACTTACCAAATTATAAAACCAAGTCGATTGAACTAAGTAAGCCTGTGTAACCAAGTAATACCTTACCTCTCAAATTGTCATGGGAGAACTAGTTCCGCCACTCCACCACTTTATTCCCATCAACAAAGTTAAGTTATTTTTTATTAAATAAACAAAGTACACATGTGTAGTAGTAAAACAATGATCTATACAATTCATAATTCTCCGACAGTAATAACTAAGATGTACAAACAGTTTAAATGACAGAATTAAGACATAAGAAGTAAACGAACTAATAATCATTGAATGGATAAGAGATTAACAAGACAGTAGGGGAAGTTTCTGAAGAGACCCAAAGTATAAGTAGCGAATGTAATTCCGCATGAGTAATAATGATCCCCTTTGGGTAGTTTTCACTAGCGTATATATATATATATATATATATATATATATATATATATATTTTCATTTTCGGGGACATTACACGACCTATAACAATAATTTTATCTATTGTGTAGTCCATTACACAGACTAGTATTTTATATCTTTAAATCCTTCCTAACAGTTTTGTTTATTTTACTAAAGTACTCAAACTAAATGATACCATCTAAGATAAAAAGGAAACATACATACAAATCATACATATGAACTTGTAGAAGATAATGATTTTATATGTGTGCATACTTCATTCGATTCTTTATTTGAAATTAAACTACCTACTGTGCTAGAGTACTACCTTATAAAAGGTGTGGAAAAATACAGTTTAGGTATTTTCTTTCTATTTATCAATTAAACTATAAATTCTTCTATTCATTTACCCTAATCTAGCTAGTCCAGAGCTTACTATCTTTTCACAACATATACATTTCTCCTAACTAACCCTAGCAGCAATATGAATAGAAGCATATCATATCATTGATTAAACTTAAACTTTCCAGATAACAGTAAATACTTAGATAGCTAAATAAAACAAGTAGAACCTGGAAATATAGATAAGGTAACAACAGCTTAAGGAACCTGTTCCTCCCAACCAACTCCTAAAGAAAAGCTAGATTGCAATTCTCAGGACCCCCGAGCTTGTCTCCTGGACCACCTGTTAGAAGTACTGAGTGAGAGATGTAGTCTAGTAATCCTCTGCAATTCCACTGAGTGTTCAGCAATAAATCAATTCTGCATGCAACAATATGAACTCAGCTTAGAATAGCTGCAGTAGTTCAGGTCTTCAGCACTTTTCCACTTAAAACATACTTTAGCTAGTCCCCTCCATTGAATTTTATGGTGCACTTCATTCACTCAGAATGTTCACAAATCCAGAATGAGTAGCCTTAGCTATCTTTAATGGGAAGTTTTATTAGCATTCCTAGGTCTTTTGGGTTAGTTTTTACTTAATGAGCCACCTGCTCTTGTTCCACTTTCTTGGGGAACATGACCACAAAAATAGGGAATTTTCCATCTGCAACAGCTAGAAGTAGTTTGAAGATGCTGCCAAGTGTCAATCTACTCTCAATCCAGCCTTCTCCATCAAGTGACCAGTAAAACACTCATTTAATAGCTTCCCTACATTGTTGTCTCATCTTTCCTTTATTTATTAATAAAATATTCAGCAGTTACATTAAATTATTCTTGACCCCACTTGGTCATTAATTACAAACTTTAACATAAAATGTAACATAATGTTTCTTAAAACATAAAATGTTTTTGCAAATTGGGGCATGTGACATACAAACCCCCTTAAATTATAACATCGCCCTCGATGTTATTTATTTTTCGTCTTCATAATTTCCCTGGAACAGAATTGGATATGCATGCCGCATATGACTCTCCAATTCCTAAGTGGCTTGTTCTAGACTAAGGTGCTTCCATTGCACCTTCATTTGACCGATGGTGTGATTCCAAAGCATGAGCTCCCTCCTTTCAAGGATACAATCCGGTTCCACCAGAAAATATCCTTTGGGTTCCACCTGCACATCATTCCAGTTCATAACATGACTAGCATCATGTACATATTTTTTTAACACAGAAATATGAAAGACATTATGAACCTTCAAATTTGGCGATAAATTCAATTGATATGCCACCTATCCTATTTTGGACAGTATTTCAAAAGGTTCGCAATATCGGGGTGCTACCTTAGCACAAATTCCTAATCTCAGTGAACTCTTTTTAGGCCTCACCTTAATAAAGACATGTTCACCCACCTAGAACTCCTTTTGAGTTCGTTTAAGATCTGCTTGACTTTTCTGTCAATTTTACGCAACTTTCAAGTTGCCTTGCACCTATTTTACAATTAACTCCATTTCTTTTAATAGTTCAGGTCCTAATACTAACATGTCAACAGGATTACTCCATGAGATAGGGGTATTGCACTTCCTACCATACAAAATTGCTGGAAGAAAATGGAAAGGAATTACAAAACTACTGAAACAAATGATGCTACAAGTCACTATTGAAACCATTCGTTCACATAATCTCCAGTTGCTACAAAACCGAGGTACAATTCTTACCATGCGAATGAATGGGTTGAAGTCGAGCATGAAAATAAATCATTGGATTACCAACCATTAATGTATGGAATTAACTAATGTGGATCAACTCACCTTTAATGATAATGAGCTCTAAAGTACCTTAGTGCATCTTGACAGGTACAAATGGATGTGCTAGAGTCGAGTCACTTGCAAGATTTGTCAATCAAGAGGCATTGATGAATCCCCATGATTAACAACAAGGAAATATGCCATTGATTCATGCAGATACCAGGGCACTATAAAACTCTAATATCAGTCCCAGATGATGTGTTGGAATTGATGGGGAAATACCATTGGAAGGTGGACCTTAATGAATTCCACATCATCCAATATGAGTACAAAATAAATGATTGTGAAGAATCATAGTGAAAAATAGACCCAATATGAAACTGAGAAGTGGAAAGTATATGTGAAGTCATGATGTAGTGGTGCTATCAAATAAAAAGGTTAAGGTTAACTACATAATTAGTGGAAAATGGGACTTTGACATGAATGGATTTTTATAGTTTTTAAAGGAAGAGGGTGAATGAATCTACCATATCACAATTGGCTTCTTGACAGGTTTCTTTTGGCAACAATTGGCATGAAAGTGTCTAAAAAGGATTCTTGGCATGTAGAAATGAGACTTGAATTCAGAAACATTGTTCTATTTATGGTTTTCACATCAATATATCCATTTTATTACTCAATCCATTTGCAAATTGAGATAAAGTCTTCAAGAGTCACTCGTGCATGCATTGACCTTCTTCTTCCAAGGGCCCGCAAAAACCTAGCACTTGCCTGCAATAAAACACGAGATGATGGAAGAAGAGAGGTGATTGGTCTCTCTTCATCCAAGACTTATGAAAAAAAATAACAATCCATTACTTATAAAACAAATCCAAATAAAAATGAATGAATCAAATTCAATTTATACATGTGGGAGAGTGATGGCATATTAGACTCACTAGCAGTCTTTCGATCATAAATTCTTCGTTGTTCATAGAATTTGAGTGATTCAAAAGAAAAATGAAAGTAAATTTATAGGTATATTTAACTTAGAAATAGGTTTTTAAAATTCTATGAGATGATATTCCAAATTTAGTCGGTAACAACCTGCATGACAAGGTGTTTTTTGAATTCTGGACTAGAATAATAGTCATGGTTTTAGGCATTAATTTTTCGTTTGATAACACATTTATGTGATTAAAATTGTATATTAAAGTATATTCATGTAGGTATCTCATTTATAAAAAATAAATTCATCCAATAATAATTGATGGGTCAAATAGTCCAATTAACAGTCTAGGAAACAGAGTTTTAGGAATGCTGATTTGTGATAGGCAGTCGGTATTTTGGTCATAAAATTTGCATATGATATCGGAATGGAGTGATTCCAATTGATTTGCAAAATATATTCATAGGGGAATATAATATGAAACATGTTTTCAAGATACATCCAATAAGGCATACAAAAGGTGACTATCCTAGCTCTGTTCCTAAGTTTCATCCTTGACACCCCATGAGTATTTTGACCATAAAATTTTCGTTTGATGTCCAATATCAAAAATTCAAATTGGTTTGTAAAATATATTCAAAGATATAATTGGGATGTAAACATGTTTTAAAACAAGTCCATTTTTTCTCCCAAAAAGGGGTTGTCCCGATTGTGTTTTAGTAAAACTTTCAAGCCAAAATGCCACATAAATTTAATAAATTAATTATGCCTCCCAAAAAGTGACCAGAGTAGGTGTGAATGTTTTTAATGATGTAAATTTAAATAGATCACACACCAATACACAAAATTTCAAGAATTGAGTACCTATATTGACTTACATAGTCTGTTACAACAGCGATTGCAACTCTTAAAAAATGATATAATGTTGAAATAAATCCTGTGTATTTTTATGGATGTGGTATATGTTACAAATCATTTTACCAAACATGGTTGATCACACATTTATGGCTTCCCTTTCCCTTTGCAGACTCTTTGGACCCCATGGACCAATATTATACTTTGATGTTTCCAAGTTCATCCCTAAAAACACCTATTTATTGTTGTACATGACTTTTAATCCCATACTCCTGTATATACGCGGATATTGACCTCAAACCCACGTACATCGGGATGTGTGCATAAGTCCAAATATTTTTGGAGTTTTCCTTGATGTGTGTCCAAGCCAATTGAATCTTGGCCTTCCATATGCCTCGAGATCGCTCGGATTTGACCCTCCATTACCCCTTTTGAGTTCTATATAAGGAACCCCTTGGATACATTGAAGAGGAGGAATTGAATAGAAAGGAAACTATAGTCCATTGTTGCTGTAGCTTTCTTATACTTGATTCTGCATCCCTTTATCCCTTTGGAGGACTTGGTGTTCTTCCAAAGCTTGCCTTTTCTTGTGATATTTCTATCGATACATGGAGGATTGAGGTGGTGGATGCCCATGTGGAAGACTCAGTTTCTTCAGTTCGCAGACATGTCGACAGAGGTTGTCACTTGCGTAAGCTATGATTTGATTAATATAAATATCTTTTCCTGTCCATTTAATGTGCAATTGAATGAATATTGAATCCATGGATATGTTTAATTGTTTATACATTGATGAATATATATGCTAGAGTATATCTAACACCATATTATATAGCATGCTTTCCTTTTTTACTGTTGTTGAGAGTGAATTGCTAAAGCAAGTGGGATTGGAAAAATCTCAACGAGGATCTGCTTCAACCGTCCGGAATAAGGTACGGCCCATGATCCTTTAGTGTTAGATATTTGGTTTCTCTTGCATATTGGAAATGATTGATTTCTCCAGTTTCTCTGTCTGTTGTGGTACACCCCAAGCCATAGTAATTTTCTCTCCGTAACAATATATATAAATGAAACTAAATACATACCATGATGTGCAACACACACGTATCTCAAAATCATAAATTTTCCCCCACAGGACAGTCCCAACTGTGTGTTGCAGTTGACAGTAATCTACAACACTGTAACAACATGTTGCAGTTAACAAATTCATGCCAAAGTTCAAGCTTGAAGGGTTCCATAATCATTGGTTCATTTTCCGATGGAGTCTTCATTCACCAATGCTTCCTTCCTCTTACCCACTTCCTAAAAAGGAGAGATTAGTAATATGGGTGGATCTTACTGCACCAGGTGTCCAAGAGTTCTTATTCAAAACAAAATGATATTATCTATGCATCTAAGTGAAAATTTGAACGAGATCTTACCAATTTTATTTATTTACAATATCCTACACTACTTGGAAATAAAAAATTATTTTCAAGTGTAGGAAAACTTCCAATGGAGCCACTTGTGAAGAAATGACTCGAGTATTCTCATACTCCCAACAAAAAAATATAACTTTATGAATTATAGGATATGAGAGATCAACTTCCCTTGAAATGACGGTGCCAAGAATTGGTGAAGTATGGAATGATGCTGTAGATGGATGACAGATTGAAACCAAGATTCAACATAGTCTTTGTTCCCTTGATTTCTCATGGTTGTTACACCATGAAGCTCCTTAGTAATTTGATCTTCCTCAATGCATAAGAGATTCAGATCTAATGATGTGAATGATGCTTCAATCTTTGGTTCAAATTCCTGTTCTTAATCAAATTTTTTGATCTTGTTAACTTGTTGATGATGATAAGAAACTTCCCTTACAAGTCATGGATTTAAAACATGTTCAGGCCTCGTATGGATTTGTTGCAACAATTCACAGTCTTTTTGCAGTGGTGTAGGTGAGGTAGAACATAAGGGAAATGTAGGAAAATTTTGCAGTTCAACATTGTAAGCATACCGTACTTCTTTATTATTGTTAGGGTGTAGGGTGGATTGGACAGGAAATTCTGTTGGATACCAAGGAGTTTGATGAGGAGATATATGTGGTTGATGTAGAGGATTGGTTTGTGAGGTTGATATTAAAGGACCAAGTTGTGTTGTGGCATGAGGGAGAGTGGCCATGTGATCATAATATATGTCATTCCAACCTTGTGGATAAGGTAGGTAAGATTTAATTTGAGGCTGCAACAACTTCCATGGCGGAAGAGTATTCAATTATTGAGTATGAGAGTAAGGAAATGGAGGAATGGAGTTTTGAACCATACATGCAAGCCATAGTTTCCATGACTGTTTCAATAAGTTGGATGCAACTACCAAATCTCTTTGATATGTTTATTTCATCCTTGGTAAGGAGGAACAACGGTTTGTGGACTGATTTAAGTCACATATGCCACAAATTGTGAGACTATCCAAAGGACACTCCATTGCAAGATGTTTCTTCTGGAACTGAGGGTAAACTATTTCTTCAAAGTATTCATTCTTTTCCTTAACCTGTAAAACAACCAATTGTGAATTTAGTGAACCATTGATATAAACATTAAAATTTTCAAATAAATTACCGATTTCATTTCCTAAATCTCTTGTTTTGGCAGTAGATTTCAAAAATAGAGAGAAAAGTTCTTCAGAATTCTTACCGTTCTTGAAGTTTCCTCTTGAATGCCATCTACATAACTCAGAAATATCATCATATGGTAGTTGAAATACATCACTTGTTCCCATGATATTTAATATTTCTAAATATTCATCTTGGATTCCTTTAAGTCAGAGTGTTTTCAAGGTCTCCTTCCCTAGCTGTCCGTGTTTTGATCTTTGAAGGTTGTCTTGGAAGTGTTCCACATAGTCCTCCAAATTCTTTTCTTTTTCTTGTGTCATTTCGAATATGTCTTCATTGACCCTTCAATAGTCTTGGTACATTTTTAAGAATACATATTTCATGTTTTCCCAAGTTTGTATACAATTCCCACTAAGGCTTATGAACCATCATAGGGATGTTCCTTTTAGAGTAAGGGGAAACGCATTCAACTTTTGATCATTAGCATAATAACCATATCCTCTGCAAAGTACTTCAAATTCAAATAAAAATACATCAGGGTCTTCATTTTCCAAACTTTGAAAATTTGGTAGAACATGTGGGGGAATGCTTTTCGTTGGTGCCACTTGTCCTGAATTTTTGATGGGAAATTCGAAGGTAACAAATTCTCCATCTTTATCACCTGTCATCTCTTCATTAGATTCTTCATGTGCTATCTTTAGGATCCTCCTTCAAATGTTCCTATTAACTTGTTAGTATAATGGGAGGTGCTTACAACACCACTAAGGGGAATGATACGATTTATGCTCCAAAATTTGAAAATAAAATAAAATTGAATGCAAAGAAAGAAGAAAAAAGCAAACTCAATAAACTAAAATGTAATCATGCAACCTACATGCCCTACTTTAACAATACACCTACAAAACAATGTTAAATGTACTTTTGCACCATCGATGACTTCGCTGACAACGACTCCAAAATGTTGGGAAAATTAATTGTCTACTTAAATAGAGAGCTGAAACTCCCAAAACATAAATTGTCAACCTGAGGAAGTCTTTTATTTCAAAGCTATCGTGCAAGATCTATGCAAGCACAATTTCTACCTGACACTGTTATCTATTGGTATGAAATCGAAACTCTTTGTAAACTAGATCACACATTCTTGAAAATAAATCAAACCTCAAACCTATTCATAAAATCACCCTATAAACCTAATCACACTTCAAACATTGCAATAAAAACCAACTCTTACAAAGCAATATCTAACTACATAAATTTGAAAGAAATGTTATGTTGGCCAACGATCTATCAAAAGAAATTAACATGAAAAAAAATATGATAAATCTAATGAATGAAAACATGAACTGAATAATAAAAAAATATACAAAATAACACACTTACAATCAAAACTATCAACATCTATTCGGGGAAGAGGGCCCTTCCTCCGCTGAGCAGAGCTGGATCTCTACAATGAAAGTATACAACTCCATAATGAAATTATTACAACAAAGTTTGGATTAAATTCTACAGCATAACATTGATTTCTCTCCTCCTCCCCTTCTCATCAGATTGATTACATATTTATACATAAAATTCTCTCAAGAGAATGAGAAACCGAATCCCCAACTTGACTTGTTTCAACAAATTTCCTAATTTGGAAAACCAATTGCAACAGTAAATCTAGGAATTACATGTTTAGAGAAATAGTTGTATATATTAACCATATCTTTGTTTGATGATTTCCTTAAGATTTAGGTAATTGAGGCCATTATACACAAAACCCATGTCCCAGATTTTTGAGATTCTTTTCCATATGCCAGAAAATGGAGATGTGAATCAAGGTGATCTTATTTGGCATGTGTTTTTTGTTAAGGGCGTTTGATCATGAGATGGAGGCTTGAACCATGAGTGTTGTTGTTGTTAATATGAAAAAAGGCACCATAAACCATCATTAGTAGAATTATGCACAATAGTCTTCAATTCATTAAAAATAAAAGAAAATAATCATGATTAACCAATAAAGCATCAATGGAACTAACATAGTATTTTACGGGAAATTACAACAACTGGATGGAAAATGGAATGATAAATGTATAATAATATGAAGAGGGATGAAATATATGTCGATAGGTGATGAAAATATGGACAAATATGTGACCCAACAATTTCCAGTTGTTCATTTTTCCTTACGTCTCAATATTGATGGCCTTTCCTTTCCATCCACACATCCCCTACCATTAGATTCCAATATATTTATTTCAATCACAGTCGAATTGATAGGTTGTGTTTTCCCAAGGAGGAAATTTATCCCCAATATATAGGATGCATTTCAGGATATAGGGGATACAGTAGTAGTTTGTGTTGGATTTATTTTTCCAGTTTCTACCGTTATAAGGTAGTTATCAAATGCTTTCTTGATTCTACTATGCTTCTTTGTAGAGTTTCTTGTTAAGAAGTTTGAGGTATGTTTTCTCATGGCCACTTACTAAATTGGAACATGTTAACATAGAGATTCCCATGGTATATTGACAAGGAAATATAAGTATCTTGCACTGATAATGATTACATTAATCATAATTTTCTATTTGATTGTTGTAACCGGTGACATATATGATTTATTCAGGAAAGTTGATGGTGTTTCAAGTCCACCGTGATCTTGAGTGTTCGATTTATTTCCAACACTTAGCTTGTGTATTATTAGTTTATGTCTATTGTTCTAGAATAGGATTTAATAAACTCGTGTCAAGAAATAAACATGTTCCATGCAAATAACATACTATAGATATAAATAAATCATGGGTTACTTGTCAATATATGGCATGCAGTAGTATAAGATACTGTCAATCCCAGAATGGATGAAGGAAGATGTCATAGATATCCTGTAACCCATGTAAAAATAATTCAACCTTGTGAACCACTAACGGAGAGGATAAGTCTTCCCTAGAAGAAACTGAAAAAGTAGAGTTGAACTACAAGTGTAAACCCCATGAATGCAATTATAACTCATCCTTCAAATAAAGTGACCTACTAAGAATGGAAAATGTACTAAGAATACTCTCTCAAGGCATTGTTATCCCAAATGTATAGTTGTAGATGCACTAAGATCATGAAAATCCAAACAAAATAAGTGTTTTTCTAATTATAAAATTAAAATATGTTGTAAATAATCCATAGGAGAGCTATTGTTCATACAATATATTGTTTTAATCCATGTTCATGCACCAATTTTCTTCCCTAAGGCACTTATCCTCCAATGGAAGCTATTGTTTACTTAGAATAATTCACATGCATACTAGAAATAGGCTTGAGAGAGAGCGACCCTTCTCATTATTATTGTTGCTTCTAAATATGAGACTCAGACCTAATTAAATAACTACAACATCATTTCAAATTAGCATACACATCCTTGCATTGTTTAAACACTATGTGTACAATACCTATAGGTGGGAGCACCTTTTCCTCCAAAATGGGTTATTTCTTGTTAAATTTCATTAATTGCTTAGATGATATTCTAAAACAATTTCCAATAGTATGATCACTGAAAGAACAACAAGTAAAACAACACAAAGAAAAAAAATATTTTCCTTGGGGAAACCACAAGGAAGAAAACCTTGCAAAAATTCCTCAGTATAGAACTCAACCAAGACAATGTAAAACCCCAAGATAAATTCTCCTCTCTTTTTAGCGCACGTCTTCTCCCTTTAGCAAAATTTCTTGAGTGAAGTAAGTACAAATGAAGGAGGCACCTCCCTATTTCTATTTGAATATTAACTTGACCTAAAACCTAACTGGGCTGACTTGTCTAAATGATAGGGTCGACTTGTCTAGTAAGACACCAAAATAATATTTATTATAATGACTCATGGGTACTATTGACCCGAATTAATTTCGAAGGTTTACATTGATTCTTTCAATGACTCTTACATGACCAATTACATCAGTGACATATCATGAAGGAGGAATACAAATAGTACAAATAGAATATCTTCCAAATTTACAATATTTTAACACTCCCTCTTAACTATGAAGGTATTCTTCATCAACAGCAACCACCACCACAACTGTACATATGACTGGCGAGTCTCTATATGTCATAGGAAATTTTGTAACAACATCATGCATCTTCCTCATCAATATGAAATTGCATCATCATCAGTATGTGAATAGTTGTAATACTCCAAAAATTCATAAAAATTTAAAAATTTTCATGTAACATAAAATGTTCGTAGTCGCCACTGCCTAGGAACCAATAACTGCTAACGATTACTTAAATAGTAGTAACCAGAACTAAACATTTGTAAATCTCTAGTTTTGTATATTTATTTGTTTATCATCATAACTCTATGTTAAGGATTTGATTTAGCAGTTTATGTTTTTAGAATAACAGGAAAAGAAAACTATGTCTAAATCCTAATACTAAGTATGCTTTTAATGTCTTATGACAAGTAGGAAAGAACTTCAGTTGAGATCGAGGTTTAATTAGCTTATAGCTAATGCAGTGAAGTGATACGTCTTTTACATTTTCTAAACAGGTAAGCAATTTTGTTACCGGTTTTCCAGATCGAGATTATCATTCCAACTAGCATAAAATAAAATGCTAGTTATTTTGTTTGTTTTACAGCTTGAGCAGTAAAGAGGTATCGGTGATCTTATTATTTATGATCTTCATAGTTGATAGTAGTGTAAACATTTCTAGCAAACTGAACTTAACTCAATTATTCTTCCAATTCACTATAACTAGCTCTTGTTTGTTTATTTTGTATGATTCTACTTTTAGTTAAAACAAATCTGTAAGCAGCTTTAGGAAAGGGCATCTCATCTAGCAATTTCCCTTGTTGACACTATTTGATGTTAAAAATTAATTTCCAAGATTCTTACTTTTACTGATATTGAGTAAATCTAGAAAGAAACCAAGGATTTGAGTAAGATTATTAAGCATATTGACTGAGGACTTACGTAGAAACAATATTAAGATGCATACGGTAATTTTTAAGCTAGTTTATCATTTATTGTTTATAAATGTACTAACACCACTTGTTTTACATAAACAATAGTGTTATTACTTTTGATGTAAGAAAGGATGCATTATTTTTTATAAGAAAACTATCCTTTATTTCCCGTGTATAATTCCTCATCACGTCAGATTCTATTAAAAGGGTATACAACATCTAGCATCTTAATTTATGATATCAATTCTATTATCCATTTTAATATGCTAGCTAGGCATATTTTGTTTTAACAGTTGTTAATGTAGTTTTCATAGTTAATTTCTAATGCTATAGATTTCTCAATTCGTTATAAGGTGTTTTTATTACGCAAATATCTTTGATGTAGTTCTTTTGCATTAAGTTTTCCTACACTGATGCAAAGGTTAAAGAAAACCATACTTGATTTTCTAATATCTCTACTATAATTTGAACCATACTAAAAACCTAGTAACATCCTTGCTATTTACCTCCCATGTTATTTACTATGTATTAATTGTACATAAAACCAAGATAACAAAACCATAACATGAATTATAATATGGTAATAATTCTTTTTACACTATTTTGTGCAGGCTAAGTAAGGGTTTTCGAACTATAATAAAATGATGCACAAATTGAAAAGATTTACCAAGCCATGTGGTGGCTATACGAGGGTTACGTTTTGGGGTTGACCAAAGAAAATATAAAAGTGTACTAAACCCTAAAAAACTGCATTCTTCCTAGTCTTATCTTGCTATTGAGAGTTTGTGAGAGCGGCAGGCTCATGGCCGCAAGGTTTTTACTATTAAAACTTGCACCTTTTTTTGCAGGCTCCTTATGCCAACTTTGTTCATATGCATCAAAGGATTTGTATGTTTACTATTTGTGTTGAGCCTCAAAACCATTTGATCCATCATAGCTTACCCCTGTAAGCATTATTCTCTGTATACTAGTGTAATCGTGACTTGAGAAGGTGATTATGACTTGTTGGTTGTTGTGGTGTGGCTTGAACAATTTATGGTTGTTTTTGAATTGGATGCATAGGTTAGAAGTCTTCATAGTCCCTCCTGTAGAGTGGCATTTTCCTTTGCTCCGTCGTGGGGTTTAGGACTTAGATTCAAAATATATGAGCTATGTTTTCCTTCTATTAAAGCTTCTTTGAAGCTCGTCATTCTCCAAAAAGTGGATAGGGTTTGATTAGAACATCTCTTAGGAAAAAACAAGGAGCAAAAAATAGAACTAGGTATGAAGATTCTTTCCAATTTAACTATTACTGCTCTAATAAGTTTAATACTTCCATTAAATAATAGTGGTGTGACATTTATTTGTTTTTATGTTTGAACATTTTTTAGGATGTAATCCGAAAGCTATATCCTGATTTGAAGGATGCAAAGAGAAGGGGTATCCACCAATGCGATTCTTCTGGTAAGTCTCGATTTCACTGAGGTTCTCCTACAGTTGTGTGAAGTGTTGATTTTTTTTTGTTGAAGGATTTTGTTCGTTTTATGGGTCCTGAGCTTGACCGTGATGTAAAAGTTGGAAAGGCTAGGGGCCGTTACTGGTTGTTTGGTTCGATTTTTATGAAGCCCTAGTGGTTGTTTTTAGCAAAGATGGGTTAGGGCTTTTATAGCCGAGACAACTTTCTTCTCTGTTGTAAATTTTGTTTTAAGCGTTGATACTTTTTCAAATAGGCTTTTAAGCCTTGACTTTATAATTTAAGAAGGCCATAGGGATGCAACTATTTTAGTTCAATTTTCTGTCTTAAATGTTACTTACAGCTTAAAGCTGGTTGACTGTATCTATGTTTTGATAAAATATATATATTTAAAAAAGAAGAAGAAGGCAGACTTGTAAATATTTGGTTATTTCATTTATTTCTTATTGCAATTAACCTTTCAGAGGTTTGGGGTTAAGTATTTTCCTATTTAATTTATTTTATATGTAAATTATATCTTAAAGGTTTTGACAGTAGGGTTTTAAATTGTAACTTGGATATTATTATTTGTAATCATTTCTGCAGTAAATAAAAATAGAGGAAAGGAAATTGGATGAATAACCTAATTCTTTCTTGTAATCTCTGAGATTGAAAATATACTGTTAGGTTTTTATTTATTATAGTTACTCATGAATAAAGTATGTAACTCCATACAGTCATCCAATCAATGTTTATGGTTGTATGAAATAGAGTAAATAGGTTTTGAATTTATTTCAGAGATGAAAAGAACAGTTCCCCTGCTAACAAAGAGGGTGATAAATTTTTGGTTTATAAAAAATATTACAGTTCTTTTAAATAGGTTAATTTATAAACCCTAATCATTTTTTATATGAGTACTTACTTAGTACTTCATTTTTGGGTTACCCTAGCTTTGCATTTCTACTTAAATGAATTTATTCGGTAAATATTTAGTCTTGTTTTACTTTTTTTGAAAGTTAATCTTAGTTACACTAATTCCTATTAATATTTTAATTGTTAATTATTAAATGATAGACCTGTAACATCCCAAATTTTTTACCTACCATTTATAAGCATGAGCCTATTGATCATGATGATTATATTGATGTTTTATTTAATATTGGGTCGAAGATCCCACTGCATATGAACATGATGATTGTTTTGTATATTGAGTGTAAGACAATTGTTAATGATATATATGTATATATATGATTGGTTGTGTTGGGCATGGACCCTGAAGCACGTGATTGATGAAATGTTATGTGTTGGGTGTGGACCCTAAAGCACACGATCGATGAGATGTTTTTGTGTTTAGTGAGAGGCTTTGGAGCACATGAGTACTTACATTTGTGTTGAGCATAAAGCTCTGGAACACATGAAAATATAATTGGAAATGATGGGCATAAGCTCTAGAGCATTCCATGTTAATGTTGAGCATAAGCTCTAGAGCATCGGATCTTTGGCCATTGTATCCCTAGTTGTATCATACAAGTACATCCTAGCATTTAGTCTTGAGCGAGAGATCTGGAATTGCACTATGTTTGTAACTCACTGTTATAAGCATTGAGTATGGGCTCTGGTAAGCGCTAGGGGTTACCAAAAAGAATTAAATAACTTTTGAGTGAAAATGACTCTAGAAAAATATTGATCTCATCATACTTATTTATAAGTGATTAAATGAAATTTCGCATTTATGTATTCTCATCAAGTACTGAAGAGCTACCATGTTATATGAGGGAAATCCAACATCCAAGGATGTTTAGATTTTCCTAGCCTAGTAGACCTAAGCCATCTATCTACTTGACCTTCATAAAGAAGTGTTGTTAAGTCTAGAGATCATGACACATGATGTCCAATGACAAATGTTGACAAGTATTTTAATACTATGTATTTTATACATAGTATGTATAAAGAATTAATTATGATTAATTATATAATTGAATAAAGAAAGAAGAGAATATCGACAAATTATTATTTATTATTAAAGGATTAATAAATAGTGAAATATCTATGAAAGACTAACTAGGAACTAGTTAAAAGTTCCTAGGTTAAGAATTGAAAATCACCCCAGTAAATTAAAAAGAGTTAAAATCAAGAAATCAAGGATTTATTGATTTAACTGCCCCTTTGACTAAAAATT
The DNA here is from genome assembly GCA_001517045.1 of Pseudotsuga menziesii. Lineage (NCBI taxonomy): Eukaryota > Viridiplantae > Streptophyta > Pinopsida > Pinales > Pinaceae > Pseudotsuga > Pseudotsuga menziesii. The sequence goes on from LPNX010210102.1 coordinate 38,530, forward strand.
ATTCCTATAAAGAATCGATCCAAGGAAAGGCTTGGGGTTCTGATTTTTATGGAGGAGAATTATTATTTTGCATGTTTTTTCTCTCAAGTGTTTTGTTGGAGAACTTTTCCTACAAGGAGAAGAGGATTGATTTAGAACTGAATACTAGTTAGGAAGCCCTACCTTAGGATCTCTAGGCTACTTCCATGTTGGAGTCCAGCTCGGGGGGATCCAGATTAGAACCATGAACGGTTATGAGTCATGGTTGGGAGGAACGTGGTAGTTCCCAAGTGATTTGGTCATCAAAATTAGAGTTCAGATCTTTCTTAAATTGGTAAAGCTGGTTATTTAAAAAGTGTCCAGGTTTAGCCATTAAAGGAGCTTCAGGAAGATAAATTACAAGTATGAGTTCTTAGTATGTCAAAGTTCATTTCTAGGCTAAATGCTAGCTGCTTTATGTAAAAGTTTTTATATATATGATTAAACCTCGAATTGATTGGTTCTGTCCATATCTCCTAGGGTTACATTTCTTAAAATATAACCCTCGACTATGAATGCTATTTTCTAGATTATATAATGAATATGTTAGTTGAATGTTTCCAAAGAATTTACTAACCCTAGGTAATTGATGTTCTATCTAGATTTTGCTAGGGTTTTTATCTCTTCAATACTTCCTAGGATGGTAAATATTATCATAGGCTGTTTATAGCTAGGTTTCCATCTCTAAAGTTTGTTTTCTGTATTCATTTAATATTCAGAAATTAATACTGTAAACTAGCTAAGTCTAGACATGCTATTTAATGTTCACTTATCATTTATATCTCTACTGACATATTACATTTGTCAGTAGAGACATGTTTCGAATTATGGTAGATTTAATCATAGGAGTAAGTTTAAAGAAATAAATATAATGTATAGATACCTTAGGGTATTATTTACAAACCGAACGATTTTATAAGATAATTATATATACATATAAATAAGACCATTAGGTATAAATCGTTATGAAAATTACATAATACAAATTTACATAAAAAATACTCCACATAAATGAAACAACATTATAAATAATCAGAGGAGGCATTGTGACCATCCATGAGGTCCTTTACTATTCTTTGACCATAACCATAAACAAAATTACATAACTCAACAAACATTACCTTATCTAAATTAAAATAATATACATTATATAGTAAATCATATCATAGAAAAACAACATAAAAATCATATTATAAATCCATATATTGCAACCAGTAACAGGAATTGAATCCTGTGGGCATGCAAGCCCATATTGTTTTTATTTAAAATACATTCATTACATTACATTAAAACCTTGTTCCCAACAGAGGTCGTGACATCGATTCCCATGGATTTCAAGACCCAAGGCAAAGCCATAAAATCCATATCATAACGATTTGTACAAGAATCAAAATTATATGTAAATCCATTTTTTATTTCGCTACACAGGCCATGACTTACACTAAGCATATGAGCTGTAAAATTACAAACACATCAAATGCCTTATAAAAACAATGCATACGCTAGCAGTGAGGTTGTGAGACCCTAGCTACAGCATGGCCTTAGCCATTAAACATTTTTAATACACAGTCCATTAAAATATACCTTGTTGTAAGCGTTGGCCACCGTGGTTTCCAACTCATGGATTTCCACATACCATTTTACATAAGAATCTGAATACCATAACCATTAATATACAAGTTGTCGCAGCACTGTGGGAAAGGCTCATGCCATTTACGGAATGGCCTTTACCCACGTTGTCAAAATAATTACATTATCCAAGATAATCAGTGGCATTACACACAAAGCATTTAATTAGGAGAAATGCCTCTGGTTTTAAAAACCCCAACTCATTTAAATATAGAGCTCAATAAAAATGTACAAGGAAATCGTATACACGATGTATCAAAGTTAACCATTACCAATTTATAAAAATCATACATACATCTTATTACACAGAGATCCCAAGTCATACATAGTCGCCATTAAAGGTCAAGAACGAGGTTTACACAGGCTTGCTAATGGGATATGGCACCATTGCAAGAAATGGTGCAGCCCATGGCTATAAATCCCAAAACCAAATAAAATAACTATTTACATAACTAAAATAAAAATTACACAGAACTGAATGGCCTACAAATTGATTCATGGCATAACGCCTCAAATCTCAAAAACCCAAGTCTATAATCATAAGCCCGAAGGCAAAATCGAAATGGTACAGCATAAAATCCCAACCCACAACCAGTTGAAACTTAAGCTCTGCCCACAGGGATGGAAGGTGACAAGCATAAGATTGAAGAGAAAGCTTACCATGGCCTCAATTGCGACACATTGGAGCTACAACGAAGTATGGAGTCACCCCACCATCGTTGCCCTACTACCTGCAACCACAACCCAACACGACAGAATTGAGAAGTATAACGATGAAGGAGCCATGAAACCAAGCATAGAATGCAGACATGAAACCAGAAGAACTTACCTTCAGGATGTAGTCTCCTTCGCAGCACAGAGCGAAGACCCATTTCCTCCACAGACCTAATGAAATGACCAAACTGAATCATAAGCCAAGCCCTAAGCTTTGAGGCTGCCACAATTTCCAAAAATGATAAATGCACCAGTTGTTAACCACTTTGATTATCCAAACCCACTCTCCATAGTTCAACTTCGTTGCAATATCGTGGGTTTTATTCACCACACTAATAGATTAAACCTTGCTATGGTATGGTTTATACCATATGCTATGTCGCCACCCAAATGTTATCATACGATACCATACTAAAAATCTTGCACTAGGATATTATTACATTAATGCTAGCCCATAGGTTGCACTAGAACAAATTTAAAGAACCCATGCTAAGTAGTTAGATAATGTTTAGACCATAGGATTAGAGCTTAAGGTTTACTCCCTTAGTAATAAGGTGTTTATGCTCAAGAATCATGGCATACAAAGTATGCCATGATAAGATCTTGGATTATAAAATCCAAAGCTCTTCTTTTAAACCAATATATTAACCTGTCAATAAAAGAACATGAGAGATGTTAATAGGTATAGTGAGAACATACTTATAGCATAAAATATTAATGAAATATAGACTAACGAATTCAAAACATAACGAAGAATAATTAGTGTATAGGAAATTTAGCCGTAGTAGCTACATTGAAGATAACAACACTTACCAAATTATAAAACCAAGTCGACAAGCAGCATAACAACTAGTAGCGGGTCCTCTAGAATCAAGACAAGCAAACACACTTTACATCCGATCTCGTCGCAAAGTAATGAACTGCATAAGTAAATGAAATAGGTGCCTTAGTTCGATTGAACTAAGTAAGACTACGTAACCAAGTAATACCTTACCTCTCAGATCGTCATGGGAGAACTAGTCCCACCACTCCACCACTTTATTCCCATCAACAAAGTTAAGTTAGTTTTTATTAAATAAACAAAGTACACTTGCGCAGGAGTAAAACAATGATCTATACAATTCATTAATTCACCAAAAGTAATAACTAAGATGTACAAATAGTTTAAATAATGGAATTAAGACATAAGAAGTAAACGAACTAATAATCATTGAATGGATAAGAGATTAACAAGATAGTAAGGGCAGTTTCTGAAGAGACCGAAAGCATAAGTAGCGAATGTAATTCCGCATGAGTAATAATGATCCCCTTTGGGTAGTTTTCACTAGCCTGTAATTTTTTAATTTTTTAATTTTCCATTTTTTGGGACATTACATGTGGTATTAGACCCCATTTTCAATATTGAGAGACTTATGGGTGCACCAGGCATTCATGCAGAGAAAATAAAGTATGATAAGTAATTTTTGTTACTAACATAAATTTTTGCTGCTATTAAAATATTTTGTGTTACAGGAAATTTTTTACAGCATTGTTCAGTTTATGAACACTGAGGAAGAAAACAGCCGGTAAGAACAAATGACCACCCCCACTCCGGAAGTGAACTTAGTGGTTGAGATAAACTCTGATGCGCTGAAAACTTTGCATAGTCTTCAAGATGAACTAAATTTTTTTAGAGAAGACAGTCTAAATGAAAGAAAGGAACAACAAGCTATAAATGAAGCATTATTGCATAACATGACGGGAGGGAACCCACAAGGTAAACCTATCCAGTCCACCAACAGATCCAAAACAGAACTGTACCTTGAGTGGGCCAACATCCCAAGAGAAGCAGAAAAATAAGGTACACCTGAAGTAGCTAAAGGAGATCATCACAGTCCTACTAGTGATGACTCACTTTCTCCATGGAGAAAGAGGCAACGAAGTGATGACAGTATTTAGGGGGAGTTTCGAAAAACAAGAGCCCGAACCTATGAAGGTGAAGTAAATAGAGGAGAAAAGGTTGAAGAATGGTTGATGGGAATGATTAAGTATTTACAAGTTCATAACTATTCAAGTGTGATGTAGGCTAGGGTTTCCATCTACAACCTGAATGGTAAGGCAGCAAGATGGTGTCAAGATTTAAAGCACACCAAGAAAGATGAGTTGCAAGAAATAAGCTAGGAAAACTTCCGAAATATTTTCCAAGAAAAATACATGTTATAAAGGTTATTTGACCACAAGGTAAAAGAGTTCCATGAACTACGCATGGGGTCCATGACTATGGACGCATTTATAAACAGATTTCTAGATTTGTTGCATTATGTACCGTATATCAAAGAAGAGAAGGTGAAGATCCAGCAGTTCCTAGGATGTCTTCCTCCCAGTTTTTGGGATAGGATTGAATTCGACATGCCAAAGACTATGGATACTGCACTACACAAGGTCTGACTCTGCTATGAGCAGGGCAGTCACAACAAGAAAACAAGAACCAAAACAAAGAAAAGTCTAGAAACTTTTCTGATAACCGCAAGCCTGGGTCAAACCCACAGCCTTATAGAAAGCAAAATAACATCTTTCAAGTGAACAAGAACTTCAACAAAACTTGAATGAAGCCTTATGTACTAGATCCTAATGGTAATAAGCAAGTGGTGAGTGGATACAATGCTACCCCTTTAGCGATCAAGTGTTGGAAGTGCAATGGGTCGCATTATGACTGAGATTATAAAAATAAGAACAATGGAGTCTTGCATAACCTGTAAGAAGAACCTACCATTCAGGATATAGTGGGAACCCATGAATATATGCAGCATTAGATGGCCGATAGGCATACCATCAAGCTACAATGGTCAAGATCGAAGGTAAGATCTTGAACACCTCTATTTCAATACGTATTGATCCCAGTGCTTGCCGGAGCTATGTTGCACCTAATATTGTTGATTTATGCAAGTTAGGCAAAGTAAAGCATGATAAACCTTGGCTGGTACAGTTAGCCACCAGTATGAAATGGAAGGTTTCAAATTTTTTTAAAGAATGTACAGTAAACCTCAATGGTTTCCTTACTAAGGTAAATATGAACATCCTACCTTTAGGACCGTACGATATTCTTATTGGCATGGACTGGTTGGAATAGTACCATGTCATGCTCGATTGTCTACACAAGTCTATCTTATGTACTGATAGCCAAGGGAACCCAGTAAAGATTCAAGGCATCCCAAAGAAATTTTATGTAAGACAAATCTCTGCCTTACAAGCGAAGAAGTGTGTTAGGAAGGGCTGCAAATTGTTTGTGGTGAACATTCAAGATGTAGAGTCTGATAGAGAACAACGCATAGAAGAATTCCCCGTTATTGAATAATTCAAGGACGTGTTTCACGAGGAAATACCCAGATTACCTCCGAAATGAGACCTAGACGTTTCCATCGAACTGACCCCAAGATCAGTTCCAGCCTCCAAAGCCCCTTACTGCATGAGTGCACCAGAATTGGTGGAACTCAAACTATAGTTGCATGAGTCAATAGAGAAAGGGTATATCCAACCCAATGTGTCCCCTTGGGGAGCACCGATTTTGTTTGTAAAGAAGAAGGATGGTGCGATGTGAATGTGCATTGATTACCATTAGTTGAACAAAATAACTATAAAGAACTATTACTTGTTCGACCAGGTGGGAGGAGCCAAAATATTTTTGAAGATTGACCTGCGATCCGGGTACCATCAGGTACGGATCCAACACGAAGATATTCCCAAGACCGCTTTTTTGAACGAGGTACGGGCACTATGAGTTTGTAGTAATGTCGTTCGGGTTAAATAATGCACCCACAAACTTTATGTGTATGATGAATAACATATTCAGTAAATATATGGATACATTTGTACTAGTCCTTATTGACGACATTATGGTTTATTCTGAGAATAAATAGGAACACGAAGAACACCTTCGCATCGTACTTCGAGTGTTGAGAGAACACCATCTCTACGCTAAGTTTAGTAAATGTGATTTTTACAAACCACAAATACAATACCTAGGTCACATCATATCCGAGGTAGGAATAACTGTGGACCTAGAAAATATTTGATCCATAAAGGATTGGCCTACCCTGACTAGTGTCACTAACATTAGGTCCTTTTTGGGTTTAGCCAGGTATTATTGAAAGTTCATTGAGAATTTCTTGAGAATTGCTTTCCCATGACGACTTTGCAGAAGAAAGAAAACAAGTTCTTATGGATTGAAAAGTGTGAAGAAAGTTTTCAAAAGCTTAAGCAACTTTTGATGACTGCACCTGTGTTGCGGATTGTGGATTCTGATGGGGATTTCTTTGTATGCATGGATGCAAGAAACAAAGGACTTGGAGTATTCCTCTTACAAAATGATTCTGCAATCTGTTATGAATTGCAGAAATTAAAATTGCATAAGAATTATCCCATGCATGATCTTGAGCTAGCAGCCATTATCCATGCTCTGAATATGTGGAGGCACTACCTCATGGGAAGGAAGTTCCTTCTAAAGACTGACAATATGAGTCTAAAGTATTTATTCGATCAAACTAATCTGAATGCGAGGCAATCCAGATGGTTGGATTTCCTGACTGAGTATCACTTTGAACTAAAGCATATTAAGGGCAAAGAGAACAAAGTTGCTGATGCTTTGAGTCGATGAACTCATATGATATATGAGGTGAACCTGAGTCAAACTGATGCATATTTTCATGAAAATATTAGAACGACCAACAAGGTTGACCCGTTCTATGTGGAAATCCTCAAGAAGGTCCGAGAGGAACGGTTGTTTCAACAACAAACGGAATACAAGGTGGATGACTCTAGACTACTATGGTCTAAGTATAGATTGTATGTTCCAAGTGGAGGGGATATTCGGTCCAAAATCCGTACAGAATTTCAAAGGTCACCCTACTCGAGCCACCAGGGATATCAAAATAGGATATCTGCTGTCAAGAGACATTTTTTTTCTGGCCCAAGTTAAAGGCCGACATTGCAATGTTTATTGCGAAATGTTAAGAATTCCAGCTAGTTAAAGCTGAGCACCAGCATCCTTCAGGATTGCTACAGCCATTTCCCATTCTGGAATGGAAGTGGGAGGTTATCAATATTGATTTGATTACTGGCTTACCAAAAAGCAAGAAGCAAAATGATTCCATCTTTGTATTCATTGACAAGTTGTCAAAGGCAGCACACTTCATCCCCATGAAATCAACCTACAAGGCCATGAACATTGTCGATATCTTCCTAAAAGAGATATTTAGATTGCATGGGATACTGTTGGAGGAGCAATTCGGTATGTCAACTTGAACGATAGCCAACTTAGTCGATTGGCCGACTAAGTCAGTCAGCCGACCAACTAGAGATTAGGTTGGCCACCTAAAGTCGTGTCGGTTCACTGAATAGGCAGGTAGTTATTTTGTAACTATTTTGTAATCATATATATTAGGATGTTGAGCCAGATGAGAACTTGGTTCAGTTGTCTGTATTGTCTGAATCCTCTGATGCTAATATAATCTTTTATTCTATATACTTGTTCTTGTCTCTTATCTCTGTTATGTATGTATGTTTTAGTATGTATTATTGGTAACCTTATGTGATCTGTGAGATTACAACATTGGTTCTGTTGCCGGTAGTACATGTCTGAGATATATGCAATCAGATGATATCAGAACAGAAGATTAAGGACTGGTGGGAGCATAAAGTAGCAAATTGTTTACATAATTATGCATGAAGAAACAGATTGACGACCACATAAGCAAAAGAAAGATTCTTTATAGAGATGCATGAGAAGTTTGTAGAATCTGTGCCCCAACTTCTGAAGAAACTCCTGGATGAAAAAGCCGAAAGGGAATAAAGATCAATAGTTACTAGAAAAACTGATTCATGGGGGGAGAACAAACTTGTCGGAGTGGTTCAAAAAAATTGCTGACAAATTCTGCAAGGAGCAAGCAATAGAAGACATAACTTCAGTAGAAACCATCTAAAATAAATTCTACACAGACCTCATCGAGAAATTCTTGTGTTCCTTACCTACCTTGCTCTTCAAATTCCTGATCGAGAAGGGAGTAGGTCATATTGTCGAACCTCGTCCATCACTTTGAAGACCGCCATTAAACCCTAACTAGGAGAAAAAGAAAAAGAGGTGGGAAAAATTCATTGCAAAAAGGGAATGGGAATACTTCCTAAGCAAATAGATAGAACTATCTAGGATTTCTAAAGTGTTGGGTAGGCTATGGGGGTGTAGCTGGTCATATGTTGGAATAAAGCGAAGTGGATTCTAGTCGACTAAAGGAAATACCAATCTCCAGTAATGAGAAGTCAACCTAAAAAGGAAATTGAGAAGATAGTGTCACACAAAGGTATGACGAACTTCCAGAAAATAGAAAGGGAAAGGAGGCTACAAAGTAGGGAAGAAATAAGAGAAAGAGCCTTATCGCTACAGAGAGGAATGAGTACTAGGGTGATCGACCAGGAAAGAGATCCGCCCGATTCGGGTCATGACCGACGAGAAGAAGGCATGGAAGAGGAGGCGTCCCCTATGGAAGAAGAATTGTGGATAGAGTAGTGAGAAGATCTCAAATTAGAAGTTCCCTAGGAAGTAAAACCTCCAATAGATCCGCGTACCCAGATACAAGCTATTGTCGAAGAGGACCTCAGACTAGGAGCTGGTGACTTTGGTATCTGGATCCAACTAGACGACGAGACATACACTGGGAGACATCTCATTATCCATCGACCAGAAGAAGGAAATTGGGTTACGATTCAAGCAGTACCGTCCAATTCAAGTATCCACTTACTTTTATCGACACATGAAGGAGCACGCCCCCTTCCAAATACAACTTTGGAAGACATAGAAAATTCAAAACTGTGGACAAATAATTGCAGTTGGACATCGACAGACGAAGTTGACACTAACCAACTATTGGTCGAATAGGAAATGACAAAAAAACCTGATGGGAACGAGAGTTCCATCGATGATAGTTCCACAGAGAGGAATACTCAAATAACCCCACCGCCCACACCACCACGTCCACCATGTTATAGCGGATTTCACCACACTAGGTGAATCACATATTGTATGGCCTTCCCCTGTCCCACTGCAGACTCATTAGCCCCTATGGACCAATTGTTGTCTTTTGATGTATCATTGACCATCCCTAAAAAACATTAGAAAACTGATATACGCATCATTTTCCCCGATAACCGCGTACATACGTGGATATTCCCTATATAGTCGTGTACGTCGGGATGTGTACATAATCCAAAATCCTTTGGAGCGTTCCTTATCTTGGATCTGATTCATATGACTCCTGGCCTTCCATATGCCTTGAGATCGCACGGATTCGACCTTTCAGTATCACTTTGAAAAGCTATATAAGGAACCCTTGAGACATTGAAAGCATAAGAGAGAATTTAGAGTATCGAAACTATAGTCCATTGTTTCCAGAACTTATGCTTGAGTCTGCATCCCTTTGTCCCTTGGAGCACTGGTGTGTTATTCCCAAGCTTGCCTTTTGCTAGTAAGCTTGCTATCGAAGTGATGGAGGATTGAGGTGGTGGAGGCCCAAGTGGGGGATTCAGTTTCTCCGGTTCGCAGACGTGCCGTCGGAGGTTGTCACTTGTAATCTCTGATTCATATTAATAGAAATATCTTTTCCTATCCAGTAATGTGTATTTGAATGAATATTGTTTCCATTGGAACATGTCAAATGCTTATACATTATTGATTTATATATGCTAGAATATATCTAACACCATGAAATATAGTATGCTTGTGTTGTTTACTTGTTGTTGAGGACGTGCTATAACAATTCAAGCTCAAGATTGGAAAGCTCAACGGGGATCTACTTCAACCGTCCAAAATAAGGTACGAGGTTCGATCCTTTAGTGTTGGATGTTTTTATTTCTATTACATATTGGGAAAGATTGATTTTTGGAGTCTAGCTGTCTGTTGTGGTACCCCAAGCCATAAGAATTTCTCTCCATAACAGAATTGGCGACTCTGCTGGGGAGTTCCTAGTAATTTTCCTTTGGGGGTTGATCTTTTAGCATTCAATGTATTTGAATTGATCTCTCTCTCTTGTTTCTATGTCGGGTATGGGGGCATGTATGCCTAGTAGAGCCTGATTGGTGTGAATTTAGTCTCAGCCTGTCTGTTTGCCTAGAATTTGTGCATCTTTTTCTTCCTGTACGCGGGTTTGTTATTTACAGTCGCGTATACACGCGGTTTCCTCTGGGATTTCCGCGTATACACGCAGGTTCACTGCGAACAGTCATGTATACCCTGGTTTTTTACCTTTTGTGAAAGATAGTGGATTGCTGGGTGAATGCTGTTAGTTGCTGAGTCTCCTTTGGCACTGCCTGAGTCTGTTAATACCTCTGTTTTTGACTAGAAATGTTTTTTTTTAGCCTAAATTTTTCTTTTTAGGAAAGTTCTTGTCATGGCATCTTTGATTTTTTGTTTGAGATTAGTGCATTAGAGTCCTTTTACCTTAGTTCTTTGTTGGAATGTTGTTTATGTGTGCTTGCAGAGTCTGGGGTGGTTAGAATCATTCTTTTGCTTTTTGTATCTCTTTATTTTCAAAAAATCCAAAATATTTGCTTATCATCATGCATTGCATTATGCATTTTGCATTGTACTTGCATTAGATCTAGATTTGCTTTGGAGTAATAGTTAGGAATTCATATAGGGAAATTTGCATTCAGGATTTGAAGAAGAAATTGTGCATTCACGTAGTACGCATACCCTGTTTTCATGGACACAATGCATTTGCATTGATTGTTAGGTGTGCATTTTACTTCTTGTTGTGTCATAACACCATTAGTTGCACGACCATGTCCTATTTTTGAGTAATAAAGCCAAACTGAAATCAATGCTAAATAAAATGAATTACACTCTTTTCTTTTCTAGGGTGCACCAATAAGCTTAGGTTTTAGTATCTTGGAATAGTTCATTGAAAGTTAATTCTCCAAGATCACTAAACAACAACAACTAGGTGTCTGTCCAGGCAGTGTGTGAAATCCTTTATATAACCAGCGTTCTCAGGAAGCTCCTCTCAAAAGGGAGTCAAGCACTAGGCAGTGTGAGCGGTTGTTGATTGGGATAACCCCTGGTCAAGAACTGTGTAGCACCGACAATATAGCCAGGATTGTATTCGTATCTGGGGGCTCTTTCGGGAGTTTCGAGCTTTGCTACCCTACCCATACGGTCAATCCTGCCTGCGAATGTCTGCCTGAGCATTGATTATATCGAGGTGACCTTAGTGACCTTACCTAGGATATCGAGGGGGTACGTGTAGAGGTTACTCTGCATGTGTCCCATCCAAGTTGGGGTTGGACAGCACAGTCGCTTTACACGTTGAAGCTGAGGGCCACAATAATTGGTTTTGAACCTCCGCTTGTGGTGACAAGGGCCTCTCAAGCCTCTCCCAGGCGAGACATACCGGCCGCATTCGGGAGATCGCTTATCCAGCCCTTGTTTGCTTGCTTTTGGCTTTAGATTTGATAGTGATTGCTTTGCGCACGCTAGTTGGCCTAGGGTTGACGTAAATAGAGAGTCTTTGCTTTTTTGTTGAGTCATTGTGGAGTCGGGTGTGGTTCCACGCTATTCTCATCGGTTAGCAGGACTTCCTCCTTCCACTTCTCCTTCTCGTTTGGGAGAGGGGCCTAGATTTTCTAGGCGGACTATCTCACACACTGATTCACACACCATGGAGGATCATTCAGAGACTATTCCTGAGCCACCTCCTCCTATTCGTATTGACGATGGGGAACTTACTCCTACATATGATCCCTCACCTGACCTAGCTAAGATCGGTCTTGTGATTTCTCAGATAGGATCTTTCCATGATAGACCTACTCATACTAGGCCAGATTCCCCATTGACCCGTTACCGGTATGGAATGCCAGATGATGCCGAGACTCACTTTGACCCTCCTAGCACCAGCTATGGTAGTTATGTTACCACTGGTTTTCCTATGCATGATTTGACATTTCATGTTGAATTCGACTTTGACCCTAACACTATACCTGGGGGCATTCCCATGCCTTACCTTGCGGAGAGGTTTGGGAGTACTAGTCACATTGCACCTTCCATCCAAGCGGTGGAAGCTACATCTTATATACCTTTTAGGTCTAGAGTTAGTGATCCCATAGCGATACCAGGTTCTAGATGAGTGACGATAGGCACTAGCACATATCTTCTTACAGAGATTCCTTCGTCCTCGCTTCCGAGTTCTTCAAATGCAAACCCTCCACCTTACTCACGTGGTCCTTTGATTCGGCACGTAGCTACGAGTCAGATCTGTACTACGATTACTATACCTATTGTGTCTCATGCCTACATACCACTCGTGGTTTCGGGAGGTTATGTTCATGTTTCTAGAGGTCAGGTTGCTACTTCTTCAACATATATCCCTACTTCCAGTATGTATATCCCTACTTTCGGAATGTATGTACCTACCTATGGAGTGTCTCATGGGGCATCACAGCCGATGACCTATGGACCCTACTATGGGGCGCAGTATGGACAGGTCTCTTCACCTTACGGAGGTGGGTATTCACAACCTGCTTACTCTCCTAACTATGGCTTTGTAGCTCCTACTAGTCAAGGTCCACCTCATTATGCGACTTCCATGCCACCCTATACGGGTCATATAGGAGGAGGTCACTATGGCCAAGGTCATGGTGGTAATCAATCCTATATGAACCAGGGAGCGGTCCCTAGACCTCATCATGCTAAGCTCCCTTTCCTCGCGACACTCAATTTACCTGACTTATCGCGACTTACGAACGATCCTATGGCTCATGACCCGGCTTGGCCGGCTGTCCCTACCAAGCTTCCTTCGGACATACCTAAGTTCAAAGGTAAACCAGGAGAGGATCCAAGTGAACACGTTATGACATTCCACCTATGGTTCTCTTCCAATTCATTGCATCAGGACTCAGTCCATTTGAGACTATTTCAACGCACCCTTACAGGGCCTACGGTGAAATGGTATATAGAGTTACCTAGGGGTGCCTTTACTTTGTTCGACAACCTTGCGATGACTTTCCTTAATCACTTCCAGCGACCGGTAAGATATTATGTTGGTACTGAACTCTTGTCGACATTTCAGCAAGATAAAGCCACCCATATTTCTGATCATATTCAGGAGTGGTGTAGACGGAAGAGATTAATCAAAGCCTTTATACCACCGGAATTCCTCCTTGAGTGGTTCCTCAAATCTTTGTTGCCATATATTGCGAAGGATGTTTCCACATCCGGAGTGCAGAATGAGGAACAAGCCATATTTAGGGCACAGGAACTAGACTTGATCTATGCTCAGTCTTGTTTGTTATATGAGATTATACCTAATGCCCCTCGTTCTAGTTTCGATCCCAAGGTCAAACCTGGACCACATGCTGATGGCATTGTGGGTGGTGCAAGTAAGAAACCTACAGGTTCAGTTGTGAAACAAGTTTCTCAGTTATCAATCAACCAATCTGCCTCGGGACAAGCTACGGCTTCGTCTCATCCCGCCCAAACGGCGAATGTACTTGCTGTGCAATCATCCGACCAGAAGGGTAGCCAGCAACCCAGACGGAATAGAAAAAAGGGTAAAAACAATAATAAGAAGGGTGGGAATAAAAATTAGAATGCCAACAATAATGACAAGAACAATAAAAATGCTGGGGAGGACAAGCAGAATAAGCGTAAGGTTAAGTTTCCTTGCAAGCTTTGTAAGGATGATCACCTCACTTACTTGTGCCCTAGGATGGATGAAGCTTCGAAGTTCATAGCACAGGGCCCAGCTGTGTTAACAAACCCTTTACCACATAACCAAAATATGAACTCGAAGTCCCATGATCAATCTAGTGATGAAGATCCACCTGAAACTAGTGGTCGTGGGTGCATTAATATGGTCCGTGCCATGAAAGTTGTGACGCGTGGGAAAGATTATACTTCGTCACAACCTAACCCAGGCAAAGAACCTAATCCACCAGGAACCCCTTTTGTGTATTGAGAAACCTGCGGATAAACCTGAAGCTGCACCTCACATTCCTAAGGGGGTACTTAAGCATTCAGGGCATAATCCAAATGCTCAAGCCGCCCAGAACTATTCAGTTGTCGAGGACTTGGGTCATACTCCTTGTGCAATGTCTGCATTGGAAGTCCTTCAGAGTTGTCTGTCACATACGAAGGCTTTGCTTTCCGCTCTTGGTGTGAATGGTGATGATTCTTCCTCGGTGATCAAGTTTGAAACCGCAAGACATCAGCCTCGCTTGCCCTACTATGTGTCCCTTTTGGTGCATGTAGAATGTATTAATATGATCGTCAAGCGTACTGTAATTGACAAGGGCGCTGCTGCTTCTGTGATGTCTTTGTCTTGTTGGAAGGGTCTTGGTTCTCCTGAGTTGTCAAAGTCTACGACCATGTTAACTGCTTTTGATGGGAGATCGTTTAGGCCGCACGGTATCCTTCCTTCTCTTAAAGTCCGTTTGGGAGGGAAGACCGTTGCGATAGAGGTCGAGGTGGTTGATGTGCCCCTTGACTACAATCTCTTACTGGGAAGGAATTGGATGTATAGTATGCAAGCCGTTGCATCTTCCGTATTTCGCGTTGTATGCTTTCCTCATAATGGGAAGATTGTGATGATAGATCATATGGAATTCAAGAATTCACCTATTAGTGCATCTTCGGAAGCTTTGGTTCCGAAAGTTGAACATTCCCAGCCGGCAACTGGGAGTGTGGGTGTAGGTATGTATCCGTCCCTCATGGGAACCTTTAGTTGTCCTGCACCCATCCTCATGATAAGCGCTAGTTTCAATGGTGCTTCCACGTCTACGAGATCGGTGCCTTTTCGCAAAAGTCATATGGGAGATCCTTGGATTCTTCCTTCACCGAGTCCTTCAAGTGAGGCCATTGAGACGAGTGTGCCATTTCCTGTAGCCATGATTGCTTACCAAGATAATCTTCAATCTGCTGCAGAGCCTTGTTCTTCTTCTTCACAGACAGAGGAGGAAGACCCCTATGTGCTGCCTGCATGGGTAGTAGAGTCTTCTCATGCCCACGATTTCCTTGATATGGTTTTCCCTTCAGATGAAACGATCATCGAGGCTATGTCGGGAGTTGAACCACCATGGGAGGAACTTCATCATAGATCATATTTCCTTCCAGAGCTTGACCTTTTGGAGCATGAGGATTATAGGGAGATTCTTAGACAGGAAGTTGGTAGACCCATGATTCCATTAAGCTCTCCTGGTCAGATGGCTGATGGAAACATGGAAAACATATCGTCAACTATGCCTATCAACATTTCTCGCAACCCTGGTACAGTTGAGAATGTATACATTGGGGCGGATTGTTCCCAAGATGAGATTCGTGAGTATACCAAGTTGTTCAAGGAATTCCACGATGTTTTTTCTTGGTCTTACGATGAGATGCCAGGGATTGACCCTCGGATTGTCAAACATGAAATTAAGACTTACCCCAACGCGAAGCCTGTCCAACAGTGTTTACGTGTGGTAAATCCTAGGAAAGCACCCGCCATAAAGGCAGAGATAGAGAAGCTATGGAAAGCTGGTTTCATCTATCCCGTTCCCTTGACGGAGTGGGTTTCAAATCCCGTTTCGGTGGATAAGAAGCAAGGAGCGATCCGTATATGCACTGATTTCCGTGATTTAAATTGTGCCTATCCTAAGGATAACTTCCCCACACCATTTATAGATCAGATTTTGGATGAGTGTGTGGGTAGCGAGGTGTTCTCCTTTATGGACGGTTTTTCTGGATATAATCAGATTCAAATTAAACCCAAGGACCAACATAAGACCACATTTATTTGTCCTTGGGGAACATTTGCGTATCGAAAAATGTCTTTCGGCCTTTAAAAAGCCAGAGCTACCTTTCAACGGGAAATGACCTTGATTTTCCATGATCTCAAGTCCATTATTGAAGTATTTTTGGATGACCTCGCTGCTCATTCTCGCATGAGGATGCGTCATTCTTATCACTTGATATTGGTGTTTGAAAGATGCCAGCACTATGCTATTAGATTAAACCCTCATAAGTGCATCTTTTGCATGAAATCAGGTCATTTGTTAGGATTTATCATTTCAAAAGAGGGTATAAGAGTCGACCCCTTGAAGGTGGAGGCAATACTTCAGTTGTCTTCCCCACGAAATATTTGCCATCTTCAGTGTTTGCAAGGCATGGCAAACTTCCTATGAAGATTTGTTGTCAATTTCGCCAATTTGACTAGAGGTTTCATGCGTCTCCTTAAGAAGGATACTCCCTTTGAATGGGATGAGCGAGCCCAGGAGTCCTTTGATGCACTTAAGTGATCCCTAGCATTGGCCCCGGTGATTAGTCCTCCGGATTATAGCCGTGATTTCCTATTATATGTGGTCGCATCTTTAGAGACGATTGGGATGGTTTTGGTTCAAGAGGATGAGGAGCTCCACGAGCATGTCATATACTATCTGAGCCGAAACCTTATTGACGCAGAGATTCGATATTCTCATGTCGAGAAGCTTGCCTTAGCCATCGTACATGCGGTGCAGTGTTTGAGACATTATATTCTCCTTCGCAAAAAACTTGGTTGTTGCCCATGTCAATTCATTTCAGTTCATCCTCACACATAGGATGATTGGGTGAAAATATAATAAATGGGTTGTCATTCTACAAGAGTTTGATCTCGAGTTTGTTTCGGCAAAATCAAAGAAATCTTTAATCTTTGCAGAGCTCATATCGGATTTTCCGAGCGAGGCTGAGGAGTCGGTATGTGAAGATACGTTCGTTGATGAACACATTTTCTTGATCTCAATGGCTGACCCATGGTATGGTGATATCATAGTATATTTGCAAATGCATAGGACCCCTACTCACCTCTCGCGAGATGAGCGACATCGGTTACGTCACGTTTCCAAGAACTACCTCATAGTGGACAATAATTTGTACCGCCGTGGAGTAGATTCCCTTTTACGATGTTGTTTAACTCATGATGAGGCTAAGGTAGTGCTTAATGATTGCCACGAAGGGGTGTGTGGTGGTCATTTATCTGGGCTTTCTACAGCTCAAAATATTTTGAGAGCAGGATATTTCTGGCCATCGATCTTCAAGGATTGTATTGAAGCGGTCAAGAGGTGCCACCCTTGCCAAGTGTTCACACGTAACATGCGCTCGAAGCCTGCCCTGTTACACCCTATTATCACCGTCGGTCCCTTCACCAAGTGGGGGTTATATTTTATGGATTACAACCCAGCTTCGGCTGGGGGGCACCATCATATCATAGTGGCTGTCAATTACTTCACAAAATGGGCTGAGGAAATGCCTATAGTAAAATCCGATGGTGAGATAGCCGCTCATTTCATATTCAACCAAATCATCTCTAGGTTCGGGATTCCGAGAGAGCTTGTCACTGACCATGGCTCGCACTTTCAGAATCGTATGATGGAAGAGTTGGCATCCAAGTTAGGATATAAGCAAGAGCACTCCTCTTCTTACTATCCTCAAGCGAATGGATAGGTTGAAGCTGTGAATAAATCACTTAAGTCCATTCTCCAACAAACCATCACACAAAGCAAGACGAATTGGCATATTATGTTGTACCCTGCTTTGTTGGCATACCGAACCGCGGTAAAGACTGCCACTGGTTTTTCTCCATATCAGCTTGTTCATGGAGTGGAGTCAATATTGCTGGTTGAATGCGAGATTCCTTCGTTGAAGTTAGCCATGGAACTCTTACCAGACACTTCACCTTTGGAGGAGCGTTTGGTTCACCTTGAGCAACTCGATGAGCAGCGTAGAGATGCCTTGGTGACTCTAGAGGTTAATAAGCGTCGCGTGAAGATCCAATATGATAAGTCTGTCCATCCGAGAGTGTTTAGTGAGGGAGACTTGGTCCTTTTGTGGGATCAATCGAAAGAACCCTTGGGGGCAGGGAAGTTCAATCCTATGTGGCATGGTCCTTACGTGGTTAAGCGTGTGTTAGAGAAGGGTGCCTATGAGTTAGTGGATTACGAAGGAACAGTCTTGGCGGAGCCTAGAAATGGGCTCTATCTTAAAAAATACTATGCATGATATTTAGCCAAGGTTGTTTGTTGTATATTATTGTACAGTTTTTTTTCATAGTTAGGTCTTGTTTATCGTGATCGGGTTTGTGATTAGTTTCCATTTCTTGTGGCAGATGTCAATGGAATCTTGCACCTACATAGGATTCACGGATGGTGCAAGCCGTCACACTCAACACTCAGCCTCAGCTGCTTGGGTGATTTTTACTCCTATGGGTCATGTACTGTCTTTAGAAGGTGTATGTCTACGGCCATCTTCCAACAATGTTGCCGAATATAGTGTCGTTATCGAGATTATGCGGGATGCCATTTCACATGGTGTTCTCTCTCTTGAGGTATGTCTTGATTCAGAGTTAGTAGTGTCACAACTAAATGGTTTGTACCATGTTAAAGATCCGACGTTATTGAGGAGATTCTTACGTGTGAGATTGCTAGAACGGCAATTTGAGAACATAACATATATACACATTCCAAGAAACTTTAATCAAATTGATGACTCATATGCTAACTATGTGTTAGATTGGCATTTGTTTCATTCATTATAAATTAATCATAAACACAATTTTTACACATGTAAATAAATAAACCGATCACCATAAAACTTTTTTATATACATCAAAAATGTGGTAATACATAGTGTCATAATACAAAATTGGGGCTTTGAAAGCCACCATCATATACACGGTAGTACAAAATAGATACACTCCCAGGTGTCTAGTCCTATGGAGGTGTATGAGGGTTGTGATCATGATATGTCACCATGGCTCTAGCTAGCCATCGAAGTAAACGCACCCATGCGCGTGGTACACCAACCACCTGCCTCTACATAGCCTCAAGCAAGTCCTCGACTTACGCCATGGGAATCCTGTGAGTCAGTCGTACAAAGTTGGTATGGATGCTTTGGAGCGTTCGCTCCGCATCCACACCGGTGATATCGTCTCCTCTTCCCCTCCATCTATGACGTGGGAAGCCCTCTGGTCGTCGTGGTCCCACATATGCACATCAATGGTAGATGTCATTATGTATTGTCACCCAAAAACATGTCTTTTTGATTCCATTAATCAAGAAAACACAAAAAAATTAAATACTTCAAAATTTTTAAAAAGAGTAGGGGTCGAGATTCATTACCTATGTCTCCATATGCTGATCCTAGTGGTAATGGCATGTCCAGGTCTCCCCGGAAGTCTATCCCTGCATAAGGGTAGTCCTCTATGGCGATAATCTGTCATCGCCACCATGGAAAAAAGTCTGCTGGATAAGGGTTGGCCACCCTACCACCCCCCAGTCTATGCATCGCGTCTGCCCAACGTCGTTGGGCCGGATCTCGAGCCCCGTGGAGAGGAACATCCACTCTAGGGATCAATCCTGGAACACGCTCGAAGAAAAACGTGCTCAAGATACTGCTGAACCCGAAGTTCCATATCCTACCTGCCTTGCACTCACTGAGCTGATGTTTCATGTTGCTTAGTAGGGAAGTGCTCCAGTCATAGATGGTCATGTAAGTTTGGCCTTTAAAAATTCATTTGACCATGAAAAATTATAAAATTTGTATTGAAATGCAAGCTGAGAACATGAGTGAGTACCTGGAAGAATCGGTTGTGAATTCCGTCAGCTGGATCTCCTGGAATTCGCAGTTGAATATCAGAGCTCAAATGGGTAAAAGTTTCAAATGATTTATATTTTTTACTATTTATAGAAAAATTTTCAAATATTTGAAAATTTTTACCCCCTTTCCTATAGTTTTGACTGTTTCTAACCTTTTTGGACCGTTTCTGACCTAATTTGTGATGTAGAAGACCATTTTCAGCGCTGTTTCAGCCTTTGGATTGACCCATTCGTACTGATCTCAGGTATAACGTCTATACTGGCATATAGGTTAGGTTCACCACTGCTTACATTTTTCATGACCTTATGACAATGTCACTATATCATTAGGTATGAACCCACTCTATTATGTCACAAAACCTTCTTGCTACTATAGATGTGGCATGATATGAGTGGTAGAGACTCACCTTACATGGGTACCCTAGTTAGCGCCTTATTTGCATTTGGTGCCCATGCTGATGTTTCCCCCTTTAGGGTGTGGGAGTCCGTTGTATAGTATTGCCATGACATTTAGCAAGAGCATCATACTCCTATTGATATTATGCTGGCCTATTTTCCCCTGGACTCCCCTTATATCAAGTTGTGGATGCATTATCATGAGCTTTTCCTGTCTTATTGAGCTTTATGTCGGCTCCCTTGACATTGCGTTTCAGCCATATATCCCGAGCTTGTCTCATGTCTAGCCATGCAGAGACTTTTATTTATACCCTTCGCAGCTTGATTCCCTTTTTACCGGGAGGGGATTTTCCCTCGAGTGTTGATATCCTACACATGTATCCTTGCATTGAGCATAGGTATGTTCCATTGCTTGGAACTAGTTTGTTTGCCCTAAATGACACTCGTCTCCTCCTAGTTTCTAACTATAAAGATAGTTTATTCTTTTTTCAAGCTTTTCAAATAACTAAAAAAGACCAAAAAAATCAAAAAACCAAAAAGCCGGACAAGAAAAGATATTATCTTTTCCAGCTGTCGAGTCGTGTCGCCTTCGAACAGAGAACTGTATATCACATCCATTGGTTGGGTTATAGTTTGACTTAGGAGCTGTACTCATTATCTGAGTTTTATCTCCACCAAATGGTTAAGCTTCCAGTCCCTATGGAGCCTCTATTGATGCCTCATGCATCATAGAGATGTCCCAGTTTGTATATCGAGTCTATGCTTCCTTCATTCAGTCACCATATGCCGTTATGCTCTTGTTCAAAGGAAGTTGAGACCTGAGTCGGCCATTCCCGGTACAGTTACTGGTTCATGCACCTTATGATCGAGTCCTTCCACATTATACAGCTTTGCTGAGTACCTCATGTTGGATGATGGGGGATTCCCTAATGCCCTCCTTCCAGCGAATTTCATCCCATCGACTTCAAATCATTTATTCTGGGATTGGAGTCTAGAGTCATTTTGAGTGCCTTGAGACTTGCAGTCATCAGTGGCAGGTTCTCTCGCCAT
>LPNX010210102.1:60179-81253 GCA_001517045.1 Pseudotsuga menziesii
TATGTATTCGCAGTTATATGCAGAGTTGTATTACGGTATTATGCTGATTGGGTGGCTAGTCTTCCATTTGGGTACCTTCATCACTTCACTTCTGGGATGGACTTATAATGTATTTCGGCCATCGTATAACCCCTCTGATCTCATACATTAGGGGGCATCTGTTATAGTGGATTTCACCACACTAGGTGAATCACACATTGTATGGCCTTCCCCTGTCCCGCTGCAGACTCATTATCCCCTATGGACCAATTTTTGTCTTTTGATGTATCATTGACCATCCCTAAAAACATTAGAAAACTGATATATGCGGCATTTTCCCCGATAACCGTGTACATACGCGGATATTCCCTATATAGTCGCGTACGTCGGGATGTGTACATAATCCAAAATCCTTTGGAGTGTTCCTTGTCTTGGATCCGATTCATATGATTCCTGGCCTTCCATATGCCTTGATATCGCACAAATTCGACTTTTCAGTATCACTTTGAAAAGATATATAAGGAACCCTTGAGACATTGAAAGCATAAGAGAGAATTGAGAGTATCGAAACTATAGTCCATTGTTGCCAGAACTTATGCTTGATTCTGTATCCCTTTGTCCCTTGGAGCACTGTTGTGTTCTTCCCAAGCTTGCCTTTTGCTAGTAAGCTTGCTATTGAAGTGATGGAGGATTGAGGTGGTGGAGGCCCAAGTGGGGGATTCAGTTTCTCTGGTTCGCAGACGTGCCGTCGGAGGTTGTCACTTGTAAACTCTGATTCATATTAATAGAAATATCTTTTCCTGTCCAGTAATGTGTATTTGAATGAATATTGTTTCCATTGGAATATGTCAAATGCTTATACATTATTGATTTATATATGCTAGAATAGATCTAACACCATGAAATATAGTATGCTTGTGTTGTTTACTTGTTGTTGAGGATGTGCTATAACAATTCAAGCTGAAGATTGGAAATCTCAACGGGGATCTACTTCAACCGTCTGGAATAAGGTACGAGGTTCGATCCTTTAGTGTTAGATGTTTTTATTTCTATTGCATATTGGGAAAGATTGATTTCTGGAGTCTAGCTGTCTGTTGTGGTACCCCAAGCCATAGGAATTTCTCTCCGTAACACACCACCGCCACCTCCTTAAAGCAGTGACAGTGACTCCGACATGGGTCATGGGTCAGCACACATTCCTTTATATGAGGGTGATGAGGACCCCAGATGACACTGGTTCGTTTGTGAGTCAACTTGGGAGGCTAACCAAGTTATGGATGAAGATAGGCAAATGGTGCAGTTTGCTGGTGCCTTGAGGAAAAGGGCATTAACTTGGTACATGACCTTTTCTGAAAGAACCCCTCAAGCAACCAAAGCCGAGATCAAACTGCAGTTTCTATCATTTTTCAAAACTCTAGATGCAAAACATCTGGAAGCTAAGAAACTAAAAATGACATCATAGAAGCTAGGAGAGACTATCCATGATTACGATAAACGATGGAAAGACCTTCTTAGCCAATTGGACTATGTTATTGATGAACAGTTATTAATCCAATGGTTTCTTGTAGGTTTATCACATAAAATTCACCAACACATAAGTATGGAGACATTCAAGACTTACAAAGATGCGCCTACAAAAGCTCTCCAAGTACAAATGGATGAGGACATACCAGAATACTCCACCGATCACATACTAGAAGAACAGCTTGAGAGTGTACAGAAGTTATTAAAATAATTAAACCTCAAAAGTTAGGATATCTGGTGCATGAAGTGCTCGATAGCTGGACATTCCAAAGAAACCTGTCGATAGGAAATCAGCCGACAGGATGATTGATTCGTGCAGACTAAATGTTTTTGCAACATTTTCCAAGAACATGGAGATCAATCGACAAAAGATTGCCTATTCAACATGAAGAACGACAAGGCATCTTGGTGTGCAATCTGCAAAACCAACAATCATAACACGGTCGACTGCCATCTGAACCTCAAGAACTGACAAAATTATCATGTAGTCTATCAAACCAATGAAGTTGCACAAAGTAATGAGAAAAACAACACACCAAATGATCAGAACAATCAGAGATACGACGGTTGAAGATACGAGCGCCTGTATGACAATCGACGTGGAGGATATGGAGGTCGAGGTCGATTCTCTGGGAATCGAGACAATCGACCACATCGACCCATCCAATGTTTCAGATATTATAAGGAGGGACACCGACATGCAAACTATCCATACAAGGATAGAACTGACCTCAAATTTTGTACTCATTGTGGAGTAGGGTATCACTCATTAGAGGATTTCCCTACCATGCTGGAAAAAATAAATAAAAAGAAAAAGGTTAATGTCTTGTCATGTGTGAAAAAAAATGATGTAATAAATACAAAGAATTTGCATATCGTAACCCGACAAGGGACAAAAACAGGAAGCGATAACCCATGAATCAACAAAATAAAAGAAAAGAATGTCTACCTTGATCCAGTTAAAGAAAAACAAATATATAAAGATGCAACAAATGTGTTTAAAGAATTTGCATGATAGGAAGAGGCTAATGACAATCGACATAACAAAATAAAAGAACTAATACAGCTCGTACAAAAAGATAACTCAATATCTCAGTTCATCGACTTGCTATATGAAATCAAACATAACAACACCAAAAAACAAGCAAAGAATATCTGGAGTTTAAATCAAAAAGATAAAAGTGATGCCGACCCACTTGTCGACCTGGAAATTGAAGGATACCATGTCCGACAAGTCGTGCTCAACTTTGGATCACAAGTAAACATCATGAATCGTGACACTTGGGAACAACTGGGAAAACCTCGACTATATGAGTCAGGTATATACCTAAAACTAGCCGACCAAGGCCTAATTGAACCTATTGGAGTCTAGAAAAATGTTGACACAAGGATAAAAGGAATATCAACCAAAGTCGACTTCGAAATTATTGACCCTAAGGAAGGACCTAGCTCATTCCCAATGTTAGTAGGTCGTCGTTGGGGAAGGAAGATGAAAGCATTGATATCCCTAGATAAAGAAAGAATAAAATTGAAAGGAAATGGACAAAAGGTCATTGCACCTATTCATCCATCCCAAGGAGAACCTTGGATAGAACCTATCGATGAAGAAGTTGATATCCGACAACTTTATTAGATACAAAATAATGTAGATTATAAGGAACCTAATATCTATGGAGAACTTCATTTAGGTAACCAAGACTCAGTCAGTTATAATTCAGATGCGGAATTATATGATTGGGAATTCAAGAACTATGAAACACAAGCAAGAGGGTGCTAGACTATCCAAAAAGTATAGAAAAATCCCACCCGATAGTGCTTCATAGTATCCATTGTCCCAAAAATATTTGAGAAAAAAAATAGGGAATACTCTATGCTAAAACCTACAAATATAAATAATACACAAATACCAAGATATAAGGAGAGAGAATCACCAGTCATGCATATAGAACAAGTGTCCAAAAATATTGGTGAACATGGTCAACTACAAAGTTTAGTAGAAACTTTTACAAGACAAGCTGCTGGATGGTGGGATACCCATCAGACAAGACTGCAGACCTGGGCAACATCTTCGACTTACTTTGTAGAGAGGTTTGGAGGTAAGAAGTTAACCAACCAAGCTTAGATACATGTTTTCATTCAAGGACAGAATCTAGAAGACCATATTAATACATGTGAAAAATAATGGAGAAGACTTCGGTACAAAGATGAATGCACATGGCTGCATCTGTTTCCATCAACCCTCGTTGACTTACCAGACAAATGGTATAATATGGAGAAATCCTGAAGTGAAACATTCCTATGGAATGAACTCAGAGAAAATTTTATCAAAGATTTCAACTTTATACCACAAAATGAGAATTTGGTCAAAACAACAAAGCAGATTCAAGAATTTATATAGCCGACATAAAACAAACCATTAAAAGACAACCGACAGACAATGAACTGTAACAATATACAAACCAGCATAATACCACAGTCGACAAGACTACAGTTAGAAAATGAAAATACAGAAGGGAAAAGTTTTAGATGGAAATCAAACCATGTCAAAATGACCAAACCTATTTGCACAGTACTCAAAGTTGGAACCACCAACAAGGATGATACCGACCGAATGACTACAGTCAAATTCCCTACCACATTCTCACAGTTTAAAGAAGGATTTCGACCAAACAATGAAGCCAAAACACCTAAATGGATAGATGCGAAGGTCAAAATTAGAGAGTTTGACATCTCAAATGATGACCGACCAAAAATGGAAAAGATTGGAGACTACTGGAGTGATGAGCAGACAACAGAAATAGTGAACCTCTTAAAAGAGTTCCAGGATGTATTTGCCTGAGATTATACATATCTCAAAGGTTTAGTCCATGAAATGGGTGAAATGAAAATTGAAACTAAACTTGATGTCTATCCTATGAAGAAAAGGCCATATAAGCTAGCTCATAAATACAAAGAGATAGTCAAAAAGAAGATTGATAACATGCTTGCAGCAAGCATCATCTACCCTATTGACTAGTCAGAATGGGCAAGTCCAATGGTTGTTCAACCTATGAAACATGATCTAACCAAATTAAGAATTTGTGTCAACTTCAGGGAGATAAATAAAGTGACACTAACAGACCCATTTCCAACTCCTTATGCAGATGAAATCTTAAATGAAGTTGGAGGACATGAATGCTACTTATTTACAGATGGATTCTTAGGTTATAACCAAGTGCCAATAGCCAAATAATATCATAAAAAGACAACATTTGTATGTGAATTTTCCTCATTTTCTTAAAAGGTTATTCCTTTTGGATTAAAGAATGCACCTGTAGTATTCTCTAGAATTGTGGTCAAAACATTCCAAGAATATATTTACAAAACCATGGTAGTATACTTTGATGATTGGACAATATACTCCATGTTAAAATATCATTGCAAGTGGCTAAGGCTTATGTTGGAAAGATGTTGACAAATCCAGTTAGCTTTAAACATCAGGAAGTGCATATTTGTGACCCCCATAGGGATATTGTTAGGAAACATTGTCTGTAAGGAAGGTATTAAGGTAGATTTTGCAAAAATCAAAATTATCCTCGACCTAAAACCACCAGTGAACTCGAAACAAGTCAGAGTGTTACTAGGTCATACAGGATATTATAGAAAATTCATAAGATACTAATCAGATATGACCTATGCACTAGAAGAACTATTAAGGGAAGATAAAGAGTTCGACTGGACAGAAGAGTGCCATATATCATTTGAAAAACTAAAAAGAAAACTAGTCGAAGAACCAATCCTAAGGTTTCCAAATTGGTCAACTAAATTCCATTTCCACATCGACGCATCAGGTCTAGCGATAGGAGCAATCCTAACTCAGCCAGGAGATGATGGAATGGATTGTCCTATAGTTTATAGTAGCGAAAAACTAAACAAAGCTGAAAGAAATTATTCGATGACAGAAAGAGAATAATTAGGAATGGTCTTTACACTACAAAAATATCGACATTATCTCCTAGCTAATCCATTTATCTTTTACACTGATCATCAGGCATTAAAATACCTTGTGAATAAGCCTCTACACCATGGAAGAATTTGTCAATGGCTACTTCTATTCCAATAATTTGAGTTCGAAGTCGTTGTCAAACCAGGTAAGTTAAATGTCGGTCCCGGCCATTTCTCTCGAATCGACACTGGAGAGGAACCGATAGGAGTCGAAGACGGCTTACTAGATGCACATCTATTTCGGAAAGAGGCAGTCCTAGAAGAGTTAGAGGAAATAGCTCAGTTTTTAGAAGATGGACAAGCACCAGAAGGCATGAGTACCAAAAAGAAACATATCTTAGCCATGAAAGCTGCACCTTATAGCCTCATAAATGGATTCCTGTAGAAAATGGGTTTAGATGACATCCTTAGAAGGTGCGTACTAGAACATGAAAGAGAACATTATGCATGAAGCACATTACGGACCTACAGGAGGACATTTCCAAGCATAAATAGCTGCAAAGAAAATCCAACAATTAGGGTTATGATGGCTGACACTTCATAAAGATTGCAAAAATTTTGTAGGCAAATGTGACAGATCAACGAATAGGTCAACCCCTGCCTAACATAGAAATGCCTTTGATATCAATAAGCCCATGTTTGACATTTGAAATTTGGGCCATAGAATTCATAAGACCATTTCCTATACTAGCAAAAAGAACAGGTGCAAGGTACGTAATAACTGCAATTGAATATGTCACCAAATGGGCAGAGGCAACACCAGTCGACACATGTTCTAGTGAGATAGCTGTTAAGTTTATCTATGAGAATATCATCACCAGATTTGGATGTCCATTAACCATAATCAGGGACCAGGGAACACACTTTATTAATAGAACTATCAAAACCCTAACCGACCAGTTCCAAATTGACCATCATCAGAGTACAACATACCATCCTCAGTCGAATGGAGCAATTGAAGCATTTAATGAAACATTAACAAAAGGACTAATAAAAATATGTAATACTCATAAAGATGACTGGGATGAAAATATACTTGCAGTACTATGGGCATATAGAACAACATACAAATGATCAACCGACCAAACCCCCTTTCGACTAGTTTATGGACAAGAAGCAGTATCTCCACTACACTTCTGACAACATACACCTATTATTGCAGAGATTCTACATGTTGATGTCAAACAAGGAAGAAAGGACCAACTATTACATCTGAGTAAACTTGAAGAACACCGACTAATCGTGACACAACATCAAGAAATCTGGAAACAATAACAAAAAGCATGGCATGACAGAAACATCAAAACCAAAAATCTATCGATAGGAGACCTTGCTTTACTATACAATAGTCGAGTAAAAGGAAAAACTAAAAAGTTACATACATAATGGATGGGTCTCTATGTTGTTGAAGAGATACATACCAATGGATCAGTCCGACTATGGACGTTATAAGGCATAGTATTTCGAAAACTCGTTAATGGAGCCCAACTAAAAAGTTAAAATAAAAACATATAACGACCATAACGGTTAAACAAAATCTATAAAAATCTAAAAAATCCAAAAAGCAAAATAATACCGTACAAGCATAAAATAAATGACTACTTAGACAAACAAGGAAATTTTTGTACCTCCCTATTTCTTCAGGACAAAGAAACATTTTGTTCATGGGGGAGGTGTTGGAGGAGCAAGTCGGTATGCCGACGAACTAGAGATTAGGTCAGCCACCTAAAGTCATGTCGGTTCACCGAACCAATAGGTATTTATTTTGCAATTGTTTTGTAATCATATATATTAGGCTGTTGAGCCAGATGAGAACTCGATTCAGTTCTCTGTATTGTATGAACCCTCTGATGCTAATATAATCTGTTATTCTATCTACTTGTTCTTGTCTCTTGTCTCTGTTATGTATGCATGTTTTAGTATGTATTATTGGTAACATTATGTGATATGTGAGATTACAACAGATACCCAAAGCAATTATTTCAAATCGAAATGTTAAGTTTACAGGAAACTTTTGGAGATGTTTATTCTCTGGATTAGAGACACAGCTGAACTTTAGGACTGCTTATCACCCATAGATAGATGGGAATACTGAAAGAGTAAACCAAATTTTTGAACACATGCTTTGAATGTATGTAATGAACAACCCCACCAAGTGGGAGGATTATCTGCACCTTGCAGAGTTTGCATATAACAACGAGTTTCAGGATTCCGCCAAGATGAGTCCTTTCGAGGTACTCTATGGATGGAAGTGTAGGACCCCAGTTACTTGGGATAGTCCGGTGGATCGGCTCATGTTAGGGCCTGGCCTGTTATTGGACTTGGAACAGTTAGTTACCAAGGTCTAGGGAAACCTTAAAGAGGCATAAGACCATCAGAAACGTTATGCAGATAAGAAAAGAAAAGATAAAGACTATCAAGTAGGTGAGCATGTCTACTTGAAAGTGAAATCAAAATGGAGCTCATTGAGCTTGGCTAGGTGTGGTAAGTTAGCACCTAGATTTTGTGGACCTTTTGAAATTCTGGCCAAGAAAGGACCAGTGGCTTATGAACTAGCATTACCCGCACACGTAAGAGTTCATAATGTTTTCCATGCATCTTTACTAAAGAAATATGTTTATGACACTAAGTATGTCATTGATTGGTAATTATTACAGGTGGAACCTGAGGAGGAATTTGCCCTTGATCCTTTGCATATATTGGACAAGAGAGAAGTGTAGCTTCGGAAGTGAACTGTAGTCCAATTGAAAGTGCATTGGAAGCACTTTGAGGTAGATGAGGCTACCTAGGAGAATGAGGCCACCATGAGAAAGGCTTACCCAACCTTGTTACATGATATCAATCAGAGTCCCTAGAACACCAGGGATGGTGTTGTATTAAGCGGGGAGGGATGTAATATCTCGAATTTTGGACCTACCATTTATAAGCATGAGCCTATTGATCATGATGATTATATTGATGTTTTATTTTATATTGGGTCGAAGACCCCACTGCATATGAACATGATGATTGTTTTGTATATTGGGCATGAGCTAATTTTTAATGATATATATGTATATATATGATTAGTTGTGTTGGGCGTGGACCCTGAAGCACATGATTGATGAAATGTTCTGTGTTGGGAGTGGACACTGAAGCACATGATTGATGAAATGTTCTGTGTTGGGTGTGGACCCTAAAGCACACGATCGATGAGAAGTTTTTTTGTTGAGCGAGAGGCTCTGGAGCACATGAGTACTTATATTTGTATTGAGCATAGAGATTTGGAACACATGAAAACATAATTGGAAATGTTGGGCATAAGCTCTAGAGCATTCCATGTTGATGTTGAGAATAAGCTTTGGAGCATTGGATCTTTGGCCATTGTATCCCTACGTGTATTGTACAAGTACATCCTAGCATTTAGTGTTGAGCGAGAGCTCTCGAATTGCACTATGTTTGTAACTCCCTGTTATAAGAGTTGAGTATGGGCTCTAGTAAGCGCTAGGGATTACTAAAAAGAATTAAATAACTTCCGAGTGAAAACGACTCGAGAAAAATATTGATCTCGTCATACTTATTTATAAGTGATTAAATGAAATTTTGAATTTATGTATTCTCATCAAGTACTAAAGAGATACCACGTTATACAAGGGAAATCCAACATGCAAGGATGTTTATATTTGCCTAGCCTAGTAGACCTAAGCCATCTATCTACTTGAACTTCATAAAGAAGTGTCGTTAAGTCTAGGCATCATGACACATGATGCCTGAAGACAAATGTTAACAAGTATTTTAATACTATGTATTTTATACATAGTATGTATAAAGAATTAATTATGATTAATTATATAATTGAATAAANACTGATTATTAAAGGATTAATAAATAGTGAAATATCTATGAAAGAATAACTAGGAACTAGTTAAAAGTTCCTAGGTTAAGAATTGAAAATTACCTGAGTAAATTAAAAAGGGTTAAAATCAAGAAATCAAGGATTTCTTGATTTAACTACCCCTTTGACTAAAAATTCTGCCTATAAAGAATCAAGCCAAGAAAAGGCTTGGGGTTCTGATTTTTATGGAGGAGAATTATTATTATGCCTGTTTTTTCTCTCAAGTGTTTTCTTGGAGAACTTTTCCTGCAAGGAAAAGAGGATTGATTCAGAACTGAATACTAGCTAGGAAGCCCTACCTTAGGAGCTCTAAGCTACTTGCATGTTGGAGTCTAGCTCAGGGGGATCTAGATTAGAACCATGAATGGTTTCAGGTCATGGTTGGGAGGAACGTGGTAGTTCCCAAGTGATTTGGTCATCAGAATCAGAGGTCAGGTCTGTCTTAAATTGATAATGCCGGTTATTTAAAAAGTGTGCAGGTTCAGCCATTAAAGGAGCTTCAGGAAGATAAATTACAGGTATGAATTCTTAGTATGTCAAGGTTCATTTCTAGGGTAAATGTTGGCCGCTTTATGTAAAAAAATTTATATATATGATTAACCCTTGAATTGATTGGTTCTGTCCATATCTCCTAGGGTTACATTTCTTAAAATCTAACCCTAGACTGCCAATGCTATTTTCTAGATTATATAATGAATATGTTAGTTGAATGTTTCCAAAGAACTTACTAACCCTAAGTAATTGATGTTTTGTCTAGATTTTGCTAGGGTTTTTATTCTCTTCAATACTTCCTAGGATGGTAACTTATTATCATAGGTTTTTTATAACTAGGTTTCCATCTCTAAAGTTTGTTTTATTTATTCATTTAATATTCAGAAATTAATATTG
This sequence comes from Pseudotsuga menziesii, assembly GCA_001517045.1. Taxonomy (NCBI): domain Eukaryota; kingdom Viridiplantae; phylum Streptophyta; class Pinopsida; order Pinales; family Pinaceae; genus Pseudotsuga; species Pseudotsuga menziesii. The sequence continues at coordinate 70,429 of LPNX010210102.1, forward strand.
TAAAATAGGTAAGTCTAGACCTGCTATTTGATGTTCACTTATCATTTATATCTCTACTGACATATTACATTTGTCAATAGAGACATGTTTTAGATTATGGTAGATTTAATCATAGGAGTAAGTTTAAAGAAATAAACATACTATATAGATACCTTAGGGTATTATTTACAAAACGAACAATTTTATAAGATAATTATATATACATATAAATAAGACCATTAGGTATAGACCATTATGAAAATTATCTATACAATTATTTCTAGAATTAAATAACCCCTCTAAGACCTTTCAAGGTCTGATCCATTATACAAATTTACATTAAAAATACTCCACATAAATGAAACAACATTATAAATAATCAAAGGAGGGATTGTGACCATCCATGTGGTCCTTTACTATTCTTTGATCATAACCGTAAACAAAATTACATAACTCAACAAACATTACCTTAACTAAATTAAAATAATATATATTATACAATAAATCATATCATAGTAAAACAACATAAAAATCATATTATAAATCCATATATTGCAACCAGTAACAGGAATTGAATCCTGTGGGCATGCAAGCCGAAATTGTTTTTATTTAAAATACATTCATTACATTACATTAAAACCCTATTGCCAACAGAGGACGCGACATCGATTCCCATGGATGTCAAGACCCAAGGCAAAGCCATAAAATCAATATCATAACGATTTGTACAGGAATCAAAATTATATGTAAATGCATTGTTTATACTGCTACACAGGCCACAACTTAGACTAAGCATACGAGGTGTAAAATTGAAAACACATCAAATGCCTTATAAAAATGATGCATATGCTAGCAGTGAGGTCATGAGACCCTAGCTATAGCATGGCCTCAGCCATTAGAAATTTTTAATACACAGTCCATTAAAATATACCCTACTCTAAGCGTTGGCCATCGTGGTTTCGAACTCATGGATTTCCACAGACCATTTTACATAAGAATGCGAATACCATAACCATTAATATACAAGCTATTGCAGCATTGTGTGAAAGGCTCATGCCATTTATGGCATGGAATTTAACCACACTATCAAAATAATTACATTATCTAAGCTAATCAATGGCATTACACATAGAGCATCCAATTAGAAGAAATGCCTCTGTTTTTAAAAAACCCAACTAATTTAAATATAGAGCTCAATAAAAATGCAGAAGGAAATCACATACATAATGTATCAAAGTTAACCATTACCATTTTAAAAAAAACCATACATACATCTTATTACATAGATATCCCAAGTCTGATACACAGCCTCCATTAAAGGCCGAGAATGAGGTTTACACAGGATTTCCAATGGGCTATGGGATCATTGCAAGCAATGGTGCAGCCCATGGCTATAAAGCCAAAAACCAAATAAAATAACAATTTACATAACTGAAATCAAAATTACATAGATCTGAATGGCCTAAAAATTTATTCATCACATAACGCCTAAAATCTCAAAAACCCAAGTCTGTAATCATAAGCCCGAAGGCGAAATCGAAATCGCTACAGCATAAAACCCCAACCCACAACTAGTCGAAACTTAAGCTCTTCCCACATGGATGAAAGGTGACAAGCATAAGCTTGAAGAGCAGGCTTACCATGGCCTCAATTGCGACACATTGGAGCTACAATGAAGTATGGAGCCACCCCACCAAGGTTTCCCTGCTACCTACAACCACAACCCAACACGACGGATTTGAGGAGTATAACAACAAAGGAGCCATGAAACCAAGCATAGAATGTAGACATGAAACTAGAAGAACTTACCTTCAGGGCGTAGTCTCCTTCGCAGCATAGAGCCAAGACCCATTTCCTTCGTAGACCTAACGAAATGACCAAACTGAATCGTGAGCCAAGCTCTAAGCTTTGAGGCTACCACGATTTCCAAAAATGATAAATGCACTGGCTGGTAACCATTTTGATTTTCCAAACCCACTCTCCATAGTTCAACATCATTGCAATATCGTGGGTTTTATTCACCATGCTAATAGCTTAAAAGCTGCTATGGTATCGTTTATACAATATGCTATGTCACCACCCAAACGCTATCATACGATACCATACTACAAAGCTTGCACTAGGATAGTATTACATTAATGCTAGCCCATAGGTTGCACTGGAACAAAGTTAAAGAACCCATGCTAAGTAGTTAGATAATGTTTAGACCATAGGATTAGAGCTTAGGGTTTACTCCTTTAGTAACAAGGTGTTTACATTCAAGAATCATGGCATACAAAGTATGCCATGATAACATCTCGGACTATAAAATCCAAAGCCTTGCTTTTAAACCAATATATTAAACTGTCAATAAAAGAACATGAGAGATCTTAATAGGTATAGTGAGAACATACTTAGAGCATAAAATATATTAATGACATATAGACTAACGAATTCAAAACATAATGAAGAATAATTAGTGTACAGAAAATTTAGCCATAGTAGCTACATTGACAATAATGACACTTACCAAATTATAAAACCAAGTCAATTGAACTAAGTAAGACTACGTAACCAAGTAATACCTTACCTCTCAGATCGTCATGGGAGAACTAGTCCTGCCACTCCATGACTTTATTCCCATCAACAAAGTTAAGTTAGTTTTTATTAAATAAACAAAGTAAACATGTGCAGGAGTAAAACAATGATCTATACAATTCATAATTCATCAACAGTAATAACTAAGATGTACAAATAGTTTAAATAACAGAATTAAGACATAAGAAGTAAACGAACTAATAATCACTGAATGGATAAGAGATTAACAAGACAGTAGGGAAAGTTTATGAAGAGACTGAAAGTATAAGTAGCGAATGTAATTCCACATGAGTAATAATGATCCCCTTTGGGTAGTTTTCACTAGCCTATATATTTTTTTTTCCATTTTTGGGGACATTACAAGACCTATAATAATAATTTTATCTATTGTGTAGTCCATTACATAGACTAGTATTTTATATCTTTAAATCCTTCCTAACAGTTTTGTTTATTTTACTAAAGTACTCAAACTAAATGATACCATCTAAGATAAAAAGAAAACATACATACAAATTATACATATGAAGATGTAGAAGATAATGATTTCATATGCGTGCATACTTCATTCAATTCTTTATTTGAAATTAAACTAACCTACTGTACTAGAGTACTACCTTATAAAAGGTGTGGAAAAATATAGTTTAGCTATTTTCTTTCTATTTATCAATTAAACTAGAAATTCTTCTATTCATTTACCCCAATCTATCTAGTCCAGAGCTTACTATCTTTTCACAACATATACATTTCTCCTAACTAACCCTAGCAGCAATATGAACAGAAGCATATCATATCATTGATTAAACTTAAACTTTTCAGATAAAAGTAAATACTTAGATAGCTGAATAAAACAAGTAGAACCTAGAAATATAGATGAGGTGACAACAACTTAAGGAACCTATTCCTCCCAACCAACTCCTAGAGAAAAGGTGGACTGCAATTCTCAGGACCCCTGAGCTTGTCTCTTGGTCCACCTGGTAGAAGTACTGGGTGAGAGATGTAGTCTAGTAATCCTCTGCGACTCCACTAAGTGTTCAGCAGTAAATCAATTCTGTATGCAGCAATATGAACTCAGCTTAGAATAGCTGCACTAGTTCAGGTCTTCAACACTTTTCCACTCAAAACATACTTCAGCTAGTCCCCTCCATTGAATTTTCTGGTGCACTTCATTCACTCAGAATGTTCACAAATCCAGAATGAGCAGCCTCAGTTGTCTTTAATGGGAAGTTTTATTAGCATGCTTAGGTCTTTTGGGTCAGTTTTTACTTAATGAGCCACCTGCTCTTGTTCCACTTTCTTGGGGAACATGACCACAAAAATAGGGAATTTGCCATCTGCAACAGCTAGAAGTAGTTTAAGGATGCTTCCAAGTGTCAATCTTCTCTCAACCCAGCCTTCTTCATCAAGTGACTAGTAAAACACTCATTTAATAGCTTCCCTAAGTTGTTGTCTCATCTTTCCTTTATTTATTAATAAAATATTTAGTAGTTACATTAAATTATTCTTGTCTCCACTTGGTCATTAATTACAAACTTTAACATCAAATGTAACATAATGTTTCTTAAAACATAATTTTTTTTTGCAAACTGGGGCATGTGACATACACACCCCCTTAAATTATAACATCGCCCTCGATGTTATTTATTCTTCATCTTCATAATTTCCCTGGAACAGAATTGGATATGCATGCCGCATATGACTCTCCAATTCCTAAGTGGCTTCTTCTAGACTAAGGTGCTTCCATTGCACCTTCATTTGACCAATGGTGCGATTCCGAAGCATGATCTCCCTCCTTTCGAGGATACAATCCAGTTCCACCAGAAAATCTCCTTTGGGTTCCACCTGCACATCATTCCAGTTTATAACATGAGTAGCATCATGTACATATTTTTTAACATAGAAATATGAAAGACATTATGAACCTTCAAATTTGGCGATAAATCCAATTGATATGCCACCTATCCTATTATGGACAGTATTTCAAAAGGTTCGCAATATCAAGGTGCTACCTTAGCACAACTTCCTAATCTTAGAGAACTCTTTTTAGGCCTCACCTTAATAAAGACATGTTCATCCACCTGGAACTCCTTTTGAGTTCGTTTAAGATATGCTTGACTTTTCTGTCGATCTTGCGCAACTTTCAAGTTTCCTTGCACCTATTTTACAATTAAGTCTATTTCTTTTAATAGTTCAGGTCCTAATACTAACGTGTCAATAGGATTACTCCATGATATGGGGGTATTGCACTTCCTACCATACAAAATTTTAAAGGGACTATATCTTACTGAAGCTTGGTAGTGATTGTTGTAAGCAAAATCTACCAAGTGTAAGTAATCTTCCCATTTACCTGGTTGTTCTTTAACATACATTCTGAACAGATCTTTCAATACCTGATTCACTCTTTCAGTCTATCCATCTATTTGAGGATGGAAAGAGGTACTGGAATTTAATGTAGTATTCAGTCCTTTAAACAAAGACTTCCATAAGTTTCCCGTAAACTTAGGGTTTCTGTCTGAAATGATTAGTTTTGGTATTCCATGTAAACAAAAAAATTGTTTCAAGAAAATATCAACAATATTAGAATCTTTGTAAGTATTTTTTACAGGTATAAAATGAGCCTCCTTACTAAGTTTATCAACGACTACCATCACTGAGTCATTCAAATTTTGATTTCTAGGTAGTCCTGTAATAAAATCAAGGCTGATTATCTCCCATTTCCATCTAGGAATTGGTAAGGGATGAAGTAACCCAGCTGGATGTTGGTGTTTAGTTTTTACTTCCTAACACTCAAAGCATTTAGCAATGTATTATTCTAGTTCATTTTTCATGTTTGGACAAAACTAATCCTTTCTAAACATGGTTATAGTCTTCTGATAACCAATATGTCTTGAGTAAGGATTCTTATGAATTTCATTTAAAATCAGTAACTTAATCTTAGGTACATTAGGTATATATAGTCTATCTTTATATAGTAATAATCCTTTTTTCGTTTAGACTATACCCTATACTTAAAATTTTCAATTAAATTTTCTGATACCTTTGCTTGTAATTTCTGATAATTTTCATCCTATCTTATTCCTTCTAGTTATTCTTCTAAATATGTTTTATAGGTGTGGATTGCTGCTACACAATTTGGTTTTGCATTCCTTCTTAAAACATCAACAACCTTATTTTTTTTCCCTTAATATGTTGGATTTCAAAATCGTACTCACTAAGGAAGGCTAACCACCTAGCTTGCCTTGCATTTAAGTTAGGTTGATCCAACAAATATTTTAACCATTTGTTATCTTTCATTAATATAAAATTTCTTTCAATTAAATGATGATGCCACATCTTTAAGGCATGTATGAAAGCAACCAATTCTAATTCATAAGTCGCATAGTTTTTCTCATGAATCTTCAGCTTCCTAGACTCATATGCAATGGCATGTCCTTCTTGATTTAAAACTCCGCCTAAACCTTCATTGCATGCATCAGTACATACTAGAAAGTATTTATTAGGATTAGAAATTCTTAAGAATGGTGCAGTAGTTAATAATGTTTTTAATTTTTTAAAACTATCTTCACACTTTTGGCTCCACTCAAATTTCTTCCCTTTCTTCTGTAAAGAATTTATGGGATTTGCAATTCTTGAAAACCCTTCGATAAATCTTCGATAATAGCCAGTAATCCCCATGAATGATCGTATGTTAGTTACATCTTTTGGGACTGGCCATTCTTTGATTTCCTTTATCTTTTCTGGATCAACTAAGATCCCTTCTTTAGTCACTACATGACCCAGATACTGTATTTTATCCTTAAAGAAATCACATTTACTGAATTTTGTATAGAGCTGATGTTCTCATAATTCTTGTAAAACAATTTTTAAGTGCTCTTCATGTTCTTTTTCAGACTTCGAATAAATTAAAATGTCATCAATGAATATGACCATGAATTTATCAAGGTACTTATGCATTACATTATTCATCAAACATATGAAGACATTCGGGGCATTAGTAAGCCCAAATGGCATAACAACAAACTCCTAATGACCATACCTGGTCCTAAAAGTTGTTTTAAAGATGTATTCATCTTTGATTCGGACCTGGTGATAACTTGATTGTAAATCAATCTTCGAGAATACAGTCAATCCATGTAGCTGGTCAAATAGATCATCTATGCGGGGTAATGTATATCTATTTTTAATAGTCATTTTATTAAGTAGATGGTAATCTATACATAATCGTAGAGTTTTGTCCTTCTTTTTAACAAAAATAACAGGTGCTCCCCAAGGAGACACACTAGGTCTGATATAATTCTTATCAATAAGTTCTTTTAACTGTGACTTTAATTCATTTAATTCCAATATATTCATCCAATAAGGGGATTTTTAGCTGGGCACTACACAAAGTACCAGCTCAATAGTGAATTCTAACTCCCTCTTCAGAGGCAGTCCCAAAATTTCTTCTGGAAATACATCCAAATACCACCTCAGGATCGGAATGTCTTCCAATTTTAATTTATCTTCATTATTAGTATTTTCTTCATTAATTATTGTTACAGCAAAGGATTTACAACCATTCTAAACAACTTTCTTTAATTGCAAAGCAGAGATCTATCTTATAGCTATTTTCCTAGGGATTCCTCTTACACTTACGGTTTCTCCATCGTTATTTACGCAAGTAACATTTTTATCGAAGTAGTTCAGGACTACCCTATGATATTCTAACAAATCCATGCCAATTAACATATCACAAGAACCCAAAGGTAGTACATTAAGCTTAATAGAGGTTTCTAACTTATCCATGTTTACAGTACAATCCTTTACGAAACTAATCACCTTTCTTTTTGTGCTAGTAGCTAGTTGGACTAACCATGACTTTGCAAACTTTTCTACTAATAACTTTCATTTTTCTACTAAATCAGGAGAAATATAACTTAATCTATCCCCTGGATCAATTAAAATAGATATAGGTATTTGATTTAGCTTACCTTCCACTTCCATCATGGAAGTTTGATAGTCTGCCTACCTATTTTTGTCCAATAGAGTGTCCTTCTTTGTTTTCAATGCAATTAATGGGGAAGTTTCCTTGAAAGGTAAATAATATATTGTCTATTTCTATTTGATTTCATTTTCAGTTGCAGTAGTTATGATTGGAACCTACCATAAACCAAAATTAGAAAATTATTTTTTCCCCAACAATGATGAAGTATATCGACCATCTTTGATGAGAATTAGATGTGTTTGATTTGGAAAGTTAGTAAAACTTACATGTTTGCATTGGTCTAATAATCTTTAGGGTGCAACACTATATATGAAAAGAAAATGCTAGATTTGAAATATAACCAAGAGATATATAAGGTAAACTAGTTAGGATTCATGTAATCATGTAGTGGCATGTATGATTGGTGACCTACTTAGATGGCGGGCCTTGATGTGGTGTAAACATGGGTGTTCTTAGAAGGTTATCATTGCTAAATAGATTCATTTTCATGAGATATTATGAATCAATATCGAAGATTTACCACAACGTTTTTACAAAACTTTCAACATTTCCAGGTTGACAATTCCCTTTTATCCTTGTAGTTGGATTTTAAAAAATCAAGCAATTTTATGGATCATCTATATCATTTGGTGGCAATTATGAGATAGTGTTGTCTAGATTGAATAGAGAATTCATTGTTATAGTGAGTAGAAAAGCTAGGGAACACTAGGCAGCCGAAGGAGGATGCCACATGGGAATCTATAAGACAAAGAAAAACTATAAGAAAATATTAAATTGAATATTCATTTAAGATATCAAATGGTTATTCAACTCTGTAAGAAGTTAAGTCGACATCTATGAACACTCAACAGTTGCATCTATCTCCCCAACTTGCAAATCAAAATTTCATTGCCAAACATTGAAATTTTAGGATGAATACATGCTAACAAATTATAAAAAGTAGTTAACAAGGGGATAACTTAATACCCTGCAACCTTGTACAATGCTCTCTCTCTCTCTCATACACACACTAAGGAAAGAATGCATCAATGTATACACACAACAAACAATACACCAGAAATAGAACATACCTTCTCTACAGGGACATTATCATACACATTCACCATCCCAACATAAAACATTGTTAGCTGTGTGCAAGGCTGTTTTCCTGGAACAATATAGATGGGGCTTATTATGCTTTTAATTATCATGGTAGCAAATTCCAGAAAACAACTGTAAGCTATTTTAATAATGAGTTTAGTGAATTGGGGGAAAAACCTCAAAAATATGCATCAACCAAGTCTTTATTGACTTGCTCTTGTCAATAACAGTTTCGCTGCCAACTTCTAAGCGACCAATTTGTTTTGGATCAATTTCATACTTTTCCAAAAGCAACGTTACTGCTGTCAAACTGCAGGCATTCATACGAGGAATCAGCTCATAAAATTATTGGGAAATATCAAACAAGCATGATATAACCTCTATCTTGTGAAAATATTATTCTACTACCATACACGAGAATAAAATGTATAGCTGCCTCAAAATATACGATAATGAAACAATGAATGAACAGAAATTCAATGGTAATAGGCAGTGAAAAAATCACGGGGGCTTCACTTGTTGACCAATATCCTATCACATTAGTTCATATTGTGGGTTTTAAAATTATCAAAAATTGAACCAATATATTGCAGGTATTGGGGGGATGAGGGGTTTAAGGTGGGGGTGGGTAGGGTGGTTTATAAGGATTGAAGTATAAAAAGGGGTGGGGAGGAGGTTTTAAGTATTGGGAGGGGGTTTCAACAAAAAGAGTTTGGGTCAATATCTCTGGAAATTAAGGGTATTCTTTAATATCCCACGATCGCACGTGCTATGTGAGAGGTTCACTAACTGAAGTCCCTGTGGAAAAAATATGTACAAGATTGTCAAAATGCCATACAAGATATCAGAAAATCTTGTTCTTACCTCATAGAAATAATGCTAGAGGTCTTGAATACCTTCATGAGCATATTACTCTGCCAGTGATACACCGGGATTTTAAGGCCAGCAACATCCTGCTTGACAAGAATTACAATGCCAAAGTGTCTGATTTTGATTTGGCAAAGCTTGGTTCTAAAAAATTGAATGGTGAAATATCCACTCGAATTTTAGGAACTACAGGATATGTTGCCCTAGAGTAAGTTTCTTAACGTACATCAAATGCTATTCCTTAACATCAGCAACAGATAGCCTGAGATACAAGAAGTTTACTGCTTGACTTCTGATCACTCGATACAATTTTTACTGCAGGTATGCTTTGATAGGACACTTGACTACAAAATCATATGTTTACAGCTTTGGTGTTGTGCTTTTAGAGCTTTTGACAGGTCGTGTACCTATAGACATGAAGAGGCCTCCTAGACCACCGCTATCAATCAGAAAATGTCATTGTTTCTTAACAAGGAGAGATAGATACAAATAGTCCACCAAATTAGATAAGCCACTTAAAGGTTGAGGAATGGGCATTGCTTCCTTGCATGCTCTGGAATCAATTTTGTAAGAAGATCTGGAGCAGCGCCCTTTAACTCCTGAGGTTTGAAGTTGAACAACGGGGGCAATGGATGTCCATTTGGCAGGCGGGTATTGGGATCCTGAAGTTTGTCAAAGAAAGGATGTATACAAGCCTCCAAAGCAGTGCACCGAAGGTTTGGTGAATACTGAGGGAGCCTAGAAACAAGATCTACAGCCTCAGGTGGCATACGCTTGTGGAAAATCTTGTGCCAAGGGTGAGCCTTTATTTGTGGAAATTTAAATTCAGTATAGTTAGGATTCATGCATTTAATCTCCTCACGTGTTGGAGTACCAAGGACCTTGATAATCTCCACAAGCTGATCGACTCCACTCTCACCTGGGAATAGAGGCTGACCAAGAAGCAACTCAGCAAGGACACACCCCATGGACCATATATCAATGGCAGTCGTATACTCTGTTGCTCCAAAAATAAGCTTTGGTGCACGATAATAGCAAGAACATATATATGATATATTTGGCTCACCCTTGACCAGCACTTTTGCACTTCCAAAGTCACTGAGCTTAAGCTGATGAGTGTGAGGATTGACTAGAAGATTCTATGGTTTTATGTCCCTGTGACATACTCCAATACCACCATGGATATAGGCCAGGGCCCTACAGATCTTATAAGTATATAATTTTACATAAAGCAGAGGCATCCATTGATTCATCCTACTGTAGTGCTTTGCTACACGATAAACTGTCTCTGGTACATACTCCAACACCAGATTGAGATAGAGCTCATCCTTATCAGTGGTT
>LPNX010210102.1:83717-190176 GCA_001517045.1 Pseudotsuga menziesii
AATTGGTCTAATAATCTTTAGGGTGCAACACTATATATGAAAAGAAAATGCTAGATTTGAAATATAACCAAGAGATATATAAGGTAAACTAGTTAGGATTCATGTAATCATGTAGTGGCATGTATGATTGGTGACCTACTTAGATGGCGGGCCTTGATGTGGTGTAAACATGGGTATTCTTAGAAGGTTATCATTGCTAAATAGTTTCATTTTCATGAGATCTTATGAATCCATATCGAAGATTTACCACAACGTTTTTACAGAACTTTCAACATTTTCAGGTTGACAATTCCCTTTTATCCTTGTAGTTGGATTTTAAAAAATCAAGCAATTTTAGAGCCGTCGCTTAAGCGACACTTAGGAGGATAGAAATTTTATCTCCGTCTCTTAAGCGACACTTAGGAGAAATGCCGTCGCTTAAGCGACACTTATCCCCACCATTTCAAAAAAAAAATTAATCTTTCTGATTTTTGGCACAGTTAAAAGAAAAAATCCACGCGCCGTCGGAAAAAACCGTCGGATTTTGAGATCTTATGAATCAATATCAAAGATTTACCACAACGTTTTTACAGAACTTTCAACATTTCCAGGTTGACAAATCCCTTTTATCCTTGTAGTTGGATTTTAAAAAATCAAGCAATTTTAGAGTCGTCGCTTAGGCGACACTTAGGAAGATATCTGTCGCTTAAGTGACACTTAGGAGGATAGAAATTTTATCTCCGTCGCTTAAGCGACACTTAGGATAATTGTCGTCGCTTAAGCGACACTTATCCCCACCATTTCAAAAAAAAAATTTAATCTTTCTGATTTTTGGCACGGTTAAAAGAAAAAATCCACGCGCCGTCGGAAAAAACCGTCGGATTTTGGATCAAAATCTAGTAGTGTTCCTCCAATCTTTCCATACCTACAATTTAACTCGAAAATATTTCTCTGGAAATAATATTTCAAAAGAAAAGTAATAATCAGTATGCATGTTTTTAAATCTACTATTTATCTATGCAAGTTGAGCCACATTCAGGCCTAGTGTCTGAACCTTGTGCTCTGATACCACATGTAATACTCCGAAAATTCATAAAAAATTAAAAAATTTCATGTAACATAAAATGTTCATAGTTGCCATTGCCTAGGAACCAATAACTGCTAACAATTACTTAAATAGTAGTAACTAGAATTGAACATTTGTAAACCTCTAGTTCTGTTTATTTATTTGTTTATCATCATAACTCTATGTTAAGGATTTGATTTAGCAGTTTATGTTTTTAGAATAACAGGAAAAGAAACCTATGTCTAAATCCTAATACTAAGTATGTTTTTACTGTCTTGTGACAAGTAGGAAAGAACTTCAGTTTTGATCGAGGCTTACTTAGCTTATAGCTAATGCAGTGAAGTGATACTTCTTTTACAGGATCTAAACAAGTAAGAAGTTTTGTTACCAGTTTTCCAAGTTGATATTATCATTCCAACTAGCATAAAATAAAATGATAGTTAATTTGTTTGTTTTACATCTTGAGCAGTAAAGAGGTATCGTTGATCTTATTATTTATGATATTCATAGTTTATAGTAGTGTAAACATTTCTAGCAAACTGAACTTAACTCAATTATGCTTCTAATTCACTATAACTAGATCTTGTTTGTTTATTTTGTATGATTCTATTTTTAGTTAAAACAAATCTGTAAGAAGCTTTAAGAAAGGGCATCTCATCTAGCAGTTGCCCTTGTTGACACTATTTGATGTTAAAAATTAATTTTCAAGATTCATACTTTTACTGATATTGAGTAAATCTAGAAAGAAACCAAGGATCTGAGTAAGATTATTAAGCATATTGACTAAGGAATTACATAGAAATAGTACTAAGATGCATAAGGTAATTTTTAAGCTAGTCTAGCACTTATTGTTTAGAGATGTACTAACACCACTTGTTTTACTTAAACAATAGTGTTATTACTTTTGATGTAAGAAAGGATGCATTATTGTCTATAAGAAAACTATCCTTTATTTCCTATGTATAATTCCTCATCTCGTCAGATTCTATTAAAAGGGTATACAACATCTAGCATCTTAATTTATGATATCAATTCTATTATCCATTTTAATATGATAGCTAGGCATATTTTTTTTTAACAGCTGTTAATGTAATTTTCATAGTTAATCTCTAATGCTATAGATTTCTCAATTTATTTTTATTATGCAAATATTTTTGATGTAGTTCTTTTGCATTAAGTTTTCCTACACTGATGCAAAGGTTAAAGAAAACCATACTTGATTTTCTAATATCTCTACTATAATTTGAACCATACTAAAAACCTAGTAACCTTACTATTTACCTCCAATGTTATTCACTATGTATTAATTGTACATAAAACCAAGATAACAAAACCATAAGATGAATTATAATATGGCAATAATTCTTTTTACACTATTTTGTTCAGGCTGAGTAAGGGTTTTCGAACTATAATAAAACAACGAACAAATTGAAAAGATTTAGCAAGCCACGTGGTGGCTATACAAGGGTTAGGTTTTGGGGTTAACCAAAGACAATATAAAAGTGTACTAAACACTAAAAATCAGCATTCTTCCTAGTCTTATGTTGCTACTAAGAGTTTGTGAGAGCAGAAGGCTCATGGCAGCAAGGTTTTTACTGTTAAAACTAGCACCTTTTTCTCCAGGCTCCTTATGCCAACTTTGTTCATCTGCATCGAAGGATTTGTATGTTTACTGTTTGTGTTGAGCCTCAAAACCCTTTGATTTTTCATAGCTTACCCCTATAAGCATTATTCTCTATATACTAGTGTAATCGTGACCTGAGAAGGTGAGCACGACTTCTTGGTTGCTGTGGTGTGGCTTGAATAGTTTACGGGCGTTTTTGAATTAGATGCAGAGGTTAGAATTCTTCACAGTCCCTTCTGTAGAGTGGCATTTTCCTATGCTCCATTGTAGGGTTTAGGACTCAGATTCAAACTCTGTGAGCTGCGTTTTCCTTCTATTAAATCTTCTTTGAAGCTCGTCGTTCTTCCAAAAGTGGCTAGGGTTTGATTGGAACGTCTCTTAGGAAAAAACAAGGAGCAAAAAAAATAGAACTAGGTACAAAGATTCTTTCCAATTTAATTATTATTGCTCTAATCAATTTAATACTTCCATTAAATAAGAGTTGTGTGACATTTATTTTTTTTATGTTCAAAACTTTTTAGGCTGCAGTCCGAAAGCTATATCTTGAGTTGAAGGATGCAAAGAGAAGGGGGCTCCACCAACGCGATTCTTCTGGTAAGCCTCGGTTTCACTAAGGTTCTCCTACAGTGGTGTGAAGTGTTGATTTTTTTTATTGTTGAAGGAGTTCATTGGTTTAATTGGTGTTCAGCTCGGCCGTGATGTAAAAGTTGGAAAGTCCAGGGGCCATTACTGGTTGTTTGGTTCAATTTTTATGAAGCCCTAGTTGCTGTTTTAGCAAAGATGGGTTAGGAATTTTATAGCCGAGACAACTTTCTACTATGTTATAAATTTTGTTTTAAGTGATGATATTTTTTCGAACAGGATTTTAATCCTTGACTTTATAATGTAAAAAGGCCATAGGGCCGTAACTATTTTAATTCAATTTTTGGTCCTAAATGGTACTTACAGCTTAAAGTTGGTCGATTGTATCTATGTTTTGATAATATATATATATATATATATATATAAGAAGGTAGACTTGTAAATATTTGGTTATTTTATTTATTTCTTGTTGCAATTAACCTTACAGAGGTTTGGGGTTAAGTAATTTCCTATTTAATTTATTTTATATGTAAATTATATCTTAAAGGTTTTGATAGTAGGGTTTTCAATTGTAACTTGGATATTATTATCTGTAATCATTTCTATAGTAAATAAAAATAGAGGAAAGGAAATTGGCTGAGTAACCTAATTCTTTCCTGTAACCTCTGAGATTGAAAATATACTGTTAGGTTTTTATTTGTTATAGTTACTCATGAATAAAGTATGTAACTCCATACAGTCATCCAATCGATGTTTATGGTTGTATGAAATAGAGTAAATAGGTTTTGAATTTATTTTAGAGATGAAAAGAACAGTTCCCTTGCTAACAAAAAGGGTGACGAATTTTTGGTTTATACAAAGTATTACAGTTCTTTTAAATAGGTTAATTTATAAACCCTAATCCTTCTTGATATGAGTGCTTACTTAGTACTTTGTTTTTGGGTTACCCTAGTTTTGCATTTCTTCTTAAATGAATTTATTCAGTAAATGTTTAGTCTTGTTTTACTTTTTCTAAAAGTTAATCTTAGTTATACTAATTCTTGTTAATATTTTAATTGTTAATTATTAAATGATAGACCAATAATAATAATTTTATCTACTGTGTAGTCCATTACACGGACTAGTATTTTATATCTTTAAATCCTTCCTAACAGTTCTATTTATTTTACTCAAGTACTCAAACTAAATGATACCATCTAAAATAAAAAGGAAACATATGTACAAATCATACATCTGAACCTATAGAAGATGATGATTTCATATGTGTGCATACTTCATTCGATTCTTTATCTGAAATTAAACTAACCTACTGTACTAAAGTACTACCTTATAAAAGGTGTGGAAAATATTTTTTAGGTATTTTATTTCTATGTATCAATTAAACTAGAAATTCTTCTATTCATTTACCCTAATCTATCTAGTCCAGAGCTTACTATCTTTTCAAAACATATACATTTCTCCTAACTAACCCTAGCAGCAATATGAACAGAAGCATATCATATCATTGATTAAACTTAAACTTTCCAGATAACAGTAAATACATAGATAGCTGAATAAAACAAGTAGAACTTGGAAATATAGATGAGGTGACAATAGCTTAAGTAACATGTTCCTCCCAACCAACTCCTAGAGAAAATCTCTACTGCAATTCTCAGGAGCCTCAAGCTTGCCTCCTAGTCCACCTGGTAGAAGTACTGGGAGAGAGATGTAGTCTAGTAATCCTCTGAAACTCCACTGAGTGTTCAGCAATAAATCAATTCTGCATGCAGTAGTATGAACTCAGCTTAGAATAGCTGCACTAGTTCAGGTATTCAGCACTTTTCCACTCAAAACATACTTCAGGTAGTCCCCTCCATCAAATTTTCTTGTGCACTTCATTCACTCAAAATGTTCACAAATCCAAAATGAGTTTCCTTAGCTATCTTCAATGGTAAGTTTTATTAGAATGCCTAGGTATTTTGGGTCATTTTTTGCTTAGTGAGCCACCTGCTCTTGTTCCACTTTCTTGGGGAATATGACCACAAAAATAGGGAATTTTCCACCCGCAACAGCTAGAAGTAGTTTGAGGATGTTTCCAAGTGTCAATCTGCTCTCAACCCAGCCTTCTCCATCAAATGACTAGTAAAACACTCATTTAACAACTTCCCTATGATGTTGCCTCATCTTTCATTTATTTATTAATAAATATTCAACAATTACATTAAATTATTCTTGACCCCACTTGGTCATTAATTACAAACTTTAACATAAAATGTTTTTGCAAATTGGGGCATGTGACAATACTGAGGCATCCTCATCTATAACATCAATATGTGAATATTGGACCATCTTATGCAACATCAGTTTGTGAATATTGGGCCATCTTCCACAACATCAATATGTGAATACTGGATCATCTTTTGCAACATCACTATTTGAATATTGAATCATCTTCTGCAACATCAGTATGTGAATACTCGGTCATCTTCTGCAGCATCAGTATGTGAATATTGAATCATCTTCTGAAACATTAGTATGCGAATACTGGATCATCTTCTGCAACATCAATATGTGAATACTGGATCATCTCCTGCAACATTAGTATCTGAATAATAAAGAAATAACAACATCATTAACATGTTACTGCTAAAACCTCATCATCAACAAATAAATCCTAGATCATTATTTGTATTATGAATATAGAAATACTGAAAGAAACTCATCAACATCAATATAGAAATACTAAAACAACCTCATCAACATCGATATATAAATATTGAAACAACCTCATCAACATCATTATAGAAATAAGGATATCAGCATAGAGTGTTGGTATCTCATCGTCTTTCCCTTAGGAAATATGGATAAACATCATGGTGGGTTCTCTGGTAGATCCCCTTGGGCGTTTGTCTCAATTACTAACCCTTTTGGGATAACAAGCCTAGTCAGACAGATGGATGTCCCTGGGCACCAAACAAGCCTTTTCTATCTTACTAACCCTTTTGGGCCAACAATCCTATCAAGACATACTAATCCCCCTAGGATCAAGCAGGCATCATCTGGTTTACTAGCCCTCTCAAGCCAACAATCCTTGCCAGACATACCCTAACCTAGGATAATATACCACACCACTACAAAATAAAACCTACTACCTCTTCCTCACTGCCTCTTTCGAGGGAGGTCCTTTCAGACTACACCAATATTTTCTTGAAAGTATTCAAAATTTAGATGAGATAGATGCTTATTCAACACATCTTCCACGTGTTCCGCTGTAGGAACATACTTGAGCTTTACAACTCCCTTCTACACCATATCCTAGATGTAATGATATCTAATTTCGATATGTTTTGACTTATCATGAAACACTGATTTTTCTATCATTTTAATACAACTATGATTATCGCAATGGATATCGGTCACATCTACCTTTGCATCAAATAATCCTATCAACATCTTGTGAATCCATACTGCTTTGCTATAGGATGAACATGCTGCAATGTATTCATCTTCTGTTCTACTAAGTGAAACACTAGACTACTTTCTACTGAACCATGAGATCATGACTCATCCCAAACTAAAATAACATCATGAAGTGTTCTTTCTATCTTTGGCACTTCCTTCCCAATAAGAATTTGTAAATACATGTAATCTGATCTCACCATCTAATGCATATCTGAGACCATAATCCAATGTCCCTTTCAGGTACCTCATCACCTATTTTTCTCCCACTAGGTGCTGCATGTTTGGGTTTCACCATACACTCACTTAGAGTGTTTACATCAAAACATATATATGGCCTTGTATTGGTTAAGTACATTAGTGAACCAATAATATATCTGTATAAGATAACATCCACTATCTCCAAAGAATCAACATTCAAGAGCTTCGAATTTGTTGTCATTGGAGTAGTCATTACCTTACAATCCATCGCCCCAAATATATTTAGGATCACTACTACATATTTTCCTTGGTTTAGGAAAATATCGTCTGGATAATACCATACTTCAAGTCCTAGAAAATAGTGCATCATTCCAAGTTCTTTCATTTCAAATTCTGCAATTATCTTCTTCTTGCATTCGTTGATGGTATTATCTTCATCTATCAAGAATAAATCCCATTATCCTCAAATTTATAGTAGAGGTTGGAATCTTCTTTACTCTTGGTAAATCCCAAACTCATCAGGAATCCATCAATTCTTCAATACCATTCCTTGGGTGATTGTTTCAACCCATACAACTCCTTCTTAAGTCTAGATACATGATTTTTATGATCATCTGTCTCAGAACCTTGTGGTTGTTCAATGTATACTTCTTCTTCTATCACCACATTTAGGAAGTATGTATTTACATCCATCTAATGTAACTTCCACTTCATCTTGGATTCCAAGGAAATGATGGTTCTAATTTAGGTGTACCTTTCTACTAGTGAAGGTCTCCTGATATTCTATTCCTTTCTTTTGAGAGAATCTATGAGCTACGAATCTTGCCTTGTACTCTCTATACTTTCGTCTGTTGAATTCCTTGTTTTATAGATCCATTACGAGGGTACTACTGACTTGTTCTTCGGTCTTGGTACTACTTCATATACATCATTCTTTATAATGGGCTGGTATACCTCAACCATGGGATCTATCCATTCTTTTTTCTTTGTTTCTTCTTCAAAGCATGTAGTTTCTTTGTCAACAAGATTGCACATCAAAGCCACAAAACATAGGTATGGATTTGGATTCTTACTCTCTCTAATGGTTCCTTCTGAGACACCATATCTTTATGCTTCTTCAATTACTTCTCAAGTCCAATCAAGCCTTCTTTTGCATGAGATCATCTCACTAGGGAACTCCTCAATTATTTGAGGTTCTGTCATGTCATGATCCTCATGTATTTGTGAAACTCTAGGATTTGTATCTTCAACTTCCTTACCTTTCCCTGATTTTATGAAAGTTGTATCTTCGTCAAAAGTGACATATCTACTTAATTCAATTTGACCATATCCTGGGATATAGATTTTGTAAGCCTTTGATTGCTCATTATATCCTACAAACAATCCTTTCTTTATTGAAGGGTCCAACTTCGATTGTTTCTCCCTGGGAAGGTGTATGCATATACCAGACAACCAAATATTTTTAGGTGTCTAACTTTGGGCTTTTCTCTGCTAAACTTCTCTTATGGATTCTTATTCCGAAGGGTACTGTGGGAGATTCTATTATGTACATATAATGTTGTTCTAGTTCCGTCTTCCCATAGGTACATAAGTAGATCTTGATCCTGGATCATGGATTTTACAGCTTCCATGATAGATCTATTCTTCCTTTCTGCCACACCATTTTGTTGTGGATTATAGGGAATGGTTGTATCCCTCTTAATTCCAACTTATTTCCAGTATTCCTTGAATTCACATGATGTGAACTAACCTCCATTATTTTATCTTAAGGCCTTGATACTTTTTTCAGAGAGGTTTTCTACAAGATCCTTAAACCCCTTATACTTTTCAAATACTTCATCTTTCTTCTTTAATAAATAGATCGACGTTTTGCGGGAGTAGTCATCAATGAAGGAAGCATAGTAAACATACCTGATTAATGAAGTAGTTTGCATTGGTATGCATACATCCAAGTTAACAATGTGTAGAATCCCTTTTGCTTTACTATAACTATTTGGAAAAGGGTTCTTAGTATTCTTTCCTTGTGCACATCCTTTGCACACACCTTCATGATTTACCTGGATCTCCGGTAAACCTATCACCACCTTTCTCACAATCGAAAATGATTTGTAATGTATATGAGAAAGTATTTTGTGCCATAATTCACATATGCTTATGGTGCTAGTCATCAAGGTTGAGTCTGCGTGCCCCTCTAATTTGTGGAGTGCTCCTTCTTCAACTCCAATCAGCCCTGCATCATCTATATTTTTTCCTTTTGTCCACATGAGGACTTCACCATCTACGAAATAAATTATGAAACCTTTCTTATCTAATGCTATGATAGAAAGGAGATTCTTCTTTAGTCTTGGGAGATACAGAACATCCTATATATTCATGGAATTTCTAGAGTCCAACTTATAAGAGGCTTCACCCATCCCTTTGATGGGATATTGATAATAGTCTCCAAACATTACTTTACGTGGGGAATCCTTTTGTATAAGACAAGAGAGTGGATCCTTGTAACCTTTCATGTGCTTGGGAGAACCACTGTCTACTGGACAAGTATCACTACCAGTTGAAACTGAAGTCGTGAGTGTTGAAATCAAAACATATCCTTCACATGAATCTTCATCTTCTTTATCATTATCTTTAGTTGCATCGAACTGGAATATTTTGTTCTTATTCTCTTGAGTTTTTCTATCCTCAAGGGGAAGTTTATTGAAATGCACCCCATCTTGTGGAAAGTGAAGCATTCATAACCTGAGTAGTCCTTCTTTGCCTTCTTATTCTTTTTAAATCCTTGAATTTTTTGGGGAGCATGATCATAACCCTTCCTCTTGTTCTTGCCTTTGGTATGGACTGCCAAAGCTTAATCTTCATTTTCATTTAGCTTCTCTTATCTGACTGTTATTATTTATTCTTCTTGAATACATTCTTCCCATCACTTTCAGAACTTGGTCATCTTTCTTATGGAGAATATTCCTCGAATAAAAGATCCCAATATCTTGGAGACGATTAAAAGTGGTCATTACAATTTCTGCTTCTTCTATCATGTCACTAATAGCTTTCAGCTACTCCTTGATTTGGGATACTCTTGTGAAGTATGTTTGCATGGTATATGAATTCTGAACCTTCACACTTTTGAGTTAATTTATCAAATTTATCTTCCTATTGATATTTATTCCTTCAAATAGACTGGATAGGGAATAAAACATTTCCTGCGGTGTCCTCCTTGAATATACTTGAGGGATCAAGTGACATTGGATGGAGTCAGCTATGATACTCTTAGCCTTGATAATATCCTTCTTTTTCTTTTCCTTTGCTTCATCTCCTTTTGGTTTTGCAACTTTCTCCTTTATGAAGCCTTATAGATCATTATCTTCTAAGATGAGCATGATCCTATACTTCCATGCTCTAAAGTTCTCATCAACCTCAATATTTTCATCGATCTTGGTATTGTTTTTTATCATTAATAGAATGAGAACTTCAAATGGAAATAGAAGAAACAATACTTACTTGGAGAGGACTTCTTCTGGCTAACCCTCTTAGGGATGACCTAGGGTTTGATGGAAAATCCTAATTTTTTAGTTGAAATCACTTGTGGGGATGAGTGATGGAAAATATGCGCCTCCCCAAGGTGAGATAGACTGTATCTTTATTTTTTCTTAGATTTATGATGGAACCTCAAGAAAACTGAAGCCCTAGTCTTCCACGTAGCAGTGTCAGGCCCAAAAATGAAACTTCTCAGAATTGAGTTATGTTTTCACATAAAGATGTTCCCTCTTAGGGCGAGTTGAGTGAGCCATATTTTCTTGTTTATTTGTCTAGGTAATTGTTTGGAATAAAAAAACCCTAGATGTGCAATGTCTCCTTTCAAGGTGGCTATAATACCATGTTAAGTTTTCTTAATTTCTTAGATGATATTCTAAAACACGTTACAATAATAGGATCACTAAAAGAACAAAAAGCACAACAACACAATGAACACAAATATTTTCCTCAAGGAAACCACAAGGGAGAAAATCACGCAAAACTTCATCAATATAGAACTCAACCAAGAAAATGTAAGACCCCAAGATAACTTCTCCTCTCTCTCTCTCTCTCTAGCGCACTTATTCTTCTCCCTCTAATGAACTTGGTTGAGTGAAGTGAGTACAAATGAAGGAGGCAACTCTTTATTTATATTTGACTCTTGAATTGACCTAAAACCTAGTTGGGCTGACTTGTCTAGTAAGACACCAAAATAATATTTATTATAATGACTCATGGGTACTATTGACGTGACTTACATCCATGGTTTTAAATTGATTATTTCAATGGCTCTTACATAACCAATTACATCAGTGGCATCTCCTAAAGGAGGACTACAAATAGTACAAATAGAATGTCTTTCAAAGTTACAATATTTTTACATTTCTTGGCTTCAATTACTTACAAGATAAATATACCCATCATAAAGGTGCACCTTCCAAAAGGAAACTTATCTTCACTAATTATCATGTCCAAAATATGCTAGAATCAAGCCATTGCAACACCCTTCCTTATCTCATTTCCGCTATTTGCTAAAAATACATGCAAGAACAGTTTGTAACAACCTCCACCGAGGAACACTCACTCCAAAAGTACTATTGTTTTTAATAATAAGATGTGAATTCTACTAGAAAATCCTTACTATAGTGCTCCTCTTCTACATTAATTGCCGTTTCCTCTTTTAACAAAAAATACATCATGCACATAGCAATATCCAAGTCAAACCTTCCCTTAAGAACCCTACATGTATGTTTGAAGTGTCAAATATGCTCATAACCATCCTCTTTCGGAACTGCTCCATTTGTACCAAATTTCATTGAAAACCAAAATGCAATCAAAGTAAACAACAACAAACTTTCTTAGGTGGGTGAAATATGCCATGTATGATTCACATGAAGTTAGTAGGGGCATTGTTGAGGCTAAAGGCTGTAACATGGCACTTGTAGAGACTAAGATTAGTCATGGAAGTTGTATTTCATACAACTATAGGTTTCATTCAAACTTCGTGCTACCCCTATTTTAATTTATTAGCTCCTCTAGGTCTTAATGTGCATTAAGAGTAATTTGAGTATATTCATATTTTTATCTTACTAGTTGTATTTACTATTAAGTAATTCATTCTTAAGTTTGCATTTCACCTCTAGCTGACTAAATTGGTTTAAGTGCATTTATAAGTGTGGCATTTCTGTTATTCAACTAATACCATGTGTATTAAAGTTGTTCATAACTTCTAGATTTATTATCTTCTCATCTCTTGTGCATATGCGGAACTCAAAAGGAGTATCTATGGAGGAATACAATGAATTTTACAAGAAAAAATTCAATGAATTTATGGAACCTCTGGAATGTTGTCACTTCAATATAGAGGTAAATTTGCGTGAGAATGTTAGTGGTTATTGAGATGAAAAAGGCATCGTCTTCGTTGAAGTTCTAATGGATACTTATTTTTAATGCAATGCAGGGTGAAATTTAGTTCAAAAGTATTCTCTATGTGCCTACGATTACTCCCATGGGTAGGGAAGACATTGTGAATCCCAAGACTAAGAATATTTGTTTATATATAAAACGTCTTTATTTAAAAACATTGATGGGGAGATGGTAAGTAAAAATTAATGTGTTGTTTTTTTTTTATTGAAAAGTGTTTAAGGGCCAATTGATCATGTGAATACAGGTTTATTTCTTTTTCATGCTCTTATAAATATCCTAGCATTGTATTTTGTGTTTTTTTAATGTAACCAGATGTATTTTTATGCTTTACCATTAATTTTTTCATTTTAAAATATTGCCTCTACTTGATCCTCCACAACAGTTATCGCAATTTTAAATTCTTGATAAACTATTTGGAAATATTGATGTTTTAACAAGTTTGTGTTTTCAATTAGTGATATTGCCTCTTAGATAATATATATGGTGATGGGTGACATGGATGGAACTTATAAGTGGTGGTCGTTTTTTTTAAATATATATATTTTTTATAACTCCTTCATAATTTGGCTTGATCACAAAAATGTGAAAATTATGGAAGAATGGAACTTTCATTAGCATACCTACACATACATGGACAACATCTCTAGAAAAGATAGTAAAAGATGGTAAAAGATGGTCCAAGTTATTTGGGAATAAATTAAGTTGTGGACTGGCCATTGGTTGTGATAGAGACTCAATATAGATTCAAAGGAGAATACCAAGGATTTAGATAGGGTAAGAGGTTTGGTAATTTTTTAAGGCATCTTGGTTTTAGGATGTTTGTATGGATTCGAAGGATGGAAATCAAAGGGTTAATGATAAGTAACTGATAGCACTACGTGTCACAAAATTGAGGATAAAAATGGTGCATATTGTGGGTGCACCTTGAGCCTTCAAGTTCATAATAGTTTTAGAGGGGAATATTTCCAAATGAAGATATCTGTTGCATATTGAACAATATGTTAACACTCTGTTTTTAACAGTTGATTCGAGGGCTTGACAAAGGTTCGGTAAGGGTCCCAGCCCCTCGAATCTCATGTGACCATCCTTCAATGAGGAAAGTGGAAGGTGTATTGTAGCATTGGGCATGATCCCTATTCAAGGGCTGCGATTGATCGAAGGAGGATCAACGGTTCTGAACCACTTCGCGTGAGCAAACATGCGCGATCAAATTTTTTTCCCGGAGTGTGAAACGTGTTAAAGATCGGCAGCTTTTGACAGTTGAGTTGAATCCTGGGGAAGATCTACGGCCTACAATAATTTCACACTCCATACTTGTGCGAATAAAGCCGCAATCTCAAATCGCGAAAAGGGGTAAAGGTCGCAAAGATCAACGGCCGTGATGAAGAAAAGGACAGATCTACGGTTATGGTTCATTTTGCAAGGAGAACTAGCACGAATGAATATTTGAGTTCTCCGTTGCGAAAAAGGGCGGGGCCCATTCTTGATCGACGGCTCAGGACGTATCGCGATCCAAACTGCCCACGGTGTTCAGAAGAGAAAGGTTGGAGGTAGGATGAATGGAACGTGGACGATGGATGTTAAAGATTCCTTCGATTGGATGGCTGAGAAGACTTTCGAAGTACAGATCTCCCATCCAGTGTGGAAATGACAGCGGAGGGGGGGCGTTCACACATGTAATCTGCCTCGTCTGCGTTATCACATGCTGCATCTCCATGATGCTTGTTTATAATTGTAAAAACGTGGCAATAGTCCACTCTCTGCACTGTTAATGTCGGATGGCAACTTGTAACAGTTTTTGATTCTGTAGTCTCAGCATTAGGGTTGTATAAAAATGCTCCCGATAGAGGGAGAAAGGAGTTAGTGAATTGGATTGGGAAACAATCCTAGGCTGAGACTCCCATTTGTAAAGCTTGATACTTGTGTACAAATAAATTGCAGTGGAAGACTGTCATTCACAGCAGAGATTCCTATGTTGTTGTCTTTCCCAATAAGTGATTTCCCAGAGTTTCCACTCCATTTTGTTTATTGCTTTTCATGCCTGCGACATAAGGTATAGTGGTTCGGAAATCATACTTGTTATGCTCTGACTGTTGTTCTAGGCATTAACAATGGTTCTTCTAAAGTTACATGGAATTCATCTCGCCAATGCTCCATGCGATGGACTGTCCCTCCTTGTCCTCTAAGACGCCCGCTAAAATCTCCTAATTGGGAAATCAACAGCTATCTTGCCTCCGTTTGCTACCTTTCGTCATTCTTTCCATATGTAATCGTTTCTTGTGCAGGTTTCGATTCCATTTTCCCATGGTCCCTTATCCCCCGATAATCCCGCCATGCACCTTCCTCAACATACTTTGCCCCATTCAGGATCCTAGCCCCCTGATTATGCTGATTGAAAATCCTTTTGCGGAGTAGACTCTGGTGACACACAAGATTGACAACCTTATGTGGAGCTACTCCGGTGATGAATGAGAGATCCCTCTCTGACTGCGTAGGGCCGGAGGCGCAGCCTAAAGTGGTTCTACTGTTGCCCGGGAGCAGCCTCCCCTCGCTCGACCTTGGGAGCCCAAAATCCTGGTGCTAACACAATAACATGTAGATATAGCTCAAGGAACGGTGAGCCTAATATCGATAGAAAAGGTATGCATCACAACATATAGTCCACACTTTACCTCATTGAGTGACTAGTTTATCCACATTTATTTTTGATAATGGGACAATGGTAGTTGATTATGGATATTCCTTGTAATATTCACTAGTTAATGGATTTGTTCTGAAATTATTTACACAGTTGAAATCACAGAAGATTAGTCTATGAAGTCAAAGTATATTTTGTCTATATTATTGTTAATGTAGTTTTCTATTGTTATTACATCAAGATGCTAGTCTATTGAAATTACATTTGATTACAGTTCAAGTAGATTATAGGGCTATATAGAATTGCATTTTTAGCATGAAATATTGCCAACTTGATTAAAGAGATTTATCTCCCTCTTGCACTGATATTTGAGACTTCCTTAGGTTATATGTTATATTTTCATCATACACAATTATTTAATCTAGGTAATTACTAATACTAATATGCTTCATTATTTTAAACATAACTGATTGATCTGTTAAGGAAGGGGGTGTTGTGTTAGTTTATTGGGACAATTAGATGAAGAGTATTTTTACTAAAAGCACGTCTTTAATTTTTTATGAACTTGGTTTTGATTTTTGGTTGGCTTAACTAATCTAAACTTTTCTCCAGCATTCCTAGCCGATACGAGTCATTCTGGAAGGAAGTTGAACTTGTGAAGCAAAATTTAAAAAACAAGTAGAAGTTAAAAGTGGAAGAGGCTTGAGTGGGAGTTTCATTTGTAATGGAATGCTATGCATGGAGTTTCATTGGTGAGATTGTAAGGTGAGGATTTACACTTACATGATATTATATTTGAGCAGTGCAATGCCATTTAAAATATCCATTTTTTCTTAAGTTTGAAGGATGGGATTAGTCCTTGATATTTTTTGAACAAGTTTCAAACACCTAAACTACCACTTTCAAGGCTCTATTTGGAGTTATTAATTCAAACAGTCATACATTTAATAATTTTTCAGAGTAATAATTGTGCTTGAGTTTCACTTAGCGCATGGTAATCTAGTTAAATGATTTTATTTTTTTGTCAACCTTACTTTTTGTTGGAACTAATGACTTCACTTCAGACATACATCAAGGATTCATCATCCGGATATTAGTTACTGTGTCTTATGATTGTTCCAAGATTTAATGAGTTTTACTCAAATAGTTGTTATTTCCATCTTGCTATAATAAATATAGTGAATTGTTTTCTTTAGAGAAACAATAAAAATTTCATGGGCACTATGATATCTGCAGTTTACTTTTACGTTCTATAGAAGGATTATATTACTTGAATTCCATACCAGATTTGTGCAATGGAATATTGTATATTTTTTAATATGAGCATGTTGCTCGTTGTACTGGCGTTTACTCGGGGTCCTATGAAAAAGTGTCAAATATTTGATATGTGACTTGTACAAGCAAGACACACTTCATAATTATGTATATCTCAAGATACATTGTTTTATTTTTTATTATTTAAGCTTTTTCTATGAAATTTGTTACAAAGACCATTAAAATTGGATACATATCATCACACGATAGTAGCTACTAGGATGATAGTATCTAGTAAGACATTATTGCTAACCATGTGTTGCAGAATTTGAATGTAGGATCCACCTTTATTGTATTAAATGAACAACAAATTTTTTATCACAACATGGGTGTCCCTGTCCCAAGAAGTTACATTCCACACTTTTTGATATAGTCTTATTTAAATGCAAAAATACATGAGTTTCCATATAGTGCCGCTAGAACATTTATAGATATTTATTTTATTTTTACAAATTTTAACGGTATTTAGGCTAGTGGATTCCAATTCATGAATTTTGAAAATATTGTTTTCAAATAGTTGAAATTGACATACATACATGTCTAGAAGATCAATATGACAATGTTGGAGGGAAATTTGGCCTTCAATACGTCGAAAAAAGTCTCAATCAAGTATAGATTTACATCGAGGAGCGATCAACTCAAGTATTCATACATCCATGGCAGAGGAGGCATAACATTTGAGTTTGTGTATGATTTTGTGAGCGACTCATGGAACTTTTCAATGCAAAAGGCATACATAGAAGTTTCTTTAGAGAATTTGTACAAGGAATTGAAGAATACGCTTGGTGTCGAGTGGGCTAGAGAATCGAAAGTAACAAGGTCTTTTAAGGTAATTGTTTTCAAATAGTTGAAATTGACATACATACATGTCTAGAAGATCAATATGACAATGTTGGAGGGAAATTTGGCCTTCAATACATCGAAAAAAGTCTCAATCGAGTATAGATTTACATCGAGGAGTGATCAACTCAAGTATTCATACATCCATGGCAGAGGAGGCATAACATTTGAGTTTGTGTATGATTTTGTGAGTGACTCATGGAACTTTTCAATGCAAAAGGCATACATAGAAGTTTCTTTGGAGAATTTGTACAAGGAATTGAAGAATACGCATCGTGTCGAGTGGGCTAGAGAATCGAAAGTAACAGGGTCTTTTAAGGCAATTGTTTTCAAATAGTTGAAATTGAAATACATACATGTCTAGAAGATCAATATGACAATGTTGGAGGGAAATTTGGCCTTCAATACGTCGAAAAAAGTCTCAATCGAGTATAGATTTACATCGAGGAGCGATCAACTCAAGTATTCATACATCCATGGCAGAGGAGGCATAACATTTGAGTTTGTGTATGATTTTGTGAGCGACTCATGGAACTTTTCAATGCAAAAGGCATACATAAAAGTTTCTTTAGAGAATTTGTACAAGGAATTGAAGAATACGCTTGGTGTTGAGTGGGCTAGAGAATCGAAAGTAACAGGGTCTTTTAAGGTAATTTTTTCCAGCAATTTTTTTGGGTTTATTTTTAAATTACATATACATTTGAGAAAATAATTTCTCTCCATTATCAAGTGTAGAATAGGGTTATGGTAATAATAAAATACTTTCTAAGGTCTCTCCCTTCTTCCCTAGAATTTCTTGATGGAAGGTTGATCGACTGCAAGCTACATAGGAAACTAGTATCCCTAAAGGACCCTATGTGATTTGATCTGAGAACTCTACATATTTAACCCAATGGTATCTCTTAAACACCGAATGAATTTAAAATGCCTATATCTAACTCTTATTTGTTTTGTGTCATAAATACCGAATGCTTATTTCAAACCACAACAAACTGTTGGGAAATCAATTTCATTTGTATTGAGGAAAATTCGTCTTCGAAAGCTCCATCTTGAACAAAAGTGGACATTACACATTCAATTTCCATTTTTCACAACTTTAATTGTTACACCTTTGTCGATAGGAAAGAGGATTTAGTGGGTACTCAGATTAAAGAGTTTATTATTGACAACAGTTTTGATTAATGATTTGAAGAAGGGTTGGGTAGGGGTGTAGTGGAGTGTTGGAAAGTTCTGAAGATGATACATCTTCTGAGGGCCTTTTGGAGGAAATTCATCATACAATCCTTTCAGATGGTGATAAGAATGAAGATGAACCTTTGAAGGAGATGCCTCAAATGGAGGTGAAATTCACAGAATAAACAAAACAAAAAATAACTGAAACATTAAATTCCTTGAGTTTTTTCTTTGGTTTTACCTTAACAGGATGGTCTAATGATTCCATTTGGTAATCAACTTTATTTCAAAATGAAGAAGGAATTTCAGGAGAAGTTAGTTTCAGGGATTCTATTGCTAATGAAAGTGGCATTCCTCAAACACCAGATAATCACAGTGAAACAAGCCAATGTGAGAATGTGAGTGCTTGAGCCTGATAATTTTTTCCAAGTTCATAGGGCTCCTTTCTTTTTCTTCCTCGGAGGTATCGAAGACGGGAAGCCAAAAAGGGGCCAGGAAGACAACTCTTCTTAGTGAGGAAGATGATGTTGCTTTTGATCATGATGAAGATCATATTGTTGAATGTGACAATGACCTATAACACCATAGCCTTGTTTCTCAAGAGTGTGATCATGGTGATGATGACTCTAATATGGAATCACAACTTATGAAACCAACTATAGATGAGGATGATGTTTATGAGTCATCAGATGATGAAGAATTGGAAGAAAGAATCATGCGTCAGCGAGTGCTTGAGGAATCTATAAGTAACTTCTTATTCCTTAATGTATGAAGTTGAACAACATCCTAATCTTTTCTATGTCTTGATAATTGGTAATTATAAGACTGAACTATCACAAAGATTTCTCCATTCCAATGTAGTTAAATTATTTCTTCGAAGCTGCAATTTCACGATTTAAGTTCCATGACTGATTTTATTAAAAGCGATTGTTTCTCTTATACATTTGAATCTGGAGGAGCAAGAAGTATTTCTAACTCTAGCATATGATGAAACTTCAAGATAATTTTTTGGTCTTATAAAGAAAGTGAATGTTTCCCCCACTATTAAGAAGAAACCAAAACTGTCATCAGGTATGATATTTTATTGTCTTTTTCATTGTTTCATTAATCAAGTCTTGATATTTGGGTATTGATCAAACATGATATTTTCAGTTCTCAAGGTCTTGCAAAATTGTGACTGGTGTGTGCAGCATTCCATGAAATAATTGGCTCTGGGGGAAGCAGTAATAGCTCTTTAAAGGTATGATCAACATGTTTCAGATTACTACAGCCAATGTTTTCACTCTCATTTCTTCTATCTGTCTTTGGCATCTTCCTTAGCACTCTTTCCATTAGAACTAAGAAATCTTAGCATATTCAATAAGAATCATTATGTTAAATAGGTCTGTGACATCATTAGTATATTAAATTAGTCTGTGACAAAAGAAGACAACATGATTACATATGTGACATCATTAACGTAATACATTGAGAAAAAATGCATGCATTTAATTTAAATGGGTGTTCACCAAAAGTGCTTTTATGCTATTTTTTAAATAGTTGGTTTCTTTTATTCATGCAATTCCTATTTCTATTTTGTTGTCTGGTGAAATTACAAACTGATGTGATGAGTATGTTCAAAATTTCAAATTAAACAAATCTATGACTTGATCTCCTCAAAGCTACTCTCAGATATTTCTAGATATAGAGGGTGAAAATACGACTGAATGCAAGTTCTGGACATATGAAATATTTTACTCATGTGGGTAGTCAAGATAAACATATTTACATATTGTCATTGGTCTAGTTACAAATAGTTTATTTCAGGATTTCTTGATTGGCAATGTGTTATAATTCATTTCCATTATTTCTTCCCACATGATCTAATGTGTGGCAGCCTTTTTTCTTCAAGATGATTATTGAAAAACCACAATAGCTTGTTAGATTATACTTATGCCTATCGATTAGGTGTCTATTAAACAATAGCCTGATTTCCAATGGTTGTGTCTAGCATTTCCACTACTTTTCCTCTGAATTCATAAATGGGAAGTCTTGCTTGTAGCTACTTATTGAAACTTCATATTGGAATCAAGATAACATCTATTGATGTATTGATTCAGCACTCATGAGACAACATTAAGAAGAGTCCCCTTTGTTCCTTTTGTGGCCTCTTTCAAAATTTATATAGGATTCTATGGTCTGTAATCAGCACCTCCCTTTCATATGATTCACAGAATTTGTAGTATGGTTTTACAAATACCCTAATATTCAAACCAAATCAATTCTCCTCAATGCACTTAAAACGCTTTCCATCAGTTTTGATACTTCCCATATATCACATGGGAGTGGTATTCAAAAATTGTTGGACGTTGAAACTTAAATTTGGGGCATTGCTTGTAAGAATCTTCTCATTCATGTTAATCTTGTGTTCCTTGATATTGAATTCCATCTGTTGATATCCTTACAAATTTGCTAGGAATTGTTGGAAATGTTCATATTCTCTAGTATCATTTGAAAAGCTTTATTGTTGTTTTCATGAAATAAATATTCTAACAATTTTGAAACATTCTTCAGCTCACCTTGACCCTTGTATCCTAATGAACTACGAAATAGTAATCTCCGTATCCTGGCAATGTTGGAGTTTAATGAAACTCTCTCTGATCCACATAAAAAACATTTTGTAGGTGAAAACATATCTTTGAATATACTGATTAGAAATGTAGCATTAGACATGAAGCTTGAGACCTTGACATGGACCTATATTCTTTTATGAGAGAGAACTAATATTAATTTTATTCCATATTACAGGGACACATTTCCTCTCTTCTAAGATAATACATAAAAAGGAGATCTTTAGATGGCCATTTACAGGCTAGTTCTTGCCTTTATTTAAATCATCTATCCGAGCTTTTGGGAAGGGTATTCCTTGCAATATTTACAACTTTTACCATCTATTGCCATTATGATCTATAGCCTAGGGTTATGTGCTAACAACTTTAAGATAGATTTATTTGATTCTTTAATATCCAATTCCAGAATGAAATGTAATAGGAATTCCAATTATATGAGAAAATGGGTAT
This sequence comes from Pseudotsuga menziesii, assembly GCA_001517045.1. NCBI lineage: Eukaryota > Viridiplantae > Streptophyta > Pinopsida > Pinales > Pinaceae > Pseudotsuga > Pseudotsuga menziesii. Next base: position 105,068 of record LPNX010210102.1, read on the forward strand.
TTTTGGTCCTTATTGACATAGAACTAATGTTGGTTTCTTATGTGAACCCTTAATTCTTTCAATCTCAACCTATATGTCATTGATATGTTACATTGGTGGTAGGTAGAGATGCAATTTTCAGCTCATTCAAGACTAGGGATATGAATTCTTGTTCTAGAGCAAACCTTGTCAGAGGTAGAAGCACAAAATTCTTCCTTACCTAAAAAAGCGCTATAAAAACATTTGTTACCAACATCAACGATTTATCACCATTATAACATCGCAATGCTACCTCCTCTATGATAATAACAAAAAATATCGGTATTATATTTTGGGGGACTATTTTGGGATCTTTTAGTAAATATCGGTCGTCTATCGGGGTTTGTAAAACATGCCTTTTTTGATGTTTTTTCTCCATTGTTTGAGTTTCAAATAGTGTTGGAGGAGTGCTAGGGTCTTGAGCAGTGGATATGCTAGTCTGTGGAGGAGAAAGAGTGATGGTCTTTGGAGGAGAATGTCGGTTAAGGTATGTGCATTAAACCCCTCCCTGCTCTCATTTCTCACGTTTTTTGAATTTTCTAGTGGGGAAGTCTGCTTCTAAAAGAAATCTATTTTTAGAGAATACATTGTTCAGTATAGAATTTTTCTCATGACATGAATTATGGAGAAGGAATTCATTCATTAGCTATTTAAGCTCTTTACAATCTGTTATCTCCCAAAATAATTTTATTTTCAATAAGTTCAATCAAACATTTTATTTTTTGAAAAGATGAAGATTTCAAGTCATATTATGAAAGACATTGGGGTGACTAACAAAGTTGGGATATCTGATGTTCTGTTATTTGATAAATTTTAAAGTTTTAGCTTTCAGTGGCTTAGGCGGGTTTTCGAACAACTCATTAGCTACCAAAAATCCTAGCTTTTGGCAGCTAACAGTTTAACGTGGGACCATGATTATCCACCGAAAGCTTGCTCATTATGTTATTTGTTAAAATTATGGTAAAAGGACTTTCGATGGCTTATGCGGGTTTTCCAATAGCTCATTAACCACCGAAAATCTTTGGTTTCGGCAGCTTAGTGAGTGTTTGCAGGAGGACATTAACCACCGAAAGTGAACGAAATACGTTGGAGAAAAAGTAAGTTTCTGTGGCTTGGGGGAAAGCATGGGTAGTTCATTAGCCACTGAAAGCTTAGCTTTTGGCAGCTAACAAAAAAAACCTTAGATGCTCTTAACCACCAAAAGCAAATGAAATACGACNGGGTGAAAGCATGGGTAGTTCATTAGCCACTGAAAGCTTAGCTTTTGGCAGCTAACAAAAAAAACCTTAGATGCTCTTAACCACCAAAAGCAAATGAAATACGACGTGGTAGAAAGGAAGTTTCGGTGGCTTGGGTGAATGTGTTGGCAGCTCATTAGCCACCAAAATCCTAGCTTTCAGTAGCTAGCAAACAAAACCCTAATACTCTTAAGCCACCAAAAAGGAAAGAAAAGGAAAACGGTTACCTGACTATCAAATCAAACCCGTCATCACCAAACAGGTCATGATTTGGCACGATAAGGAATAAATTAATGATTAAAGAGGTTGTTTCTACTCTGACCTTACTAATGGGAATAAAAACCTTAATCTACCTCCATACGTACTATGACCGCAGAAAAACCACCACTGAATTCCAAGTTCGAAATTAAAATGATTACTGAGCAATCTGTCTCGTCGATATCACTGGCAACCATCATCATCTCACTCGAGCACTTACCAAACAGTTAACCCCTCAGAATCAGTGCCATATCTCTAGTACACTCCGCCTTCGATTGCATGCATCCTTACCACTCGAGGCCTTCTCTGAAAAAATAGTCTGCTAACATCTTCCATAGAATTTGAATTTGATTTTTGCAGGGACTTAGAGGAATAATTCAAAAATAAAGAAGGGAGGGCCTGCTCTCAGGAAAGAACTAGGAGACATTAGCTACCTACAATCCCATCCAAAATTCTGCCAGTTTTTTACAGATACAGGATGCTACAAGTTTTGTGAAAAAGTTCAAGGGTCACACCAGCAAATTGTAGAGGCATTTGCCCTTTCTTTTGATGGATCCAAAAAAATAATAGGGAAGGAGGAGTTCATGGTGGATGAAACCCTAATTGCATAGGTGACAGAACTTCCAAGAATTGGGGAGAAGTGGTTTAAAACCACCATTACTATAAATTTGGAGTTCAGATCCTATTTAAAGCCTGAACACTGAGATGTGGTGTGGAAGAAAAGTGTTCCATCCACTTGGCTAGAAGAAAGGTGGAAGTAATTACTGAAAGCCATTGTGGTATATATAACTTGTGAAGGGAGATACAACAGAGAAATGCTATATCACTTCAAACTAATGAACCATTTTACAGGAAAGAGTCATCTAAATTTACCTTTCTAGTTACACAAGAGCCTGACAAAAATGGCACACTAGGTGAAGGCCCAGCCAACCAAGATTGCTGGAAGGTTGTATCACCATGGCCTTATACAACTCCTTATCCAAGAATTTCTGAAGAGAGAAATGTGGCATGGACACATTTTCTATTTTGGAATGGTTTTGAAACAGGGACTACATCTAGAAGAGAAGGGAAAGTATCCTTCGAAGAAATCCACCACCCCCAGGAGTGGAAAGAGAAAAGAAGGGCTATCTCACCAACACCTGTAGATCAGCCTTCTTCCCCTTCTAAAAACAAACAGGCTAAAAGAAACCTCGACTTCAATGAAAAGGGAAAAGAAATCCCAACACAAAGAGAAAGCATTCTGAACTTTCCCTACTCAAACTCAGAAGAAGAGAGGGGGGAAGGGGCTGACCTATCAAAGCAATTGATAGCAGAGCAAGAAGAGCTTCCTTCACCAACACCTATGGAAGAGAAGGATGAACGAAGAGTAGAGACCTCTACAAGAGAACCTACATCTCAAAGAGTGAGCAAACTGCTAGAAGAAATACATGAACTAGATATTTTGGACAAAGAGATAAAGAGGAATAATGACATTTTGACCAAGAGAAATAAGCAGTTGCAAAATTATGTCCTGGAGATGAGAGGGATGTATGTCCTACTAAAAAGGAGAAATATAAGGTACATGAAAGACAACACCAAGCTGTACAGGATGATCAGGCTTCTGAGGCTTTAGTTAAAGAATTCCAGATCAAACCTTAGCTCTTGTTTTACACTAGAAACCCTAACTGAAGCAGCAGTAAGCCTTCAGAATTCAGAGGCAATCCAAGAGGATGTTGAATTTCCAAACATTGGGCAAGCTGAAGAAATACTAGAATATTAATAGAAAAACTAAAAAGGATGAATTTGGGAGGTGAATGATAAATTTTGCAAAAAACAAGGCTTTCGGTGGCTTAGGCAGACGTAGAAGCAGTTCATTAGCCACTGAAAGTAGAGCTTTCGGTAGCTAACAGACACGAAATTTTTACTCCTTAACCACCGAAAGAAGAAAGACACACATAAATAAATTTGGGCATAAAGGACCAGTTTTGGTAAATATACCTAACCCAAGGAGGAAGTGTAAAGCTGGAGGTTGCTGAAATATGCCATCAAAGGAGGTCTGTTCTAGTTTTGAGGATACATCAAAGAGGAAAGGGTCACAAACCCTACCTGTTTTAGAAAACAGTGACTTATCTAGTAGAGGACCAGTTACAGCTTTATCCCTAGTACTCAGTACAGTCATCAAAAAGTTCAAACAGCGAACGAATTTTACAGTTAGATAGACTAGTAGTTAAATTAGGGTTTTTTTACCTAATTCTACAAAAAACAATTATTTTGTCTACTTTTAGTAAATCAGATCCAATTTTTCAGGATCTGAATATTTTTGTAAAGGCTATAAAGCCTAAGACTTATGTTATATAAAAGGTTCAACTTCGGGGACCTGCAAACCATTACTATTATCAAGCTTCTCATATTGCTCATGACCTAATATAAGCTCTTTCGCTATCATATGTTTAGCTTCCATTTCTTATCTATTCTGTGCTTATGCTTGAATGTGTTGTACATGTTTATTCATATTATTTGATGTCTGATAGCTATCATCCTATTTTCTTGTTGATGATTTGAATTACAAGCACCTTCCTTGTTATGATTAGCCATTTATATATAATTGTCTTATGTATGAATCTGCCAGCATGATAAGTTCTCCATCCTTTCACCCTATTATACAACCTCTGAAAAGTTGTAGTTAGAAGCCTTATCTTTGATTGAGTTTCATGCATGCTTTGAGAGTGTGAGGTCCTGTAGGTCACCTGACTTGATCCACTTAGAAAACCATAGAATCATTTAAGTTACCATGCATCCTCAAGCTGCAACCTAGAGGAGTTTTTTGGAGTGATAACACAATCTGTTGAAGCCTGAAATTTATTTAGTTGAGTTTCACACCTTGCATAGGTTTCCCATAAGTCAAATATGTAGATATTTATTTCATAGTCTACTTCTGAGCAGAGATGCATTTGAAATTTTGAACATATAGTTCATTCCACTGCTTCCTGCTAGAGTGCTTCCTACCATCTATTTTTGGCAATGCCTGCTAATCAATTTAGTGGAGTTATGGTGTTCTAAACAAGGGAGGTATTCATGATTTTACTTTTTTATTTTCTTTAATATTGAACTGTCTAGAATATTTGTTTCCTTTCCTAAGGAGGTTGTTCTTCAGATTCTTGGCGTTTCACAAATTATCTTGGAGAACTGTGCCAATAAGCACTTTTACTGTTCAACTTCACAAAACATTGAAGAAGGTAAATAACTATGTCAATTACTTGCAAGTACCAGGTGGATTGTGTAGATAAGTCAGGAAGGATATTATGCAGCCTAGGCTAGGTGAAATTCCAACTATGGTGGCTTTCTTCTGAACACAAATTCCGTCACTATAGTATAGCAGTAGTTTCCTACTATCAGTTATAACCTATTGATTATATGCCTTCTAGAAGTGGGGTACATTGGTTGATTTCTTTTCTCCTAGTTAGGAAGTAAATTAGCTGACTTGGAATAAGATTCTATGGTCTCCCTACCAATCTAATACCTATCTTCCCCTGGATACTACAAGGAAGGGAGGGTGGTTGTAAGCAAGTTGTAATGATTCATGGTTGATTGTTCTAGGACTTACTTCCTACAATCTAATACTTATGTTTCCCTGGATACTACAAGGAAGGGAGGGTGGTTGTAAGCAAGTTGTAATGATTCATGGTTGATTGTTCCAAGAGTTACTTCCTACCTCCTTGGAGGGAGTGTACACTGTAGGATGTGGAAGCCAACTAAATTTAGCAGAGACAAAAATACACAATACCATGAGAAAATATTATAGATAGATAAGAATGTGAATATGTAAATTAGAAATTGCACATGGGAATAGGAGAGAACCTCACAAGTTTTCATAACATGATGGGAGAGTACTGTAGTTATTCTCATATAGATATTGAGGAAGCCCCATAGCATAGCATGCAGTCATAGCTACATTATTAACTTCATAACAAATTTAATGTTGTTTCTAACTTTCCAAATGGTCCAGTTCCTGAGTCAATGGGTGGCAAAAATGATGGAAAGCAAAAATATGGCCAAGAATAACCATTTTCCAATTTCATTAGTTGGTTTGCGAATGTTGCAAAATAATTGTCCAAGAAACTTAAACAAAGAGAGTATTGATTTATATCTTGTTTTGTAGTATTTTTTTCCATTTGCCGAGGAAGGCATCAATAATATCATTGAGGATGCATTTCTAAGCGCTGATAAAATGGGTGTCAAGGTCATAAGTCTTGCAACTTTGAATAAGGTGGATGGTGATGAGTGGAAAATGGTTCAAGATGTTCATGTACACTCAAAATGTTGGAGATGTGTTGAATAATGAGGCAAAAGTCAAACTATCCAACCTGTTCTTATTTAAATTTTGTTACTCTCATTTTAGTGTGTATCATATAATGTAGAAAATATGCCATTATATCATGTCTCTATGTTTTCATTTATGACATGAACTTTGGTCTAACTGAATTTTGTCCATTCCATTTGTGTTCGAACATGTGTATTCATTGGAAGCTATTTTGAATGTGAAAAAATATACTATTGGTTTGCTAGTTGTATGAGTGAAGATCACGCAATGCAAAATGTGCTTTATGTTTATGTGCTTTCAGTCATGCCAACTCAACTTGGTCCAGTTATCTGGAATTTTGTATCAAGGATAAACTATTGTTGACATCAGTTTTGTCTCTTAATATTTTATGCTTTAGTGGAATCTTTGATGACACTTTATTTATAAATTCTTGCTAACACTTCTCTTTTGGAGACTAAATATGGATGGGAAAATTGGTGGATGATATCTTATTGGAAGAAGGACGAGGGCGCAGTAGGGGACTGGTTACATACTGCTGGAAGATGGAATGGGGACCGTTGATGACAAAGGTATGTGTTCATATATCTTCATGAGTTTATCCTTAAAATGCATTAATCTTATGGACATCACTTTGGATATGGGGATAAATTGGGATGTCTCTAAACTAAAAACCGCATTATTAATCCGTTTTAACATCTTTTCATTGCAAGTGTTCTATACAATCTAGCTTTGGTATTAAGAGTTTGCATAGCAGTACTCAGCAAGTGATTTACATGGATTAATACAGGGATTATGATTTCTTAATTATCAATATTTGTAAGTGGTTTTTGACTGGGTTGGTCAAGCCAGGGATTCAAACTCACCCAGATGCACGTTTATTTGCCATTTCGGTCAAGTTTCCATAGTTAAACACCAATGACAAGACACTTGTTCTTCTATTTTCTGTAAAGAAGGAGCATAAACTTGATTGTGGTGGTGGATATGTGAAGCTACTGAGTGGTGATGTTGAACAAAAAAATTTTGGTGGAGATACACTTTACAGGTACCTACTCAACTCAGCCCTCTTCAACATTGCTTCCATTAATCGATGCCTTAAAGTTATGTTTCTTGCCTTTGTGAAACAAGGTATACATTTTAAGCAGAAGCTTTGCTTTAATGTCTATAGCCTTTTTTGTGATGGAAGTATCATGTTTGGTCTTGATATATGTGCTTATAGTACAAAGAAGGTTCATGCAATTCTTGGTCATGGTGGAAAGAACCATCCTATCAAAAATGATGTATCATGTGAAATTGATCAGTTGAATCATGTTTATACTATCATTCTTCGCAGTGACACTACCTACAACATTCTCATTGACAACAAGGAGAAAGATTCTAGAAGTTTATACACCGATTGGGATATCTTACCACCAAAACAAATCAAATATCCTAATTCCAAAAAGGTATAACCTACTGTTGCATCTGATTGTGCATGTTTGCTATCAATGTGTGCAATTGTTTCCTTATGGTGATTTGTTGAGTATGTGCAGCCCAAAGGCTGGGAAGACAAAGAATACATTCCTAATCCAGAAGACAAAAATCCTGAGGTATGAATATCAAGGCCTTGATTTGTTTTCATTTTTTTCCCATTGCTTGTTTTTCTATTTTGTTTATGTTTCTTCTTGAGTTTAACAATATGTAATGATTGTAGGTTTTAAGCACAAATGACTTGGGTTTGGATGTCTATGATTGAGTATGAAGGATTAAAAATTTATGACCTTTGTTTGCATGGATATGATGACATTCCAGAGGAAATTTCAGACTCAGGTGCCACCAAGGTAATCAAATGTATCAACTATATTGGCTTATTTTAACGTTCCTTTACTTTTCAAATATTTTGTTTGGAGAAATTTGAATGTGTTTTTTATGATAAGATTTTGGAGAACATAGTAGGGCGACAATTCTAGATTCTACTATATCTAGAATCGAGAAAGCTGAATCATGTTGTAACCTAGGATTGCGATGAGTTGATGTCTTCTATTGCTCTAAATGTCCTCTGTGGAATAGATGGTAACAACTCTCTTGCTTCAACTCCCTGTTTCTATTTTGGAGTAAACTTCTAAGTTCTAAAGTTGTCTGTAGTGGCTAAGAATCCATAAGCTCTGAGGTATCTCTCATGACTTGCACCTAAACTTGAGAGTAAAATACCAACAGTTTGAACACCCTCATCTATGCAAGGCATTGTAACCTTGCTTAATTATTTAATTATGTTATTGTTTTCATTGGTCCTTAATTGGGCAACAGTGCAGGAATACACTTGAACACCTGGAAGTAGAAGGTCTTGAATCTCCACCGTGCCTCATGAATGCATAGCTTGCATTGGTAATCTTGTGAGTTGTTTCATAAACTGGGAATAAATTTATCACATGTCTAATGTGCAGTGTAAAATAGATTCCCTTAGAAAAGATTGGACACCACTCACATGAGGTACTGTAGTTAGAAACAGAGGCTGTTGGGAACCACAATTAGTATCAAATTAAAACCTAATAAATTTGCTTGTCTTCGGGTGGTACCAAGAGGCATTGTAGTGTTTGGTCAAGCTTGTGCCAACAGGGTTGCTGAGCTATACAAACCAGGTGATTTTTTGACATTGCCATGTATAGAGCTGTCAAGGACTATCATAATTGTTATATTTTCTGAAGACTTGAAGTTGTTATAGGTTTTTGTTTTCTCCTACTTTTAGAATGAAAAGATAAATCAGACCTAAAATCAAACATACTATATTTTAGTCCATCGATGTCAAATTTTATATATACTATTAACAACCTTCATTTATTTGGTTGTTATGTTAAAACTCTAAATATTCAAACATGAAACAATGGGAAGCAAAATTTCCTGTTATTGAAGCACTATCAACTTGTTGAGTGTTTTCTTTTGTTTCTATGTCTTGCTCACACATTAAAGATGTTTTATGCTTTGCATTTTAATGATATTTGAATCCATATAATTTTGATCTACAATTTTTCAGCATATCAAATATGGAATAAGTGTGATATTTTGGTGTTATGGAGCAGGTGAAAAGAAGAAACCTTTTCCTGGAAATGCTGGAGAAAAGACAATTGCTTGGATGAATAAATTAAGGAATGCAAATGGTAGCTTGCCTACCTCAAATATGCATCTTAACATGAAGAGAGTGATGCAGAGAAATGTAGTTGTATTCCATACTAAAGAAAATTTGTAGGAAGGTAAATATTTAATTAGTCTTGTCAGTCTGTCATTGTGAATCCTCATTCCGACTTTGTAACAGACCTTGTTAATGGTTTGTAAACTTGCGTTGTGGCTTCTTTCCTAATTATTTCTTCTTATAGCACTCTACATTTTTTATTTATTTGTTCATACTTACTCATTTCCGTATTTACTTGAGGAAATTCACTTTTTTTACTTATGATTCCTGATCTTCAAGAATAGTAATGAAGGAACCATTAACAAAAATACCATTGACCAATTTCCCAACAGGATATTCTGGAAACATAAAGAGGATATCAAAAAGGATGTATCATGCGAAAATGATGAGTTGACTCATGTTAGTACTTTCATTCTTCACCCTGATTCTGCCTCAAAACATTCTCATTAACAACAAGGAGAAACATTCTAGAATTTTATACAACGATTGGGATATCTTACCACAAAAAAAATCAAAGATCCTAATGCCAAAAAGGTATAACCTACTATTGCATATGATTGTTCATGTTTGTTATCAATGCGTGAAATCATTTCCTTATGGTGATGTGTTGAGTATGTGCAGCCAAAAGATTGGGAAGTCAAAGAATACATTCCTGATCCAAAAGACAAAAATCCTAAGGTATGAATATCAAGGTCCTGATTTGTTTTCATTTTTTCCCATTTTTTTTTCTGTTCTGTTTTTGTTTCTTCTTGAGTTTAACAATATGTAATGATTGTATATTTTAAGCACAAATGACTTGGTTTTGGTTGTCTATGATTGAATGTGGAGGATTAACAATTTATGATGTTTGTTTGCAGGGAAATGATGGTATTCCAGAGGAAATTACAGACTCATATGCCACCAAGGTAATCAAAAGTATCAACTATATTGGCTTATTTTAATGTTCCTTTACTTTTCAAATATTTTGTTTTGGAGAAATTTGAATGTGTTTATGATGATAAGATTTTGGAGAACATAGTAGGAAGACAATTCTAGATTCTACAATATATAGAATTGAGAAAGATGAATCATATTGTAACTTAGGATTTCTATGAGTTGATTTCTTCTATTTCTCTAAATGTCCTCTATGAAATAGATGGTAACAACTCTCTTGCTTAAACTCCCTGATTCAATTTTGGAGTAAACTTCTAAGTTCTAAGGTTCTCTGTAGTGGCTAAGAAGCCATAAGCTCTGAGGTATCTCTTAGGAATTGCACCTAACCTTGAGTGTAAAGCACCAAGGGTTTGATAACCCTAATCTATTTAATTCATTGTAACCTTGCATAATTCTTTAAATATGTTATTGTTTTCATTGGTCCTTAATTGGGAAACAATGAAGGAATACACTTGAACACCTGGAAGCAGAAAGCCTTGACTCTCCACCATGGCTCATGAATGCATAGCTTGCGTTGGTATTCTTGTGAGTTGTTTCATAAATTGGGAATAACTTTATCACATGTATAATGTGCAGTGTAAAATAGATTCCCTTAGATAGTGGACAGCACTCACATGAGTTACTACACTTAGAAACAAAAGTTATTGGGAACCACAATAAGCCTCAAATTAAAACCTAATAAATTTGCTTGTCTTTAGGTAGTACCAAGAGACCAGGTTGTCTAGATAATGGAATGCATCATTGCATGATTGGTGGTATCTTTTACTCTGATGAACCCATCTTGATTAATCTAAACTGTACATCTTGACTGCGGAAGATGTCTTTTCTAAAGTTTGCAGATTATGCATGTCCTTTATTGAGAAGGGAGGAATTACATTGGAGAAAAACTTGTTTTGGCACTGCCAAGGCTGAAGAGATAAGATGTTTTGTGCTTATTAATTTTATCCTACTAATATTTGATGGGTATAACCTTAGAATTGCTGATTTAATGTCGTTTGTGCAAAGTGGAGGTGACAATATTCACCTTTTAAGTTTCTTCTTGTCTGAAGTAATGTTCATCCTAAAATGTGAAACAATGTATTATAATAATTTATGTTGTTTTTCTCTCTCTCTCTCTCTGTCACAGACACACACACATACAAGGACACACCCACACCCACACCCACATACAAGGACACACCCACACCCACACCCACATGCATATCGTGCATGTAACTCTAGTAATTTCAACATGGTTTGGGCATATGTGCAATAAAAAAAAACTTGAATTTGGGACAACTTCATTGATTTAGTATTAATTTTTACAGCTAGTGGAATCGGATGATGAGGAGGATGGTGAATGGAAATCTCCAACCATTCCAAATCCATAGTACAAAGGATCTTGGAAGCCAAAGGTGCTTGATTCAAAATATTATAAATTTATTTTTTGTATATCATTCCTTTCCTATTTTGTTTCCTACTAATTGAGATTCCTTCTATTGTTGTGTCTAGCTGTGCATTCTTATAATGTTGCATCTATTTTTTTGGTCAAAAATCAAGAATCCGAAGTATAGAGGAAAATGGGCTGTACCAATGATTGAAAATCCAGGTAAACTATTGAATTTCAGTAACACTTTGACTACAATTGACCATTTTCTATATATTTCAAGTTCGTTTAGTTTTTCATATTCATTCATTATTTATGACTTTGGGATACACTGTAAGCAGATTTCGAGAATGATCCAGAACTCTAGGTTTTCCCCAATCTGAAATATTACCTAGGAATTGAGTTATGGCAGGTATGTGATAGATCATTTTTCCCTGTGTTAGTCTTTTATATAAACTATTTTCATATAATAAATGTTCCTTGGTTGCGATTACAGGTTTAATCAAGAACATTATTTGATAGCATTTTAGTATATGATGATCCTGAATATGCAAAGAAGTTGGAAGACGAGACATGGGGAAAACACAAGTATGTAACGGTTATTTCTTGGACACTATATTGTTTAGTTCTTTACTTTATTTTTCTAGGTCTGCAGGTCATCATCCTTTTAACATGTTAAAATTGCATTTCATCAGGCTGAAAATGAAGCTTTTGAAGTGAAAGAGAAAAAGAAAGATGAGGTTAGTATATTGTGTACTTGAACTTTTTACATTTAGAAAGATAAGGTGGATCAACACGCTTTGCAATGAACTGTAATATATTGTCTCTTTGTATTTTTCCTGTATGTTGCATAAGATGTTTAATAACATTGTAGAAGGTGAAATATTTCTTCCTCATAGTCCAAAACTCGATTTCCCATTGTACACTAATGAATTATTTACTCAATTGCTACTTATTGTTGCCCCTAAACATACTCAGGAGGAAACTAAGGATTCTGAGGATGATGAGGCAACTGTAAGTTTTGAAACCATTTTCTTGAATTTCAATTTTTTGAGCCACCAGATGTAGAGTTACCTTTATAAGAAACCTAGGTTGATTGTGTAGGTTGAATGTCAAGCTGGTTCATGATATCTCTATTAAAGTGTAATATGAATTGTTGTTTCATGTTTTTTTTTCTAACAGGATGAGAATGAAGATCTAGAAGAAGAGGAAGATAAGGATGATCATGTAATATTTATGATGTGTATCTGGCCCCTCTGTATTCTTAATCTATATAGGATGTAGTTTTCAATCAAATTTGAAAAAAAATTCTATAGTGGAACTTAGATATACATTGATTTTTCTCTTTCAGGATGAGTTGTAGGTGATATACATTATCTAGAAGTCAGTTTGGGTAGAAGTCCTAACAACAATCAAAATGGCTGAATTATATGTTAGAAGAACTGAGGTATTGAGAAATTCAGCAAAAATTATTCAGTGCAAAGTTCATTTATATATTGCTCGAAAAGAATTTCTTGTTTTGTGAAATGTTGTCATTGATATTCAGGCCTTATGGAGAGGTATTTCATGTTCATGTATTTGTAGGTCTGCTGGTTCTAAATGTTTATGCATTTTGAGTACTGGACACCACTCACATGAGTTACTGCACTTAGAAACAGAGGCTGATGGGAACCACAATTAGCCTCAAATTAAAACCTAATAAATTTGGTTGTCTTCGGGTAGTACCAAGAGACATTGTAGTGTTTGGTCGAGCTTATGCCAACAGGGTTGCTGAGATATATAGACTAGGTGATTTTTTGACATTGCCAGGTATAGAGCTGACAGGGACTATAATAATTGTTATATTTTCCGAAGACCTGAAGTTGTTACGAGTTTTTGTTTCTCCTACTTTTGGAATGAAAAGATAAATCAGACCTAAAATCAAACATACTATTTTAGTCCATCGATGTCAAATTTTCTATATACTATTAACAACATTCATTTATTTGGTTGTTATGTTAAAACTCTAAATACTCAAACATGAAATAATGGGAAGCATATTTTCCTGTTATTGAAGCAGTATCAACTTGCAGAGTTTTTTCTTTTGTTTATGTGTCTTTCTCACACATTAAAGATGTTTTATGCTTTGCATTTTAATGGGATTTGAATCCATCTAATTTTGATCTACAATTTTTTAGCATATCAAATATGGAATAAGTGTGATATTTTGGTGTTATGGAGTAGGTGAAAAGCAGAAACCTTTGCCTAGAAATGCTGGAGAAAAGACAATTTCTTGGATGGATAAATTAAGGAATGAAATGGTAGATTGCCTACTTCAAAGATACGTCTTAACATGAAGAGAGTGATGCAGAGAAATGCGGTTGTCTTTCATACTTAAGAAAATTTGGAGGAAGGTAAATATTTAATTATTCTTGTCAGTATGTCACTGTGAATCCTCATTCCAACTTTGTAACAGACCTTGTTAATGGTCTGTAAACTTGCATTATGGTTTCTTTCCTAATCATTTCGTCTTATAGCACTCTACATTTTTTATTCATTTATTCATACTTACTCATTTCCGTTTTTACTTGAGGCAATTCACTTTTGTTACTTATGATTCCTGATCTTCAGGAATAGTAATGAAGGAACCATTAACAAAAATACAATTGACCAATTTCCCAACAGGATATTCTAGAAACATAAAGAGGATATAAAAAATGATGTATCATGTGAAACTAATCAGTTGAATCATGTTTATACTTTCATTCTTCTCCTTGATGCTACTTACAACATTCTCATTAACAACAAGGAGAAATATTATAGAAGTTTATACACCGATTGGGATACCTTACCACCAAAACAAATCAAAGATCCTAATGCCAAAAAGGTATAACCTACTATTGCATCTAATTGTGCATGTTTGTTATCAACGTGTGCAATCATTTCCTTATAGTGATGTTTTGAGTATGTGCAACCAGAATACTGGGAAGACAAAGAATACATTCCTGATCCAGAAGACAAAAATCCTGAGGTATGAATATCAAGGCCCTGATTTGTTTTCATTTTTTCCCATTGCTTTTTTTTCTATTTTGTTTATGTTTCTTCTTGAGTTTAACAATATGTAATGATTGTATCTTTTAAGCACAAATGGATTGGTTTTGGCTATCTATGATTGACTGTGGAGGATTAACAATTTCTGATGTTTGTTTGCAGGGATATGATGACATTCCAAAGGAAATTCCAGACTCATATGCCACCAAGGTAATCAAAAGTATCAACTATATTAACTTATTTTAATGTGCCTGTACTTTTCAAATATTTTGTTTTGGAGAAATTTGAATGTGTTTGTGATGATAAGAGTTTGGAGAACATAGTAGGAAGACAATTCTAGATTCTACTATATATAGAATCGAGAAAGTTGAATCATGTTGTAACCTAGGATTTCTATGAGTCGATTTCTTCTATTTCTCTAAATGTCCTCTATGAAATAGATGGTAACATCTCTCTTGCTTCAACTCCCTTATTCAATTTTGGAGTAAAGTTCTAAGTTCTAAGGTTCTCTGTAGTGGCTCAGAAGCCATAGGCTTTGAGGTATCTCTTAGGACTTGCACCTAACCTTGAGTGTAAAGAACCAAGGGTTTGATCAGCCTGATCTATGCAAGTCATTCAAACCTTAAATAACTCTTTAAATATGTTATTGTTTTCATTGGTCATTAATTGGGCAACAATGAAGGAATACACTTGAGCACCTGGAAGCAGTATGTCTTGACTCTCCACCATGCCTCATGAATGCATAACTTGCGCTAGTATTCTTGTGGGTCGTTTCATAAACTGGGACTGACTTTATCACATGTCTAACATGCAGTGTACAATAGATACCCTTAGACAGTGGACACCACTCACATGAGTTACTGCACTTAGAAACAAAGGTTGTTGGGAACCACAATAAGCCTCAAATTAAAACCTAATAAATTTGCTTGTCTTTGGGTGGTACCAGGAGACCATATTTTCTAGATAATGGAATGCATCATTGCATGATTGGTGGTATCTTTTACTCTGATGACTCCATCTTGATTAATCTAAACTGTACATCTTGGCTGTAGAAGATGTCTTTTCTAAAGTTTGCAGATTATGCATGTCCTTTATTGAGAAGGAAGGAATTACACTGGAGAAAAAATTGTTCTGGCACTGCCAAGGCTGAAGAGATAAGATGTTTTGTGCTTATTAATTTCATCCTACTAATATTTAATGGGTATAACCTTAGAATTTCTGATTTAATGTCGTTTGTGCAAAGTGGAGGTGACAATCTTCACCTTTTAAGTTTCTTCTTGTCTGAAGTAATGTTCATCCGAAAATGTGAAACAATGTATTCTAATAATTTATGTTCTCTCTCTCTCTCTCTCTCTCTCTCTCTCTCTCACACACACACACACACACACACACAAACAAACACCCACACCCACACCCACATGCATATCGTGCATGTAACTCTAGTAATTTCAACATGGTTTGGGCATATGTGCAATAAAAAAATAATCTTGAATTTGGGACAACTTCACTGATTTAGTTTTAATTTTTACAGCTAGAGGACTCGGATGATGAGGAGGATGGTGAATGGAAAGCTACAACCATTCCAAATCTAGAGTACAAAGGACCCTAGAAGCCAAAGGTGCTTGATTCAAACTATTATAATTTTATTTTTTGTATATCATTCCTTGCCTATTTTGTTGCCTGCTAATTGAGATTCCTTATATTGTTGTGTCTAATTGTGCATTCTTATAATGTTGCATCTATTGTTTTGGTAGAAAATCAAGAATCCGAAGTACAAAGTAAAGTGGGTTGTACCAATGATTGACAATCCAGGTAAACTATTGAATTTCAGTAACACTTTGACTAAAATTGACCATTGTCTATATATTTCAACTTCGTTTAGTTTTTCATATTCATTCATTATTCATGACTTTGGGATACAATGTAAGCATATTTCGAGGATGATCCAAAACTCTATGTTTACCCCAATCTGAAATACCTAGGAATTGACTTATGGCAGGGATGTGATAGACCATTTTTCCCTATGTTAGTCGTTTATATAAACTATTTTCATATAATAAATGTTCCTTGTCTGCGATTACAGGTTAAATCAAGAACATTANTATGTGATAGACCATTTTTCCCTATGTTAGTCGTTTATATAAACTATTTTCATATAATAAATGTTCCTTGTCTGCGATTACAGGTTAAATCAAGAACATTATTTGATAACATTTTAGTATGTGATGATCCTGAATATGCAAAGAAGTTGGAAGACGAGACATGGGGAAACACAAGGATGTAAGTTATTTCTTGGAAACTATATTGTTTTGTTCTTTACTTTATTTTTCTAGGTCTGCAGGTCATCATCCTTTTAACATGTTAAAATTACATATCATTAGGCTGAAAAGTGAGCTTTTGAAGCGGAAGAGAAAAAGAAAGACGAGGTTAGTGTATTGTGTACTTGAACTTTTAACTTTTAGAAAGATAAGGTGGATTAACACGCTTTGCAATGAACTGTAATATATTTTCTCTTTGTATTTTTCATGTATGTTGCATAAGATGTTTAATAACATTGTAGAAGGTGAAATATTTTTTCCTCATAGCCCAAAACTCGATTTCCCCTTGTACACTAATGAATTATTTACTCAATTGCTACTTATTGTTGCCCCTAAACATACTCAGGAGGAAACTAAGGATTTTGAGGATGACGAGACAACTATAAGTTTTGAAACCATTTTCTTGAATTTCAATTTTTTGAGCCACCATATGTAAAGTTACCTTTATAAGAAAACTAGGTTGATTGTGTAGGTTGAATGGAAAGCTAGTTCATGATATCTCTATTGAAGTATAATATGAATTGTTGTTTAATGTTTTTTTTTTCTAACAGGATGAGAATGAAGATCTGGAAGAAGAGGAGGATAAGGATGATCATGTAATATTTATGATGTGTATCTGGCCCCTCTATATTCTTGATCTATGCAGGATGTAGTTTTCAATCAAATTTGAAAAAAAATTCTATACTGGAACTCTGATATACATTGATGTTTCTCTTTCAGGATGAGTTGTAGGCGATATACATTATCTGGAAGTCAGTTTGGGTATAAGTCCTAACAACAATTCAAATGGCTGAATTGGATGTTAGAATAACTGAGGTATTGGGAAATTCGGCAAAAATTATTCAGTGTAAAGTTCATTCATATATTGCTCGAACAGAATTTCTTGTTTTGTGCAATGCTATCATTGATCTTGAGGCCTTATGGAGAGGTATTTCATGTTCATATATTTGTAGGTCTGCTGGTTCTAAATGTTTATGCATTTTGAGTCACTAGTACAAAATGAAAAATTAATGACTAAAAAAATGACTAAAATCAGGCTATAAACGACTATTTTTTAGTCGGCGACTAATAGTAGCTAATTTCCACTATCATATAGCTAGTCATATTTCACTTAGTTATTAATAGCTTGAATTATTATTCATTGATAGTCAATGATTTAGTCACGGATTTAGTTACTGATTTAGTAACTGATTGTAGCAATTAATGACCAAATATACGACTAAATAAACTACTAGATGATAACATATTAATGACTAAGATAAATATCACTAAACGTTAGTCACGCTATAAGATACAGGAAATTAGATACTAATAGTCGTATATATGTGAATTTAGTCATTTTCGTAGTCACAAATTTATGATAAGGTATGGAGGAATCGAACCACCAACATCCTGACTATAATTAGGTAGGTGCTTTACCATTGAGCTAGAACCCTTTAATAAGTTGTTATTTCTTGATAATGATGATATTCAAACAAATTTTGCATCATTCAATCATACAAAGTAATGATTATCAAGTTACTATAGATCCATAATAGCTTACCATGTATTAGTCCTTCAAGTCATTTGTGCACTTTATAAATGCATTTGAAATACTTGAAGGACTATTACAAGGTAAGCCATTATGTATCTATAGTAACTTGATAATCATTATTTTGTATGTTAATTCATCACATTCTACACAAACAAATATTTTCAATGATAACCAATCCAAGCATTAATGTGTTCGACAATCCAATATCCCCCTCGAGTAAAAAATTTAATTGCAATGTTATAGCTAATATCCATGCAATGATCAAGTTTTTAAACTTCCAAGTTGTCCCCAACAATGTATTTCAACCAAAATCCAACATATACAAAAATTATATAAGAATACTCACAGAAAATATTGACATGATTTTGTTATTTGAGTGCCACTCTAAGATTTCTTAAGATTTCTTAAAATCAAATGATACTAACATAACTATTTTCAAATCCAACATATATAACAAAAAAATGTAGAAGAAATACTTCAAAGAAGACAAGGGGAAGATATTGGAATGCTTGTACTATTTCAGTGCCACTATAAGCAAAATTTCTTGCAATGAGTAAGATTGAATGATTTACTCAATTACTACTTATTGTTTCCCCT
Source organism: Pseudotsuga menziesii (assembly GCA_001517045.1). Lineage (NCBI taxonomy): Eukaryota > Viridiplantae > Streptophyta > Pinopsida > Pinales > Pinaceae > Pseudotsuga > Pseudotsuga menziesii. The sequence goes on from LPNX010210102.1 coordinate 123,823, forward strand.
AAACATACTCAAGAGGAAACTAAGGATTCTGAGGATGACGAGACAACTGTAAGTTTTGCAACCAATTTATTGAATTTCAATTTTTTGAGCCACCAGATGTAGAGTTACCTTTATAAGAAAACTAGGTTGATTGTGTAGGTTGAATGGCAAGCTGATTCGTGATATCTCTATTAAAGTGTAATATGAATTGTTGTTTCATGTTTTTTTTTCTAATAGGATGAGAATGAAGATCTGGAAGAAGAGGAGGATAAGGATGATCATGTAATATTTATGATGTGTATCTAGCCCCTATGTATTCTTGATCTATGCAGGATGTAGTTTTCGATCAAATTTGAAATTTTTTTCTATAGTGGAACTTTGATATACATTGACGTTTCTCTTTCAGGATGAGTTGTAGGCGATATACATTATCTGGAAGTCAGTTTGGGTAGAATTCCTAACAACAATTCAAATGGATGAATTAGATGTTAGAAGAACTGAGGTATTGGGAAATTTGGCAAAAATTATTCAGTGCAAAGTTCATTCATATATTGCTCGGAAAGAATTTCTTGTTTTGTGCAATGTTGTCATTGATCTTTAGGCCTTATGGAGAGGTATTTCATGTTCATGTATTTGTAGGTCTGTTGGTTCTAAATGTTTATGCATTTTTAGTACACCTATTGTTTGTTGGAATTGTTTCTTTTTGCCATGTTAAATCTTGTGAAATTACTATGTACATTTTTCAGTTATTTGTTTTCTCTTTTCAGCAAGCAGCAAAACTTATTACTTAACATGTAGTGTTGTTTGTATGTAACCTTACTCTCAAGTTTTATAACAACATGAGGAGGGAGGCTGTTGCAGTGCGGATACAGAAGCACATGCGCAGATATAAAGCTCAGAAAGATCAAAAATATCAGAAGCACGTGCAATGCAGATACAGAAGCACGTGCACAGATAGAAAGTTCAGAAAGTGGGCCATTGAGTATGAAGATCATGTTGTTGAGGCTTTTCCATTGAGTATGAAGAGCTTGTTGATGAGGGTTTCAAGCTGCTAAGTGTGGTTTTGAAGCTGTCGCGGGATCTAAGTATGGCTTAGCATCCAAGTACAAGTGGGATGGTTTAGCCATTGTAATATTTTGAAAAGTCATCGATGTACTAGATGATTTTCATGTAAAGTTATATGGATATAGTTTTTGAGAAAACTCATATTTATTGTAATATTTGACATTTCATATAATATAATTTGTGTGGTTTAAAACTTATATGGTTGTAATTTATATTAATTATAAGTGTTGTAATTAACTAATTAATGTGACATTGCATAATTCACATGTTTATTAGATGATGATAAATAATGTATGATTCTTTTTTTAATTTAAACATAATATCATATTAAAAATTTATATTGATTAATAATGGACACCATTAAAACTACTAAAATATAATAACCACACATAAAACGACTAAAAATGACTAAATTAGTGACCAATAAATGAGATTAATGACCAAAATTCGCATATAAAATGACCAAAAATTTAGAGATACGTGACCAAACAATGAGATATAAATGACCAAAAAAAGACCAAAATTCGCATATCAATGACCAAAAAGTAGTTTTGGTGGCTAATTTACCGTCTTTTACTACACAACCAAATTTGGTCATATTCGACTTTGTCATGTAGTCATTAATTTGGTCATAAATGTGGTCATATATTTGGTCATTGATTCAAATATATGACCAAATTAATGACCAATTGACAAGCTATAAATTACTAAAATAAAAATTACCAATTTTGGTTGCATAATAAAAGACCGTAAATTAGCTACCAGCGATCGCCAAACCAAAAGTGGTCATTGATATGTGGATTTTGGTCACTAATTTCTCATTTTCCACTAGTGTATGAAATGGTTCTAACAATGAAACTGGTGCATTTGACTTGTAGGAAAGGTCGTGTACAACCGCCTACAAGAAAAGGAGGATGAGACTTGCTCCAAAGAACAAGTGATGAAAATTAAAGATTCACTCTAATAAACATGAACCTAGAGCTCCCAGGGCCAGAGACACCATGACAGAAGAAAGGCTTCAGAAGAATTTAAGAGAGTAGCAGATCCACCTCGAGAGATGAAGACCATATTGGACACGAGAGATAATTAAAGATGAAGAAAAGTGTAACTGGACTTCCAAACCAAAGTAAGAGGCCTCAGAGACACTCTAGTTGTATGACACAATTTGGTGACATCATTGATGAAAACCCTTCCATCTATGGAAGAAGATGTGATCAAAGAGTAATAGTTGATCATGGGGAATTATGTCTAGGATATGATTTTGAGACCTAAAGGGAGCTCTGTAGTGTCTTCCATATGGATCTACAAGAACAAGTATACAAATCAAGTTTCGTGGTTTGTCTTAGAAGGAATAGACTATGGCATAACATACTCTATTGACCAAACACACTTATCCAGTGAAGTAGAAGTATATATTGAGCAAAGAACCACATGTACATAATATGCTTTGTACGAGCTTACAAGGCACCCATACATAAGCACATGTAGGAGCTTGAAATATCACCTAGAGCGATGAATATATTAACCTTTGCTACAAGGTTGAAGATGGAAACCTATTGAAGACAACAAGCTCACAATTAGGTGCAAGAGGAAGTTTTTGACAAAGTTCAAGATAAAGGGATCTTGGTATCTAGTAACTTGATATGGATACATAGTATGCTACTTGTCACTCCAGCACAGAATGCAGAGGGAGGATGATGCTCCACTTCAAGGGGAGTGATTGCAGATGATCTCTGAGTTCAACATGGTTCGACGGGATGAACAACTTCTAGATGGACTAAGGTTTTACCAAGAGTAAAGTGGGTTCCAAACTTCAAGGTTGAATGCAGAATATTGGGATATGTAGATGACTTGACAGAAAGAACAAAAGGTAGATGTAATGATGGAAGAATACCATAATGATGTTTGGGATATAGTACCCAAACCAAAAATCAAGAGTGTGGTACCTTCCAAGTGGATTTGCAAGATAATACGTGTTGTTGATGGAAGGAGGGTTCTCTCAAAGAGAGGAAATTGATTATGAAGAGACATTTTCTCGAGGAGAAAGGTACACTTCCATCAAAAACATCATGGTACTTACTCCATAATGAAGTGGGATCTACACTAGATGGATGTAAAGATGACCTTCCTTAATGGTATGATTGAGGAAGAGGTTTACATTAAACAACCATAAGGATTTGAAATAAAAAATAGAGCAACTCATGTATGCAAGTTGAAAAAGGCTCTGTATGGACTGAAGCAAGCTCCTAGAGCTTGGTATGGAAGAATATATAGCTTCTTGAAAAGTATGGACTTTACAAAAATTAAATTTGATCCTAACCTTTACCTCAAGGTTATGGATGATGAACCTGACATACTATTGTTGTATGTGGATGATCTATTTCTGACTGGAAATGAGAAATAGATCACAAACTGTAAGAAGAAGCTAGTTGAATAATTTGATATGAAAGATCTTGGATTGATGCATTATTTACTAAGGTTGGAAGTGTGGAAGAGCTTAGAAGGAATCTTTCCGAACCAAGGAAATCATGTTGTGGAAATCTTAAGAATATTTGATGTGTTGGATTATAAAGCCATGGCCACACCCATGGACACCAACCTAAAGTTATTGTCTAATGAGACATCAAAGTTAGTGGATATGACTCAATACAGACAGATTGTAACATCCCCAAGGAAATAAAATGTTTTCCTATCAAAAGACAACTTATACTTTCGATACAACCCTACACAAATTTATTTAAATTCATAATCTATAGCCAATTCGTTTATGCCTTTTCATCCTTCTAATAGACTTTTAGAATATGGCCTTTCAATGAAAGCTTTACCTTGTAACTATAACATAATACACCTTCCTTTGCACTACAAATGATAATCACAATAACAACATAAGCTTCTGGATCTAACCATCATACATACAATGCATTCTAATTTTTACATAAATATGTTTTCTTCTCAATAGAGGAATACTTATATGCAGCTTCAAACTATCCTTTTGTACCATAACCAAATTTCTTTGACCACATTTCGTCATACATTGAATTGTGACTTCTTAACTAACACATGGGTCTCTTAAGTGATTAAAATCGCCATTTCAATCGTATAATCTTTAGCCATAATGTATCCATCATCAAGTATACAGAGTTATAGAACTACCATCCCTCAAGAAAAGACACACTAATTGAAAGACTATTCATTATTTATTTCTAACTAATGAATCCTAATAGGTACGCATTCATGCATATCAATATCATATATTTATACTCTTCAATCAACAATAACTAACGAATCATAAGAGGTACCTTTCATTTATATCAATAGCATGTCTTGAAAATCTTCAATCAACAATATTTTAGTCATGTTGATGACAATATCTTAATGTAATTCCAATAAATTATTATTCATAGCCTTTAGAGGCGTACTCCACAAGAATTTCATCATCATAGTTCCTTTAAACGATACTAAGGTGCAGACGAGAAATCATTATGATACCAATAAATTTCCTTGATTACCATTTCTAAAGTATTTAATAAACTCCCAAGGTTGCAGAACAAAATGATAAGTACACAAAACAATACAAGAAACATGAAACAATTAGACACAGAAACAAGAGAAACACCAATGTACATGGTTCACCCAATACATGGGTTACATCCACAAAACTGTCACATCCTGTGACATTTATTTCATTAATATGTTACAATCCGCAACATCATTGTTGCCATACTTTCTTTTTGTTCTCTTCATAGACTCTCTCACCGAGAGTATCTCTAAACTATTTACTAACACAACTAGGGGTTCTTGGTTAAGCAATTCATTGAATCTAGATGGATCAATCACCAACGCTTAAAGCAACATAACAAGGAAATATTGTTTGTAACCAAGAAAAAACTCCCTATTCATGCAATCACTAACCTATCAAGGGCTATGGATGTGTCTTTCCTTGTTAATACATAACCTATAAATCACACACACTCAGTGTGTTCTCAAAATCCTTAACACACTAAGAATCCACCATATATATACATAAACTATATCCATTGATGCACTATGTAATGGTTTTCATTAAATATAACTCACTCTTTTAACCATAAGGAAGTATATTTACTCAACTCTAGTGAAACACCTTCACCCAAGTGAATTCTATATCTTTCTATCATACCATTAAGTTACATCAAGGATGGGATGATTTTACGTATGTATGAATGTCTATACCTATTTCATATATAATTCAAAATACATACTTAAGTTCCTATCAACTTATAATGCCTAAAATTTGTCCAGTTAAACTTTATTTAGTGTTTAAAATCAATTAAACCTTCCATATAAGATTTAACTTAGGAACTACATTTAATTGGATTTGGCATGGGAAACCCCCAACCCTAAAATTAAACAGTTAAAACTTACTTAGCATTACAAGAAAACTCTTTTCAATTGGGATAAGGGTCACTTTCCCAAACTACTAGCATTTATTTTTTTTTTATAATTTAGACAGAGTTAAAGACACACTCATTTTAGAAAGGACATGGGTCATTCTTTCCCTAAGGAAGATACCCATTCTCTAGTAAAACCATTTTCAGTTTTCATTCATGCAAACCGTTGTTCATCTATTCATACATCACTCAGGCAGAAGCATTTTTATTTCCAAGACATCTTCCTTTATCAATCATGCAAGGTATATTCATCTAATACTCAGGAAACCCATTTTTAAAATGTTTTCATTTACAATTCAGCAAGGCATGTTCGTCTAATGCTTTTGAAAATCATTTTTATTTACAAGATGTCTTTTCAAATATCAATCGGGAAGAGGTTGTTCATGTAATACTCGATAAAATAATTTTTAAAACATTTTCATTTATCCTTCAGCAAGGCATGTTCATCCAACACTCAGTCTTGATATTTGTAATGGCGACCATCGAACTCATCAAGATTCTACAAACATTCAATCAATTTAACAATTCCATAGGTATATTTGAAAAAACATGTCCTACTCATAATTTAAGGTGTAAAAAAATGACTTAGGCTCTCTGTTGGAAATTTTCCTCATAAAAGTTTCATACGCATTCATATATTTATACACATTCTTTAGTTCAAATCGTATTAAATTCCAAATAACCTTATAAACCCAAACGCACCCAATCAATATGTTTAAAGTCAAACTTTAGTTCAAATCGAAGATATATTTCAAACTTCAATATCTCAATTCCATACCTAAATGCAAATTGTATGCAAGAATGTTTGGTTTATCCATTGTCCCAGGCTTGCACACTACACCTTTTACCTTCGTCGTTGGCATCCATCCATAATCGTAACCCTCAAAATTATCTAGGGTCGATTTCCAAGGTAAATACTACAGTCATAAAACTCTAAAATGCATATACGGTTTATCAAGATCTGTAATGCAAAAACCCAAAAGGAAAATATGGAACTGCTAGATCCATACTCAACCTAATATACAGTCAAGTATAAGGACAAATCGCACCTATGGTTTTAGTCAATGAAAACCCCAAATGAAACCATTGGAGATGCTCAATCTATAATAAATCCAATACATAGTCAAGTAATAAATCACATCTATGGTTTAAAGCAATGAAAAACCCAAAGGAAAACCTGGAGATGATCGATCTATATATTACGCAGGCATGGAAAATTGATCTGGACCTTACTCTGGTCATGGGATTCCTTTATAAAATGCAGCATTCACCGGATTCATTTTTCCAAATGCTGACAGGTATAAAGGGTTAAATACTATACATTGATCTAAATCCATTCAGTACGATTGCACAGTGGAACATAGGGAAAATTTGATCACCAACTGGCTAGGTCGCACACTTAGCAACAATGGTAGCGAAATACCACCAGGAGTTTGAGATCACTTAAGCTTCCACCATTCCTCCCCAAACGTAAAGTTTGAGATGAAAAGCCCCCCCCCCAATGCTGGAATTTGAACCTATTGAATAACCAAAGGAGAATGGTTTTTTCCCTAAGGTGCGCCATGCTTCCCACAAATCAAGGCAGTATATATGCCATTAACTTTGCTGAGGCAGGTCTCCCTCAATCTTGCAATAAATTCTCACAGTCAATTAACCACCTCAATGGCATGCGTCCAACCCACAACCAATCAAAATGATGGTTAAGGACAATATGTGTATTGCACACTTTAATAATCCTTGTTGTGGGGAGTAACTAAATTAGTTACTTCCCGCCGGTCATAGTAAGGAAAATATTCTTTTCCTAGGTAAGTGTACTTTATTTAAGCTATAAATATCTAAAGGATTATTCTTGAATAGGTAAACACCCTTTATTTAAATTATTCAAAGGATTCTCCCTCTGTTTTAGGATCATTTTCGGTTGTTAAGAGTATAAGGGATCCTTAAGGAAAGTATAATTAAATCATCAGTTACTCATCCAATGTAGGCAATTTCCCATCACCATTTAATATAAATACACACATATATATAAATACACCTATTTTTTTTCTTCGCCTATTCCTAAAATATATGTCAAGTATAATATATAATTCTCTATGTACATTAGTCTAGGTGGATGGTATTTCACCGTTTAATTATTAAATGTGGCATGTTGAAGATGATATCTTCCTTTACCAATAATTTTAAGGAGGCTACGACCTATAGTCTTTTTAACAATTAATTTCTTAGGTTTGTTTCCCTTTTAAATTTTAACCCTTGACTCATGTATGTCGACATTAAGATGATTTCAAATCTCTCCATCATGGCTTAACTATAATAGGATTAGTAACTAGGCTATGGTATCTTAGCTGGGATAATTTTTGTGAAGTAGGAATCCCTTATGGGGCAAGTCCTTATCTCTAACACTTCCATGACCAAGATGGTATGTAAGACTATGTCCTCGAATTATGGCTCCCCAACCATTCGCCTTTAGCCATAGTGGGTTTAGTCAGCCCCTTGTTAAGTTATGTCATTGTCTCATGTCTCCTAAGTTTTCCACTTAGGTAATTAACTTATATAAGTTGCAAGGTTCTGTTTCTGTTGGGGCCTTGGCCTTGAGCTCTTCACCAGAAACAAGTATAATAAACATTCATAATTACAAAATATCTAGGGTATGCGAAAGGGATATTACATCCTCTCCCCCTTAAAAATAACACCGTCCTCGGTGTTCCTATGTTCAACCAATTTTCTTCTTCTACCCCATCATCTTTTATTGTTTCATCTTTTCTGTTTTGATCCCCTTAGATATTTCCATATCTTCTCAAGTCGCTATCGTTCAAGACCTACAGTTTCCTGTGACAAGATCGGGTTTAGCCCAAAGTTTATTCAGTAATTTTTTTTTTTAATTCAACTTAAACATAAGCCATGGATCATTTTTCATTATAACAATTGCAATTTATGGAACATCTTCTAGTCTTTATTGGCATCACAATACCTAATTATTTTTCCATAATGTAATTTATTCATCAGTAAAACATAACTACTCCTCTTTTGGGAGGATGTATTTTATCTCCAACCTTTGGATAATTAAATAGTCTTCAACTTGAGGTAATCCTTTCTTCACATTTACACGTTAAGACATGTAACAGTCTAATTACTTGGAAAATCCGTTAACACATTTTTCGTTTGTTATTTTTCAAACTCTTCTTTGAGTTCTTTTACCAATTCTCATGTGGACTTACAACTATTTCTAAGGTTACTCTCCCTTTTGACCACTAGTCAAAAAAAAATTCCTTAGTGACATCAAACAACGTCCTATCTTCCAAATGTCGAGCTTTGCCTAGGTCTTGATATTGATATCATAACTCTTTCATGGTTCCCCTCAAGCCTCCTTGCTTGAGTCTAGGAATTTCCTTTTCCCACCCAGCCCCCTAGCCGGACTCCAAAAAAATCAAGGTAGAGTTAGAGCATCAATTTTCTTGCCACATCATATGCCTAACACCAATGTGCTCACACGACAATCATTTTCCTAACACCATTGTGCTCTCATAGCATATATTCCTAACACCAATGTGCTCACATGGCAATCATTTTCCTAACACCATTGTGCTCCCGCATCATATATTCTCCTTCTTCATATTTTAATGTTAACTACAACCTTTGACTATTTGTGACATGCACTCTTTGGTGCTTAACGTGACTTTACTCTCATTGTCTCGATCCGTGAATCGGCTTCATGATTAGTTGAAATATAATTAACATCTATTGATAGGAAATAATTTAATCAATTCAACATTTCATAAGTTGCAGCGATTTGTACCTCTACCATCATTTATGATTCATATAACCCTGTAAATCATGCAAATAGAAAATAACTCCTTAATCATTTTTTAGCAATTGAGCGCAAATTGTTTACGCAAGTGAATTTATATACCATAATGTACGTTGATAGTGCCAACGGTCATAATCTTGGTGAATCTCTGCAATGTCAGTACATAAACAACATAATCCACAGGTAATCCTTGGTTCATAAAACCTCGAAATCCAGCAATTTATAATAAGTTAAAACATAAAAAATCACTCATTCTTAACTTCATTATTTAAGCCAGTCAATATTTTTACTAACAATCAATTTCGACTGATAGTGTTCCTGGAAAAGTCCTGCAATGTTAGCACATAACTTTATATGACATTCGTTCATTTATCATTTTCAAATACCAATAGCAGTTAAATATCTTTACCCATCTGTCCTTAGACAGGGACATTCCATTTCTACACAACAATACTAAGTGGTAAGCTAGAGACGTAGGAATCTCAAGTGATATCTAGTTCTATCTGCATATTAGTATCTTTGGGGGGGAAACATTATACTCTTTGTTGGGACTTTTGTACTTTGAGTAAATCCCTGCAAGCCATGAATACACCCATGTTAAAACTTTCATAAAATAATAATTGATAATTTTCATCATAGGTAATAGTAGCTTTAGAACACTATTTATTTTAAATCAACCCACTCTTTTCGCAAGAAGTTCAACATTGATGTAGCACACTTGTAATCCCACATGTGTCAAATAGCAAGAAAGTTTTAACATGATGGAATGTATTATGTGTTGATGTATTAGTTCTCATTACTGACATACAAATACTTTCTAAGGTGTTAATGATATATCCTAGCTCACCCTTTAACACCCAAAACATAATCATAAAAGAGCACATATTGATATTTTACATAATATGCCCAATCCTCGAATTTCAATGTTAGATACTACACTTGTGTTATCACACATTACATGGAATATACCAATACCCTAAGGTGTTTTGTTTTGCTAGGTTACCCACTCTACTTCTATGGGTAACAATTTAGCATTAGGTTTGGCTTAAGGTTAGCTTTTTAATTTATACTTCTCTTTAAATTACATTATGTGTGTAAGAATTGTTCTTAACATTACATTGATCAATCAATAATTAGTTTTAACCAAATCTTACGATAAGCCTAACATTTTCATGCCTACAAACTTCTCTACACATGATTGGTGTCTTCAAATTTTCCCTTAGGAAGTGATAATTTCTACACTACGCATTACCTAGGGTTTTTGGGACTCTTTGCAAAAATTTACAACATCAATACCCTTCATTAAGCATAGTAGACACATAGCTTCCATTATTACAATTTATGTCTTCATACAGATTTTAACATTTGTTACTAGCAACCCATTCCTTTTCTTATCTAAGGTACCCATAGTTCATTACCCATCTGTTTGGTGCCCTATGTTTTTAAAAGTTTCCCGTTAGTATGAGTCTAACAATGACATATACATATATAAATATTTCACTACATGCAATTGTAAGAAATGACTATACTTCTTCCTTAATGTATTAGGAATAAAATTTATAGTCCAATCTCTGATTTTTGAATGTGTAAACATAAACATAACCCTTACAACAAGACACAAGAATTACTCACAACTTTTTTCATACCTTTTCCATGCTATTTCTTTATCTCCTCAGTTACTTCTTCCAATTTTTGGAGGCTCACTCGGATAGCTTATTTTCCCTCGTCCATCATTGTCATGCATACACAAACAAAATAATTTGATTGGATAGTCTTTACAATCTTCCTGCTTATTGATTCCATTTTGAGTCCAAATAGGCCTGAGTGTTATCACTTCGGCTCTGATACCATTTGTAACATCCCCAAGGCAATAAAAAATTTTCCTATCAAAAGACAACTTATACTTTCGATACAACCCTACACACATTTACTTAAATTCATAATCTATGGCCAGTTCTTTTATGCCTTTTCATCCTTCTAATAAACTTTTAGAATATGGCCTTTCAATGAAAGCTTTACCTTGTAACTATAACATAATAAACCTTCCTTTGCACTACAAATGCTAATCATAATAATAAAATAAGCTTCTGGATATAACCATCATACATACAATGCATTCTAATTTTTACATAAATATGTTTTCTTCTCAATAGAGGAATACTTATATGCAGCTTCAAACTATCCTTTTGTAACATAACCAAATTTATTTGACCACATTTCGTCATACATTGACTTATGAATTCTTAACTAACACATGGGTCTCTTAAGTGTTTATAATTGCCATTTCAATCGTTTAATCTTTAGCCATAATGTATCCATCATCAAGCATACCGAGGTATAGAACTACCATGCCTCAAGCAAAGATGCACTAATTGAAAGACTATTCATTATTTATTTCTAACTAATGAATCCTAATAGGTACACTTTCATGCATATCAATATCATATCTTTATACTCTTCAATCAACAATAACGGATAAATCATAAGAGGTACCTTTCATTCATAACAACAGAATGTCTTGAAAATATTCAATCAACAATATTTTAGTCGTGTTTATGACAATATCTTAATGTAATTCCAATAAATTATTATTCATAGCCTTAAGAGGCGTATTCCATAATCATTTAATCATCATAGTGCCTTTGAACGATACTAAGGTGCGAACGAGAAATCATTATGATACCAATAACTTTCCTTGATTACCATTTCTAAATTATTTAATCAACTCACAAGATTGCAAAACAAAATGATAAGTACAAAAAGAAATACAAGGAACATGAAACAATTAGACACAGAAACAAGAGAGACGCCAATGTACGTAGTTCACCCAATCCATGGGTTACATCTACAAAACTATCACATCCTGTGACATTTATTTCATTAAAAGGTTACACTGCCGCAACATCATTGTTGCCATACTTTCTTTTCGTTCTCTTCATAGACTCTCTCACCGAGAGTATCTCTAAACTATTTACTAACACAACTAGGGGTTCTTGGTTAAGTAACTCATTGAATCTAGATGGATCAATCACCAATGCTTTAAGAAACATAACAAGGAAATATTGTTTGTAACCAAGAAAAAACTCCCTTTACTTATTCTTCTTTTTATTATTCACGCAATCACTAACCTATCGAGGGCTAGGGCTTTGTCTTCGCTTGTTAATACATAAACTATAAATCACACACACTCAGTGTGTTCTCAAAACCCTTAACACACTAAGAATCCACCATATATATACATAAAATATATCCATGGATGTACTATGTAATGGTTTTCATTAAATATAACTCACTCTTTGAACCATAAGGAAGGATCTTTACTCAACTCTAGTGAAACACCTTCACCTAGGTGAATTCTATATCTTTCTATCATACCATTAAGTTACATCAAGGATGGGATGATTTTACGTATGTATGAATGTCTATACCTATTTCATATATAATTCAAAATACATACTTAAGTTCCTATCAACTTATAATGCCTAAAATTTGTCCAGTTAAACTTTATTTAACGTTTAAAATCAGTTAAGCCTTCCATATAATATTTAACTTAGGAACTACATTTAATTGGATTTGTCATGGGAAACCCCCAACCCTAAAATTAAATAGTTAAAACTTACTTAGCATTACAAGCAAACTCTTTTCAATTGGGATAAGGGTCACTTTCCCAAACTGCTCGCATTTATGTTTTTTTTTTTAAATTTAGACAGAGTTAAAGACACTCATTTTAGAATGGACATGGGTCATTGTTTCCCCAAGGAAGATACCTAGTTTCTAGTAAAATAATTTTCAGCTATCATTCAGGAAAACCATTGTTCATCTGTTCATACATCACTCAGGCAAAAGCATTTTTATTTCCAAGACGTCTTCCTTTATCAATCATGCAAGGGATGTTCATCTAATACTCAGGCAACCCATTTTTAAAATGTTTTCATTTACAATTCAGCAAGGCATATTTGTCCAATGCTTTGGAAAATCATTTTTATTTACAAAATGTATTTTTATTTATCAATCAGACATAGGTTGTTCATGTAATACTCGAGAAACTAATTTTTAAAACATTTTGATTTATCATTCAACAAGGTGCATTCATCCAACACTTAGTCTTCATATCTGTAATGGCGACCACCCAACGCATCAAGATTCTACAAACATATAGTCAATTTATCAATTCCACAGTTATATTTGAAAAAACATGTCCTACTCATAATTTAAGGTGGAAAAAAATGATGTAGTCTCTCTGTTAGAAATTTTCCTCATAAAAATTTCATACGCATTCTTCAGTTCAAATCGTATTAAATTCCAAATAACCTTATAAACTCAAATGCACCCAATTAATATGTTTAAAGCCAAACTTCAGTTCGAATTGAAGATATATTTCAAACTTCAATATCTCAATTCCATACCTAAATGCAAATCATATGCAATAATGTTTGGTTTATCCATTATCCTAGGCTTGCACACTACACCTTTTACCTTGCTCGTCGACATCCATCCATAATCGTAACCCTCAAAATCATCCAGGTTCGATTTCCAAGGTAAATACTACAATTAGCAAAACTCTAAAATTCATCTACGGTTTATTGCGATCTATAATGCAAAAACACAAAAGGAAAATATGGAATTGCTAGATCCATACTCAGCCTAATATATAGTCATGTATATGGAAAAATCACACCTATGGTTTTAATGCAATGAAAACCCCAAATGCAACCTCTGTAGATGCTCGATCTATAAGCAATCCAATACACAGTCAGGTAATAAATTGCATCTATGGTTTAAAGCAATGAAAAACCCGAAGGCAAACCTGGAGATGCTCGATCTACATATTACGTAGGCATAGAAAATTGATCTAGATCTTACTCTAGTCACGGGAATCCTTCATAAAACACATCAATCACCAAATTCCTTGATCCGAACGCTGATAGGTATAAAGGGTTAACTCCAATACATTGATCTGAACCCATTCCATACGATTGCATAGTGGCACGTAGGGAAAATTTGATCACCAACTAGCTAGGTCGCATGTTGAGCAACAATGGTAGAGAAATACCACCAGGAGTTCGAGATCTCTTAAGCTTCCACCAGTCCTCCCCAAATATAAAGTTTGATATGAGAAGCACCCCCCCAATGCTGGAATTTGAACTGATTAAATAACCAAAGGAGAACGGTTCTTTCCCTAAGGTGCGCCAAGCTTCCCACAAATCAAGGCAGTAAATATGCCATTAACTTTACTGAGGCCGTTCTCCCTCAATCTTGCAATAAATTATCGCAGTCAATTAACCACCTCAATGGCATGTATCCAACCCACAACTAGTCAAAATAATGGTTAAGGAAAATATGTGTATTGCACACTTTAATAATCCTTGTTGTGGGGAGTAACTAAATTAATTACTTCTCACTGGTCATAGTAAGGAAAATATTATTTTCCAAGGTAAGTGTACTTTACTTAAGTTATAAATATCTAAAGGATTATTCTCAAATAGGTAAACACCCTTTATTTAAATCATACAAAGGATTCTCCCTCTGTTTTAGGATCATTTCCGGTTGTTGAGAGTATAAGGGATAGTTAAGGAAAGTATAATCAAACCATCATTTACTCATCCAATGCAAGCAATTTCCCATCACCATTTAATATAAATACACACATATATATAAATACACCTATTTTTTTTCTTCGCCTATTCCTAAAATATATGTCAAGTATAATATATAATTCTCTATGTACATTAGTCTAGGTGGATGGTATTTCACCGTTTAATTATTAAATGTGGCATGTTGAAGATGATATCTTCCTTTACCAATAATTTTAAGGGGGCTACGACTTATAGTGTTTTTAACAATTAATTTCTTAGGTTGTTTTCCCTTTTAAATTTTAACCCTTGACTCTTTTATGTCGACATTAAGATGGTTTCAACTCCCTCCATCATGGTTTAACCATAATAGGATTAGTAACTAGGATACAGTATCTTAGCTGGGATAATTTCAGCGAAGTATGAATCCCTTATAAGGCGAGTCCTTATCTCTAAAACTGTCATTATCAAGACGATATGTAAGACTATGTCCTCGAATTATGGCTCCCTAATTGTTCGCCTTTATCCCTGGTGGGTTTAGTCGGCCCCTTGTTAAGTTGTGTCATTGTCTCACGTCTCCTAAGTTTTCCACTTAGGTAATTAACTTATATAACCTGCAAGATTTTGTTTCTAGTGGGGCCTTGGCCTTGAGCTCTTCACTAGAAACAAGTACAACAAACATTCGTAATTACAAAATATCTAGGTTATGCGAGAGGGATGTTACACAAATTTATTGCATCATTGATATATCTGATGAATACAAGGCTATATATATATGCTTGACTATGAACACTTTAATTCAGTGTCTAGTTAAACCTAGATAGGTTCACCTGATAGCTGCAAAGAATGTGATAAGGTACCTTAAAGGTACGACAGACTTGGGAATTTACTACGGTAGAGATCATGACTACAGATTATATGGATATACGGATTCAAATTGGGCAGGAAGTGCCATAGACAGAAAGAGAACCTCAGGTAGATGTTATTTTCTAGTATCCACCATGATCTCATGGTTTAGTAAGAAACATTCAATTGTTTCTCTTAGTGCAGTTTAATGCAAGTACATTGCATCTTGCTCCACTAGTTGGGAAGTGATATGGATTCAGAAAACTAATGTCAAGACTATTTGACATGGATTTGGATACCACAGTGATTCTTTGTGACAACCAGAGTTGCATAAAGATGACAAAGACTCATGTGGGATATGGTACTGAAGGGAGACATAAAACTTCAGTATGTGATTACCTATGAGCAAGTTACTGATGTGGTGACCAAGCTTCCGTGAAAATCTTGGTGTAGTTGAAAATACTTTCCTCGTAAGGAGGAACAATGATGATACTACATACTTTCCTCGCAAGGACGAACAATGATATCGATATATATCTTTCCTCGCAAGGAGGAACAGTGAAGATATGGACCCTTCTCAGAAAGGAGAAACAAGTCGAGGATATGGACCCTTCTCATGAAAGAGAAATAGGTCAAAGATATGGACCCTTCTCAAAAAGGGAGAAATAGGTTGAAGATATGGACCCTTCTCGGAAAGGAGAAATAGGTTGAAGATAAAGACTCTCTTCAGAAAGGAATAACAAGTTGAATATATGGACCTTATTCGGAAAGGAGGAACAAGTCAAAATATGGACTCTCCTTGAAAAGGAAGAAGAGGTCGAAGACATGAACCCTCCTCGGATAAAGGGGGAGAAGGTTGATAATATGGATCCTCTCAAAAAAAGGGGAGTTATTATGAGACTGACATCGATGATGGGGTGATAGTGATGCTCCAGCATGAAAGAGGCCAAGTGCACCTGAAGATGCTGACAAGGTCTGACATTCACTTGTGGATGATAGTATCCTCTCTTGAGTATGGTAGGTATAAAACTTTGTGCATGAGAGTGGTCCTTACTAGATAATGATGGCACTACAGATATTACTCTCGCATGGAGAGCACCCACATTCACTTGTGGAAGATAGTATCATGTTTTTAAGATGGTAGGTATAACACTCTGATCATGGGAGTGGTCCTTACTAGCTACCGATGGCCCTACAGATGTTACTCTCATGGAGAGTACCCACATTCATTTCTGGATACCGTAGTATAACATTCGCTTGCAAATGGTTCTAGCCTTCATGGTGAGGATATCTTATAATGAGTCCTCACATACCATAGGGTTGATACTTCGGTACGGTCGAGATCTACTTTGCAGACGTTACTCTCACATGGAGAGTACCCACATTAATTTGTGGATACTGTATAATAACACTCGCTCAGGATTGGTCATAACCTTTGTGGTATAAATTCTCTACGATCAGTCCTCATGAACAACAGGACTACCATTTTGTATGCAGTCGAGATCTGCTCTACAGATGATACTCTTGTATGGAGAGTATTCCTACATTCATATGTAGATATCATAGAATAACACTTGCTTGGGAGTGGTCCTAACCTGTGTGGTATGGATGTTCTACGATGAGTCCTCACGGATGCCATAGAATAACACTCACTTGGGAGTGATCCTAACCTATGTGGTATGGATGTTCTATGATGGGACGACATTTTGTATACGGTTGATATCTACTCTACAGACAATACTCTTGCTTGGAAGAGTATTCCTACACATAAGTGTAGATACCGTAGTATAACACTCACTTGTGAGTGATCCTAACATGTACGGTATGGATGGTTTACGATGAGTCCTCACAGATGATAGGACTGGCACTGGGAGCGGTCAAGATCTACATTTAGTTGTAGATGATTCAATTGATCAATATCATGGATCATGTTGATAGAGTATTTCATTGTCCTTGGAATTATGTCCTAAAGTGACAGGGATTGATCATCTCGCAAATATATCATGTCACTGCAGGTAGCATGGAGGAAAAGGATCAAGTATATCGAAGTACAACAGTGAAGGATCAAGTATATCAAAGTACGGTGGCAAAGGATCAAGTATATCAAAGTGCGGCTACAAAAGGATCAAAAGGATCGAAGTGTTGTTGCAAAAGGATCGAAGTGCTGCTACAAAAGGGTAAAAAGGATCGAAGTGTTGTTGCAAAGGATCGGAAGATTGAAGTGCTGATGCAAAGGATCAGAAGATCGAAGTGCTGCTACAAAGGATCAAAAGATCGAAGTGTTGTTGCAAAGGATCAGAATATCAAAGTGTTGATGTAAAGGATCAAAAGATCAAAGTGCTGATGCAAAGGATTAGAATATTGAAGTACTACTGCAAAGGATCAAAATATCGAAGTGATGCTATGAAGGATCGAAAGATCAAAGCGTTGCTACAAAAAGGGTCAACTGATCGTGTGATGTAGAAGATGAAGACATTGAAGAGTAGTTGTTCCAGTTACTGATGAATGTTGAAAACTTCCTATGACGTATAGATGTATAACCTTGATGATGCTGCATATATCTTCTCTCTATTCTCCTATAGTCTATGATGATGTTGAAAGTAGAATAACCTTCTTGTTAAGGGGGAGTGTTGAATATTGTAACTTCAAAGGATATTCTAAATGTATTTTAATGATGTAACTAACCCAAGGGAGATGTTATGATTCCTCCGGTGGGGTGTTACTATCGTAATTGGGAATCATAGATTCATGAGGTGAATCCTCCATTGTAAGTCAGGTCAATAGTACCCTAATGAATATAATATAATATTGTATTGAGTCTTCCTAAGTGAAGTCAGTCCACTTACTTAAGTGGGGCCAACTTGTTAGGTTAAAATTCAAGTGACGAAAAGAGTATAAATAGAGGAGATGTGTTTCTCATTTAAACACACACTCACTTATGTTGTTATTATTAATCCTCCCTTGTTCATACTTTCTATTAGATTAATTAGCCTAACTTAGGAACCTTAATTAATTAATTGGGTCCACTAGTACCATTGGGTCCACTTGGCCTAATGGGGACATATGTACCAGTCACTGGAGTGTGGGGAACACTGCTAGAGGTTAACTTCCAATTACTGCATGTGCATGCATCAGTTTGGGTGCCTCCTAGACCAAGCCCTACATTTTAGGGGCCAGTGGGAGTCCCGACACAAACCTACTTCAGTTAGTTGGAGTTAGTACTAGTTAGTCTCAGTTAGCCCCCAGTTACTTTTAGTTAGTTCACAAACAGTTAGCTAGTGCATGTCTTGCATTGATAATGCATGGATGCATGTGGATTAGGCACCTTTTCCCACCTACCACACTCAGTTGCACTGAGTTAACTAGCTGTCACTGTTTGTTTTAGTTGGTTGGACATCTGGGTGTTGATTTTGGACTCCGATATTGATTGAGAGACCATGAGTTAGCGATTCAGTTAGATATATTCATATCCACTTGGGATATTGAAATTCATACCCCATGCATTTGAATTATTCCTATGTAAACTATTGTAACACGGGATATTATTATTGTGAATGATACAGTAAATTCCTGAGCAATACTTGTCTTTTTCCTGTGTGATTTGTTTTGATTATTTTGTATCTTCATTCTCCTTTTGTTGTAAACACTATTAGAACTATCTATTTGAAGATCTAAATGGAATTCAAATTATAATATGGTATTAGATCCTTCTCAGGAATGTTTCATGCTTGTTTCTCCCTATCAAACATTAGAAGCAGCTGGGTTTCCATAGAAGTCCCCTATGAAAATTTTCTAGCTTTGGATTTATTCATAGCAACGGAGAGGGAATTATAGACCCCGAAAAAATGTTCATGCTGGGAGGAAAAGCATGATTCTAACATTTCATATGTTTTAGTGTGTTATTGCATTGAAATTCATAGGTGTTACATATCTTGTGTGAAGTATTTTCAGTCTTCCAGCCGGAGCAATTATGAGTTCTCAAATTTATAAACCATGAATCCTCACAACTTCCAATTATCTTGATTGGAGGATTGATATGCAGCTGGCCTTACATAAGCATGGATACCACAAGATCATACATGGATGGGAGGCTGAGCCTCATCAGTCGGTAGAGTGGAACAAGTTTTTGAAGTGTTATGATGAAGCATTCGGGTACTTATGTACTTATATTTCTAGAGATCTCCTCTTCCACCTAGAAGGATTAAGGAATCCCAAAGAATCCTGGGAGAAGCTTGATAGCTTGTTTAACAAACAAGATGAGCTTCGGGGACACATTCTATAGAATGAGGTGGTATCTTTACATCCCAACAGCTTCGATACTATTGAGCAATTCTTTACTAAATTCAAGTCTCTAGTACTCCAGTGCAGAAAATGCGGAATAGAGCAGAAGGATGAGAAAAATGTCCTTTCCATACTCAAAAAAGTAGGCCCTGATTATTTTGTGTTTGTTTCCATATTTCATTCCAAGCGGGAAATCTTTCCTAATTGAAAGGTTCCTTCCTTATATTCTTTTTCCGAGTCCTTAATCAAAGTGCAAGACAAATTGATGAGAATGGGAGTCATCAAGACATCCAAACATCAAGCTCTTCTAGTTTCTGACTCTTCCAAAGCACAAGAAAAGGGGAAATCAAAGAAGAAGGAGACAAAGGTAGCTGATTCGAAACCTAAACAAAATCAACAAACTTCTGAAGGGGCCTCCAACTCTAAGAAGAAGAAATTTGAGAAGAAACTTTGTCCCTACTGTGAAAAAGGGTACCATCTTGAAGAACATTATATGAGGAAGCAACTTGATGAGATGACTGCTCTTCTCAAGAAGCATAATATTGCTTTCCCCAAAAAGAGAAAAGAAATTAGATAATGCACATGAAAGATGTCATGCTTTGAAAGCAGGACTACCTTGGTCTCCAACCTATTTGATTGATTCTGGAGACTCTAATCACATGGTGGCCTCTAAGGATCTCTTCTTCCCTCTCAATATCAATGAAGGGCCCACTATTCACATGGGAGATGATTCCCAAATTCCAACAATAGGAAGAGGCACCATCAGAGCGAAGCATGGTGTGTTTATAGATGTCCTATATGTGCCCTCCCTAGCAGCTAATCTATTGTTTGTTTACCAGATGACTCACACTGGCTCACCAAAGCAAGTGGTGTTTGGACTTGACTCAGTGGAGATCAAAAAAATATCAACTGGGGAGCTTGTAGCAAAAGGAATTGTTGATCATGCCTCCAAGGCATATATTTTCTCTCACTTCATGCCATACACAGTTCGAGCATCACCTCAACTTTCATTCGAATTTGATGAAAGTATAAACATTCCTTCATTTCCTATTGTAGTTTTAGTTTCAAATCCTAACATTTCAGATTCAGATTCAAAAGAGGATTCATCCCAGCATGATCCGGACATTGAGCTTACACCAAAAAGGGATTTAGATCCATATCCAGCATCTACCCCATTCCAACAGCCTAAATGGGCTAAGAAACTCATAGAAGCAGTTGGAGATGGTGCTGGGGATCCATATGACAAAAGAAGAATGAGGTCCCAGTATCAGAAGGAGAGTGTTGCACTATCTCACACAGATTATCTTCTTGTTGAGAGATATTTTATGATGCTTGGGTCAGATCCTCAATCCTTCAGGGAGGCTTACCATGATCCGAGATGGTAGGAAGCCATGGATGAGGACTTTGATTTTCTACATGACAACCAAACCTAGGAACTTGTCCCCTTACCTCCAGGAAGGAAGAGGGTACATTGAAAATAGATCTACAAAACCAAAATATTTGTTGATGGGACCACAACCAAGTACAAGTCTCAGTTGGTGGAAAAAAAGTATTCTTAGGTCCAAGGATTGGACTACAATGAGACATTCGCTCCAGTAGCTAGAATGGACTCCATCAGGCTGGTATTTTCCATTGTTGCTTCCAAGAGATGGGAAGTACATCACATGGATGTGAAGAGTGCCTTCCTCCATGGTGATTTGGAGGAGGAGATATATATGAAACAACTTGAGGGGTTTATTGATGATCCTTCCTTAGTCTGCATACTGAGGAAATCACAGTATGGACTCAAACAAGCCTCAAAGGCATGGTACTCCAAGATGGATGCCGCCTTCATCTCTCAGAAGTTTGAAAGGTGCAAATCTGATTGCAATGTCTACATGAAGAAGAAGGAGGGGTTCTTGCTTCTAGCTGTATTGTATGTGGATGACTTTATCATTACTTGCAGCTCTGCTGCTAGATTGAGTAGCATCAAGTCTGCTCTTAATAAAGCATTCACTATGACTAACTTAAGACTGTTAAGATAGTTCATTGGTCTCAAAGTAAGTCAAAATAATTTGGGAATCATGATCTCACAGTCCAGGTATTCATCAGACATGCTTAAGAGACTCTACATGGAGGATTTCAAGGAAGCCCCTACCCTTTTCTATCAGGAATCGGGCTTAAAGAAGGTGGTTCCACACCTTTGGTGGACAACACTCTCTACAAAAATCTCATTGGAAGCCTTTTGTATATCACTCATTCGAGACCAGACATATCCTATGTTGTGAGTGTTGTTTCCATATATATGTAGGAGCCACATGAGTTGCACTAGAAGGAAGCAAAGAGAATCTTGCACTATGTGTAGGTATCTATTGATTATGGGATCCAGTATGCTGCTGAAGCACAACTGGATATCACAGGATTTCAGACTCAGACTGGGCAGGAGATGGAAATGATAGAAAATCCACCCCGAGTTTTGTATTCATGATTGGATCTGGGCCAATTTGTTGGTTCAACAAGAAGCAAGCAGCTCTTGCACTTTCTTCAGTAGAAGCAAAGTATCAAGGATCTGTGAATGTAGTTATTCAGGTAGTTTGGATGCATGGAATCTTGACAGAGTTTGAGATTCAGACTTCACCTATAGTAGATATTTATTTTGACAACCATAGTACAATCAAGATCTCCAGTGATCATGTTCATAAGCAGAGGAAAAAGAACATTGAGGTTCACATGCACTACATTCAGGAACTAGTGCATGAAAGAACCATCACACTGCACTACTGTCCGATAAAGGATCAGATTGCAGATATTTTTACCAAGTCTTTTACTGAAAAGAGATTTTCCTTTCTCAGGTATCTTTTGGGCATTAAGGCTTGATTATCAGTTCCTATTTGAGGAGGTTTTCCTACCTCATTTGTATTATGTCTCTTAGATTGTATATTGGGTGACCTATGGTCTTGTTACCAAGTCCCACAGTTGTCCAAGTTAGGATTTAGAGGGGTTGTTAGGATTATTAATCCTCCCTTGTTCATACTTTCTATTAGATTAATTGGCCTAACTTAGGAACCTTAATTAATTAATTGGGTCCATTAGTACGAGTGGGTCCACTTGGCATAATGGGGACACATGTACCAGTCACTGCAGTGTGGGGAAAAATCCTAGAGGTTAACTGCAACTTACTGCATGTGCATGCATCAGTTTGGGCGCCTCCTAGACCAATCCCTACATTTTAGGAGCCACTGGGAGTCTTAGCACCAACCTACTTCAGTTAGTTGGAGTTAGTATTAGTTAGTCTCAGTTAGCCCCTAGTTACTTTTAGTTAGTTCACAAATAGTTGGTGAGGGCATGTCTTGCATGGATAATGAATGGATGCATGTGGAGTAGGTTCCTTTTCCCACCTACCACACTCAGTTGCACTGAGTTAACTAGTTGTTACTGTTTGTTTGAGTTGGTTGGACATCTGGGAGTTGATTTTGGACTCCAATATTTATTGAGAGACCATGAGTTAGATATTCAGTTAGATATAGTCATATCCACTTGGGAGATTTGAATTCATACCCCATGCATTTGAATTCTTCCTATGTAAACTATTGTAACACCAGATATTATTATTGTGAATGATACTGTAAATTCCTGAGAAATACTTGTCCATTTCCTGTGTGGTTTGTTTTGTTCAGTTTGTATCTTCATTCTCCTTTTGCTGCAAACATTATTAGAACTATATGATTGAATATCTAAATGGCATTCAAATTGTAATAACTTATGTACAACGCATAGGAGAGAGAAAGAGAGATATCTGCTAGAGGGAGGTGCACCTCTCTGGGGTCTTGTCTTGTACTTTTTATACATCTTATACAGAGGAAGTTTTGTTGGGTTTTCTTCCCCATGAGGGTTTCCCAGGATAAATATTTGTGCTCTTTTTTGTGGTTGTGCGTGTCTATATTTCAGTGATTTTTTTCTTATGGTTATGCTGTAATGATGCTAAATGTTATAGGATTTGATATAACCATTAAAAACTTAACATGTGATACTTTTTCCAACAAAGAAGTAGGATGTTGGGAGAAATCAAGGACAAATTAGGAGTGATAAATTATATTCCCTACCAAATTTAAATCATGTACCATTTAGGTTTCAGAATCAGCTCCGTTGAAACGTATGCCCACGTTTCTAGGTCACCCAATTGTGCAACTAGGAAGAATTTTTCAAATCCAATAAACCAGGTGATTGAGAAAGATTTATATGTGTTGGAAGGCTGGTAATAAGTTTAAAATAAAGTTTCAAACAATCAAGAATAGTTCTCAAAGTATTTGGTTCTGTTAGGAAATATTTGGGAAAAATTGACAGTTTTTGCCCAGGGAGACCCTGCGCAGAGAAGGATGTCCAAACTAGGTAATACCCAAAATAAATATATATATATGAGTTTTTGGATGGATATTTGGGTCATTTAAATACCTACAACAACTTACGTAATTACATTTGGATTCATATATCTCTCAAAATTAATAAAACTGTAAGACTAGTTAAATTTTCCTAGTCAACTAGCAAGGGTGTACATTAAATCATGAATTTCGTACCAGAATGAAACCAGACCTCCTAATGAAGTTTTAAAGAGGTAAATATATCATAATTAATCATATCAAAACATTTGAAACTCCTTCAATGTAAATTAGTTTATTCCCATTACATTATACAGTCAAATACCCCACTAGAATGGCAAAAATATCACTTCTCATGAGCATTTAATCATGGAAGCTATAAGGGACAAAATATTACTGTCACATACAGATCAGAATGAGTTGGATTTAAACATGTAATTTGAGCTGAACTTGATTGGATCCTCCTTATCTCAAGTCACCTGCAATAAGATAGAATGGGAAGCGAGAGAAGAAGGGGAATGAGAACCTTGGGGAGCATATCCCAGGAAACTGGTGCACAACACTCAGCAAGGAATACTTATATTCATCTACATCAAAATAATCAACTTCCAAACTGAATAATGGAGCTCCAACTACCTTTAAATAATCCTCGGGTGACTTGTTTGGAAAGTCAATCACCCGCTGAGCAAGTTTACCTTGCTAAAACCATAACCCTTGCCACATGATGTGACCTCCTTGAGAAATTAGCATGTATGAGACAAGAAAGATGTTTCACTGACATCCACCTTCATTCAATTTGGAAATTGCGCCCTCCTTTTTCCTAGAGTTGTTGCTTTTCCCTATGACAAATTTTTTCTGCATTACCTACTTTTGTGGTACAATATGCAACATCTAGCACTAGATATACACGAAAGAATAACACTGGGGGATTCCGAAAATTGTCTCCAACGCAGCCCATAAATCACAAGGGACAGGAAACTGTATGGGTCCTATAGTAGACTCACCAATGTGCTAGATTCAGGTGACAACCAGGGTCTTCTACCAAATAATGAATGGACTAATACCCTATATGAATCTCAACAGTGCGATGATGTAGTTGAAGTTGAGCACATGAGACACAACCAACCCGAAAGGCACTAATGACTCCTTTCAATTGGTCCAAGGAACTCATAAATGAGGTGGATGAAACAAGGATATAGGGACCTCTGGTTCTATCCTCTAGAATAGATGTGTTGATGTCGACAGAAGGATACTTGCAACTAAAAAGGAAATGATGTTCCCTTGATTAGAAGCGTGAGGGGGATAACCAAATATGTGGAGCAACCAAGGGTCTGGCACACTGAATGGGGAACATGGGAAGGGGAGTATGGGAAACTCAATCTTCCTTTTTTCAGAGTATGACAGTAGGGCTAACCTGACAACAAATGAAACTGACTCATGGGAGAGGGATCATAGATGTGATACCAGGAAGATAACTGCAATGGGAAATACTAAGGGAGGTAACTGATATCCAAGGGATCCAAGGAAGACTCATCGTGGAGTACTCTTAACATAGGTGAACAAATGGGGGAAAGCTGTCATAATGTGATATCATATGTGGTGGCTCCTAAAGACACCGTTTGGGCCTTCTTCATAGTTTGAGGAGCACGAAGAAGGGATATAAGTATGCTCAATATGATACAATCTCATGTATTTTTAGCGAGCCTCAGAAGGTAAATGCTCGATGGTGTTTTCATTTTTAGAGAGTCTGAAAATACAAAGAAGACTCCAGTTTGGTATCTTTTTCATAAATAGTCTCCTTAGCCTAAAAAAGGATAAAAGTATACAAAGGAGAGCTCTCCCAACCTTTGGGGGAAGAGAGACTTCTTTACCGTAGGTAGTCCAACCAGACCAAAAAAGGTTAAACTTATACTGACTAGACAATCATTCACATAATTTTATGAGCATGAAAGAAACCAAGTTTTCTTGGTGATGTTTTGTCGATGAGAGGGTTGGAAAAAGAGCTTAAAGACAACCCATAATGATCTTTTTCGTAAGTTATGGTCCCAATGTCCGACAAAGCATAAAAGGATACAAAGGGAAACAGTCTTAGCTAGAAGGTACTAGGTTTATCCTTTTCTTTTAATAGTTTACATAGTCTAAAAAAGGATATAAACGAGACCTGATAAACACCCTTTCAAATATTTTAACAAGCATGAAAGGAATCAAGTGTGCTCATCAATCTTTTCATTCTTTTAGGATTCAGAAAAGAGCTTAACAAAAACTTCGTAATGGTCAGTCAAGAAAGGAGGAAGTGTTCGATGTATGGAAAGAAGTTGTGTTATGAACATGGCTGATAGGAATAATTGAGGAGCATTAATGGGGCCTCCTTGCAGGATGATGGATGGCGGTAAAATAAAGCCAACTATGTAGTATGGATCGAGTAGATGACTCATGAACATGCCAGTACGTGCATGGAGTGATTCATGTGAGGGAACACAAATCAAGACGAATTTTGAGAAATGGACCAAAAAATCATAAGAAGAGCATGAGATCAGGGTCTCGTCAAAGGACAAAGGGTGGAAAACTGAACCTGATGGTGCGAACAAAGTGAATAACTGATGTCGGATGAGTTTGTGGTGCACGAAAGAAAAACTAAACCAAATGGAGGCCTATAAACAGGGGGGACCACATGACATGTGTCATTTTCACTAGTATGTATTGAGTTGGAGAAGAGGACATCAGGACATAACTATTGATTTCTTCTAATTGGACCGATAGTTTTCTGATCTATGACTTGCAAGTAAGAGCTCTCATCACACATGTCTTTTTTAGTGGATTACTTTGTGGTTTTTCTCACTCTGGGGGCCTGGGCCGATCCCGAAGGGTTCTTGGGGCCAGGTTGCACTTTTTGAAGGAAAAGGAGCGACCTAGGTCACTCTTATCAAGCCAATAGGTGTGAACTAGTTGCACCTATTAGGGAGACAAGAATGACCAAAGTCGCACCTGTGCAACGGATAAAAGTGACCCAGTTGGACCTTTTTGGTCTTTTTGAGCAACTTGGGTCGCACAAAAGGGGAAAACAGGGGCGACTGGAGCCACAATGAATTTTTTGTGCATGGTTGGAACTGATAGGGACTATTTGTATGTGTAGGATGCCTCGGGTGGTGTGGCAGGAGTGAGACATAAGGTACCTCTGAGGGGAGGGACATGATGATCTAACAATGCAGGGTTTTCTCGCTTAGTGTGGTCTATGAAAGTTTTTCCATATTCCACTTACATGTTTAGCAAATATATTGTTGGAGAAGCTCATGAGATTTTGGGATTGGGAGGTGAAGTGCTTCATTATACTGGGTGAGCAGATAGAGATCACACTTTATGATGTGTACTTTCTCACTGGACTCCCAGTTTTGGGTGTGATCGACAAAACTACGTCGAAGCTCATGCATGCGATATCACTAGACGACCTCTACCATAGGCATTGCTATGTATCAACATATGTGCACTCTGTGTACATTCTGGTGTGCAACATCAAGATTCTTCATACTCAAGCGATAGAAAAGATGGTGTTGTGTATACTGGGATCGATGGGACCTCACAAGATCTCAGGAAGTCAACTCCATATGGTGGAGAGTGTACTGAGGGGCACCTATTTTGGGTGGGCACAAAAATAATTGACTATAGTTTGGCCTGGGATGAAATGCACTAGCTCAGTGGGATGGGATTTATGTTTCCCCTCGTTGTTGTTCTCATTCTTCTTTGAGCGATTTCCTACACTACGACCGCATATGGCGGTGTGTGAGGGGGGACCTCGTGAGCCTCACATGAGGAGGTGGTGTGAGATGATGATTAGGGAGGGAGGTGTCTTGATGGACCGTTTCTTCACTTGGAAGCTCTTCGCATAATGACAGAAGCTGCCAGCCCTTATAGAGGACTATTCGTATGCTGGTATGAATTACCGAGGAGATCCTGAGATGCCTCAACCTCCAGGGAAGGTCTGGGGACCCGATGGTATGTATACATGATGCTTTTGTTGTTACATGCATATATAGTATACTAGCTTAGTGGTAGCTAGTTTATGTGTGTGATAGATACTGATGACATAATGTGTTCATGTGCAGACATGGGTCCACACCCTCCAGCAAGATATCGGTGATGCAGGGATATGGTGGAGGGTTTAGATCCACACTCTCATGGGCAGAGGAGGCATCGGGGTGCTACGTTATAATTATTGCGACTCGATGTGAAGAGCTTACTAGAGGCGGTCACTGATGACGGGTGGAAGTACCTTGACAATGAATTGATTGCCACATGTTACAAGGTTTCTTCTGAGTGGATCCCCCTTATGACGAGGATCGTTGTCGCTGATGAGTATGTCAGAGAAACGACACATGGTGATGTGCTTATGGAGGAGGAGGAGGAATTCGAGGAGGAGGAGGAGGACTCCAAGGAGGAGGAGGAATTCAAGGAGGAGGAGGAGGAGGAGGAGGAGGACACTGAGGATGAGATAGAGTCCGAGGAGGACTCTGACTAGCAGCTTGTGACACTTCCCCCTGATGCAGTGGTGCATGGGGATTTTTGTATTATATGTATGATCAAATCATAAAGCTTATGGAGCTTCTCATTTTGTACTGAACATTATGACATGATATATATATATATATATGCATGTGGATTCAATTTTTTATGTGTTTTTATGAGTTTTTTATGACTGTGATGATGCCTATATGATGTATATGACATATGCATGCATGACTATATGATAATGCATGATGCAATTTATTTACTATATGCAATGATTGTTGTGCCACTTTAGAATGTCATTATCCATTTGTTCTGCTATACTATTGAGGCTATTGGGAACATGTAGCATGAATGAAATGGATTCAAAATTTCTAATTAAGTGTCTAGTGCGCAGGAACTTTCTAAAGAGCCAAGGATCACATATCATGTAGCAGTTATTCAATTGGGAGACAAGAAGTTGGGAGTCTAAGAAGACATTAAGGTGGACAACACCCAAATGGAGGGCACCAATCAAAATAACAACAACATTGTCATACCCATTCTAGTTGTTGGTATCAACACCAACACATATTCTATCGATATGGATCAACTAATGTGATGAGGAATAAATGACCCACGCATCTGAGGTGAGATTTGGAGACCATCTACTTGATCCATTAGTGAAACCAAAGTAGCATGGAGAGGTAGGATCCATCTGGAACAACCAAGGAAACAAATTGTGATACTCATAGCAATAACATTGCAAAAAAAAGGAAAAAATATGACACAAATCTACTGCATGGTGAGCGACTTCAGGCATAAAACCTCTTGAGGTAAATCCCATTGCGAGGATTTTTCAAGAGGTGGATGTTAGAGTCAGAAAGGATGTATTCCCCCTTCTCGAGACATAAATGGATGAAATATGGGTCATACCAAAAGGAATTAAACTTCCCTTTCCCTAGCTTATCATTTCCTTGATCATAGACAAGGACTAGGTCCCCCTCGCTAAAGGTGTGTGGATGGATGTGGGAGTCAAAATGGGACTTCAACCGAGTCTCAGTCACTTCAATCATTTGGTTTGTTCAAGCATGAGTAGGCATTGTTCTAATGGTGAAGTGTCAAGAAGACTTTTGACAACAAGGTGGAGTCAGGGCATCTGGAATTCAATGGGAAGGACTGATTCTACACCATGGACTAAGTGAACTGGGGTAAAATCGACGGAGATTTCAAGGATCTCTCTGTCATCGCGAAAGTGGTGTAAGGATAGATCAAGAGGATCTTCCATGGTTGAGAATAGGAAAGGACTACTGGAGCTAGACATCTCATAAATGGTGTTAGTTGTGTCTGAGGAAGAAACCATAGGGTTGACCTCCTTAAGGACAGTAATGTCGAACTTGCGGGATTTTTTTCAAAGGTCACGGAGGAGTGATCAATACTCAAGAAATTATGGGAAATGGTGAGAATAATGACCATATAGGCTACAAAGTGAATAAGGGTGGTTGGTTCGTAGCGACTTATTCTTAACCATTGGTGGATCTAGGACAATGACCACTGGGGCATCATCAGTCTCATCTATATGTCCATGTGGGTGAGAAGGAGAGGCAAATTGGGACAATTTTTTGTTGCATGTCCTTGGACATCGCATAAAGCACATATAGGAGTAGCACATGGTTCTTTCATAGCTTTGGTCTCCTTTCCCCCAACTTTATTTGGAGGAGGGGAAGGAGTAGAGACAAGAGTAGTCGTTGGTGGAGTAGGAGTTGGGTGCGACATCGTCTCAATAGGCTGGAGGAGATTCTACATGACCTAGGGAGTCGAGGGATGGGAAGGTGGCTCGAGGTACCACACAGGAATACTCAAAGTGAAACCAAGAAAGTTGATAGTAGCCATGACAAGCTTGCTAATAATGCCAGAAAGTCGAAAAAGGAAGGGAATCATATGGATAGGGAATGAACCCCAATAATTCCCTAAGGATTATGGTTGAGGTTGCGATTGAGGTTGTGAGGAGGTCGGAATGCTACCAGATGTGCGAGTGCACAAATCTGATATATGAGTCAATGGAGGAGGAGGTGGTAAGGAAAAAAAGGTTTCCTCCATGGGAGTATTGGAAAAGAAGTTGGGCCAACGATAGACATGGATGGTATGGGCACGTTGTCGATGGTAGTGTCGATTATGAGAAGGACGTGTTTCGATGTGGTCGGCCCCTTTGGATTATAGTATGTCAGCTAGTCGATGGTCATTATCTTCCCATCATGAGGGAACATCAAGAGTCGAAAGATGGTAGAGGAAACAACTCGCATTGCATACATGTGACTATGTCATAGTAGGAGATTGTAATCAAGTTGGGCGTTGACAACCTCATTGTCAATCAACATTGTTTTTCCTACTAACTCAATAGGGACGTTCATGAGAACACCTTAGGGTTGAGAAGAGCGACCATCATAGGCATGAAGAGAGCTTTTGGAAGTTTGAATGGTTTGGGATCCAAGTTTCTTCCAAACAAAGGTTGACATAACAATGGTGGATGCCCCCTCATCAATGATGCATCGATGAATTACCAAATTCAGAATCATGACCGAAACTTGGAAGGTGACGGATGATGGAACCCTAGGTTCTCCTTAATCAAGGTCGAAGGTGATCAACCTAGAATCAGAGGGATCAATGGCACGTATAGAAGATAATAATGCTTTACTTTGCGAAGGATAGGTTTCGAGAAAATACAAAGAAGAGATGGTTGTGGGGGACTAGGCCAACTTGTCAACAATAATGTAGTTGAGCGCAACTCTGGCTATGGTGTTGTTTGCGATGCAACACAAAGGACACCATGGCACTTTGACATTCACGTCCATAGGGGGTCTTGAAAAATGCAAATGCATATTAAGAGTGGTAGAGGTAGATGTCTTAGATGGGTTAACGGTTTCTATGGTGGAACCTTACTAGTTTCATCAAGCCTGGAGGTTGACGTTGGGCGATAACATCATGAGGTGATGGACACCAGGATCAATGGGTTGAATTGCAGAAGTGGTTGCAGGAGTTTGTGGGGGAAAGGATTGGGTTGCAACCATCCCTTGATGTGGTAGGGGGTTCTGGAGCACCATAAGTGGAGCACCCAGTGGTGCTAGGTTTTGCTAAGCCGTAGTAGCCGCGTTGGGATGACTTTGACTATCATTTTGGAGTAAGTGGTGGGTGCGAGTCAAGTGAGGACACTGATGGGTATAATGTTCATTGGTTTTACAGATGGCACATTGATGGTTAGTCTGTAACTATGGTTTCTTCTTAGGTCTAGCGAGACGCTGGGGATTTTGTGCAGGGGGTTCAATGCTGTTATTGTTTGGAGGGTTGGATTGCTAGACACCTCCTTGAGTTTGGTTATTTCCCCTATTCCTACCTCTGTTGTTCCTTCCATGCCCTTGTTGGTTATTGGGGGTGGGTTGGTTAGGGAGTTTATGTTGTGTGTAGACTTTCCTTAGAGGAGTAGGAAGAGTTGGGGCGGGAGAAAAAGTGGGTTCACTAGTGGTAGCTAATAAGCAAGAGCAGCTGGTGGGGCTACAAAGCCAGATGTTTATCCAGTACATGAGTGTGTTGAAAAAATCGACCCATGAACATGAGGGGATTGTGCGGGAGGAGCATAGGATAGTGTGTATCCATATTGAGCTATTACGCATGAAAGTTCAAGGGTGTAAATTGGAGGCGCATAGGAGGGCCTAGACCTGGATTGAGATGCTATGCATGAAAGATCAAGGGCATAATCTGGTAGGACAACACTATGGGTGTTACTGGGATGGAGTGGCATCCTAGGAGAGGTCAGATAAAAATGAGGATATTGGGTAATAGAGTCGATAACTCCATCAGCAACATGAGATGCCCCTAGGGTATCTCAACATGAGGTTTCGGCACGAGGAGCATCAGGTATAATGATGTGCAAGTAACCTGATTGGGAATATATAAGATCGAACTATTGAGCCTTTAGGATGGCTTCCTCTTTGGTTTTCGGGCACTCAGATGCGATGTCCTTGGCTATGGCAGGAGTAAGGTTTTGAGGAACCAATCTAGGAAGATCATATCATCTAACTAGATCTTACACAAGCTATGATGATGACACCATTCATGCATATGTTCCATGATATGGGTAGTTGTGTTCTGTTAACAGGATAATAATATTTCCACTCCCTCATCATAATGAACAGGTGACTAGAATTATTGAAGTAACATAGAGGCCAGTGAGGAAAAGTTGGGGTTGGTGGCATGAGGTAGTTTAATATACCACTTGGTCGCAACACTGGTGAGTGTGTGTTGGAACAACCGCAATCAGCCAAAATCCTCCACTATGTTGTTAGATGAACACCATAGGTGGAATAACATAAAGTGATTTTGGGGATCCTCTCCCTCCTTACCCTCAAACTTAGGGATGTCTGAGGGAATTTTGGTAGGCATAGGAGGCCATTGTGGGTTATGACGAATGGGTTCATTGGTCAACTGTTCCAATTTAGGTAGGTTGAGACTAACCATAAGAGGTACACTAGAACCAAAAGATGATTAGGAAGGGCAATCAATGGTGTCAGTGACCGTAGGAGTGTAGTTCCCATGTGTAAATAGGGGTGGGTAAGGTTGAATTTCGATAGTAGGAATACTCACTAGTATGGTAGGAATTGTTATACCCAAATCCTGTCACCAACATGTGATGATATCCTCAACCCCTATGTTTTCCCTAAATCCCAAACTTGGAGAGGAAACTTTGCTATGGATATCAATTCTACTTGAAAAAACCTAGCACCACGCTTTCCCTTTAGCTGATGAGCGATACCTTGTTCAGCACCGCCTGTGTCCTATTATAGAAAAGCGATGCCACTACGCATGAGCTTTGCTCTTGGAGCAGTTCTCACCTAAACCTCTCTTTCATAAGGGAACAAAAGCAATACCCTTGGTAAAAATGGAAAAAGAGAAGATTCTCGAGGCTTCTAGATCATGAGCCTCATGTCCTCCCTTATCCTTATCAATATGTGTTAGTTGGAGTCGAGATCCCTCTTAGTAGGATCTTAGAGCCACCTCACCCACAATTCTATCAACTATCCCTATCCACTGAGACTTATAAATACAACCTCATATCCATAGTTGAGGGAGGGAGAAGAATAGTAGAGTTATGTTGTTAAATTGATACCCTGGCCTAATCCATCAAAGAGCAATTGTGGAGCAAGTTGGAGCTATCGGGGATAAGGTGCTAGTATTGTGAAGGAGTGTCTTGACACTAAGGCACATGGTTGTAAGCTCTTTCATTTATTTTTTAATGCAAACTTTGATTTCCTTCCCACATGTTTTTTGCGTAAATCCCACATATATGTTATTGGATTCCTTAGTCACTAATATGGATGCGTAGATGTTTTTCTGGTAGCTTTGATGTCTTTGTACGTTTGATATGTCTTATAGGTATACAGGTCTTTCGTTAGAGTTATATTCCAGGCTTCTATAATGTTTAGGGAAGGTTTTCAACCAAGTTATCCACTCATTTGTTCTAGATCTAAACCATTCAGACTAGAGGAACAACTTCTGTCCACAGAAGGTGTAATATTCTTGACTACAAATCTGGTGACTTTGCTAGGGAACGAAGCAAATTTTAGTTGATCTGATCTTCCTCAGTCCTTGAACCCTTATCTGAATCCAAGCTCCAGTTTCTAACTCTCTTTCAGTCATATCTTCCATCTAACTTAGTGAATTTTGGTTTAAAACTTTTAGGTTTGAACTATTTCGACCTTATATGCTCTTTTTTACTATCAATTCATCAGACTTTACCTTGACTTGATCAATTTTCAACTTGAATTCTCATTCTCATTGTGTTTTGGACTTATTTAGGGAACCACACATCTGTTGTAGGAAACAAATGGTGCCACTACCTTAACTCTGTTAGCCATAATTGGTGCCACTGCCTGACTGCTATGATCCATAAGCGGTGCTCATCTAGAACCACTCTGTCCAAGACCCTTCCAGCACGATGCCAGGTAGGCCTTATTCCAAAACTACGGTTTTTTGTCATTTTTTGCAAAAAGTAGAGTTTGCTTGCTTTCATCCCTGCACTATCAGGCTAGTTTGTTTGATTCTAAATGCTCATGGTTGAATTTTTTGTGGTAAAATTGTTTTGATTGAAGAATTCAAAAGCTAGATTAGGCTTGTTGATTATTTGTTTGCTTTCATGCTTGTTGGTTGTGATTTTGAAAGGAATTTTTGAAAGCTTAGATTTCAATTATATCTCTTTTCATTTCATTTATAAAGACTGAAAGAAAAACCATTTGCTTATCATCTTAATTTCATTTTTTTCCATAGAGGACTCCCTTTTCCTTTTAAAAAGAATTTTTTTTTGTTGAGATTAGGTCATTATTACTATTGAGCATAGGGAATTGGATCTCAGATTAGCCTCACAAGATTTCAGGTTCTCTTTGTTCTTTTGTCTCTCTTGCATTAGTACTATCTCATCAAAAGAAAAATAGTGTGGTTTTAAGTTAGATCTATCTATATTTTAAAGGAAAATCGAAAAAATAGATTGCATATGCATGTAGAGTGCTTGTTGTTTTTCTTTTAGGAAAAGAGACTCTTACCCATCTGATTGCTTTCAAAAATAAAAATGAGTTTGGAATGTGTTGGTTGTCTTTGGATTTGATTTGTTCAAAGTAGTTGCTTGGGAATTTTTGGTTTTCAAAGAGAAAATAAAATACTTTATTTCCCTCCCGTAAGTAGGCATACCTCGAACGGTAAAGTGAAATATTTGCATCTACATATCTGCATGGTTTTACTTTTTTCTGTCAAAATTCCATGCATTCACCTAATCGTCCAATTTAAAATTAACGATAGTTATAGGCTTAAAATTTACATAGCAATTTGAGTGATAGGCTAGAGACATGTTCGGGTGTCATTAAGTGTAGGAGCTATTGTTACTCGTCCACACTACATCCCGAGACTCACGCGGTTCTTTCACATATCATCAATATATCGAATGCCCTTTCACATACCCTTGAGGTATATAGAAATATACTTCATGTACTCGATCTATATAGGAATGCCCCTTATCAACGGTTGTTCATTAGACAACGCTATTACTGATTTGAGCTCCCACGTACCTTGCATATATCGGGAGACCCCACTAGGATACCTTATCTATCTAAGAAAATCCCTTTGGACATCTCGCTTGGAGCCATACACCAAACACAACATTCGGTGAGATTACCACTCACGTACCCTTGTGGTATATCGCAAGTGGCACCTTCTTGAAAATCCTAGTGAGAGACCAGACTATCTGAACTCCTCCTGTCATTTAAGTTTGCTTGTTTGGCCTATAGCTCGAGGAGGGAAATTTTTGGTTTGTTTTATAGTTTCGAGACCCTAGGTTAGATAGGAACTGTACAAACTGGCTGAATTAAGACAGTCCAGAAGAGTATGGGGCTTGCCACCTAATTTTATTCTTGTTTCAGGAGAAGATCCTATGGAAGCTATCGACCAAGGAGCTGCTACCAACTCCCAAGTGGGAGAAAATGTGGTTGCAGAAAGCGGAGATCCATATCCTTCACATGGTCCTCCCTTGGTCAAACAACCTTCTAGGGGTAATAATTCATTCCATTCTCCCATGGAAGGCCATGTTGTTGATACTACCCATCCAGATTATGGTCCCAATGCTCTATTTTGGGATACCTCTATGGGACAGGCTATTGCTTCATTTGGCACTCGTCCAACCCCTTCTGAAGATATTTCACCAAATGAGGAAGAACGTAGACAATACTAGAAAGCTATTCTTCGTGCAAGATAACTTGAGAAGAAAATAGATAATATATTAGGTACACAACCACCTCACACAGCAGTTTTTTCTATGGGATATCACTCACTTGCTGATTCTATGAAACCCATTGAACCTATTCTAGATTGCGCTATGACTCCACATAATCTAGTTCAAACTACCAATCCCACCACCTCCCATATTATGTCTGTTCCAAATCCTCCTGGGTCTTCTGCACCTAGGGACCAACGTTTAATTCCTCTTTCATCAATACCTTCTAGTGCCGGTGGGAAACCCCTGGCATGACCTATGTTACCTATCACTAGAATTGTAGTAAGTCATGGACAGACCTCTAGTATAGAGCAATCTACAGTCTATGTCCCTCCTACCCATATGAATGTGGTTAACCCCCCATCCAGTTTAGGTTAGCCCTTGGGGGCACAGCCTGTAGCCAATCAAACCTCTTGGGGGTATGGTTACATAGAAAATCAAGTACCTGTAGGAAATATCAATTACCAACCCACTCCTATGGGAATTCCTTATGTTGGAATTCCATATCCTAGTAATACTTTCACTCCATGGGGGAAACCTAACTGTTCCTACATGCCATCTATGGGAGGGATACCTATACATACTACGGGGGGTGGTGGAGGACCACCTTATGGAGTTCCTCCCCCTAGGGGGCCTAATGGTCCTAGAGGGTTTTCCATCTTTCCTCCTTATGGTCCTAACGGTCCTGGTGGTCCTGGGGGACCTAGTGGCTTCCCTCCTCTTGGTGGCCCAGGTGGTCCTGGTGGTCCCAACGGTCCTCGCACTCCTGGAGGCCCTGGTGGTCCTCCTCTTGGAGGCTCTAGTGGTCCTAATAGTCCTGATCTCGAAAATCAACCCCCTATGGGTGGATCTTCTGATGGTTCTTCATCACAACAACTTTTCTATTAGTCTACTTACGGTCCTACTGGTACTTATATTCCATATCAATACTACCAGTACGTGCAACCTAATCGCCAGTTACCTTTCCTATAAACTTTGGACTTTCTTGATTTGTCCAAGTTGATTAATGATCCCATTCGACATAACCCTTCGTGGCCTCCCATTCCAGTAAAGTTAACATCGGACATCCCAAGTTCGATGGGAAGCAGGGAGATGATCCAAAAAACCATGTCATGGCATTCCATTTGTGGTGTTATTCAAACTCCCTAATGGATGGTTCAGTTCGTTTAAGTCTCTTCCAACGAACTTTGACCGGTACCACCACGAAATGGTACATTGAACTTCAGTAACATTCATTTGTGGATTTTGGTTCTTTGGAAACTATCTTTCTTACACACTTTCAGCTTCCTATCCATTATGAAACGAGGACATATCTCTTAACTTCTCTGCATCAAAACACCTCCACCCACATATCTGATCATATCCATGAGTGGAGAAGGCAGAGAAGACTTATTAAGGCCCCTATCCCAAATCAATTGTTAGCTGATTGGTTTACTAAATCTTTGTTACCTCCAATCACCCGAGATGTGGCTATGGGTGGTGTCGTTACCGAAGAGCAAGCCATTAGTCGAGCCCAATATCTGGACTTGGTTTATTCCCAGTCTGGAATGTTGTATGACTTGATCTCTCAAGCTCCTCGCCCAAGCATCGATCCTGCCAAGCCACCAGCAGAAACCCCTATTGATGGGATTGTTGGTCCAATCCAATCCCCGCCAACAACAAAACCTGCCAAGCAACCCCAAGCTTCCACCCCTAATCCTTCAACTCCTAAGGTTTCCATCAAGGTCAATTCCATTAAGACTACACAAACGCCCAGCAACAATAAAAAGAAAGATAAAGTTAAAAACAAAAAACCTGGAAACCAACAGGAGAATCCAAAACCATCCATCAATGAGAACGATAAAGGGAAAAGAAAAGTGAAATATCCATGTCTGCTATGTGGAGGTGACCACTTCATGAAAGAGTTTCCTCGTCATGAAGAAATCACTCAATTTCTAAAAACTAATCCCTCCCCCATAATTATCACGGATCCTTTTCCCTCTCAACAATAGCTGTTGGGATTAAGGAAGACCTGGGTTCTATACTTTTATCTTTGCACCAAAAAAAAGACCCATAGTGTTGGCCCTTTCAGCAACAACTTGCGAACAGGTTGCAGTCTCACCCGAAACAACTATGGGGTGCCACAGAATCAGGTTTCTACAAGCAGAAAAGGGATATTACTGTACCTTTATCCTTAACAACAAATATTTATACAAAATAGAGCTTCAAGATTCACTTAAATAGCTTCACAGTTAGATAAAAGAACATTTCTTTCTTAACCCTTAACTAGGAATTCATAGCGAAGTTAATATTTAACATTTATCTTACTTTAGCATTCACCTAATTATCAAAAGCATAAAACATAACAGCACAAAAATAACAGAACCACCACAACACAAGATATATGTGGTTCACCCCCAGTGTAGGGGCTACGTCCACAGAACTATGTTTATATTCAACTCTTTACAAAATCACAGTTCTAATCTGCACACTCAGCTGCAGAGGTCATCCACACACATAGCTGGGACTTAACCTTCCTTCAAAAACACTCTGCGCACTCAGCTGCAGAGGTCATCCATGCACACAGCTGAGACTTAACCTTAAAACCCTTAGCTTCACATCAAATTAGTATCATAACATAATCGTCAAAGGCCTAACCTGACTCCTTTACATAAGTGCCTATTTATACAAGTGCACTATTACAATACCATGGACTTAAACCATGGGCACCCGAAAAACCATAAACCATGGGTCATTTACAAAAAGAGGGGCTTCGACCCAACCCCGAAACCCCTAAGACTATTTTAGACCGCAACTCCGCTTACAAGCTTCGCACCAAAACCGTGGAGTTGCCAAAATTAAGGACCTTGAAGGTCGGAGCCCCAACAGGCCCCTAAGACTCACCAGTGTCCTGTCCCGAGACACTCTACTGCTTTTCTGGTGGGAGAATCTTGTTGGTGAAGATGGTGAACTGCTTGTTGAGGATGCGCATGATATATTCAGCTGCTTGCTCCTTCTCTACTATCTCCTTTTGCACTCTGTCGAGCTCTGTATCCATCTGCATCTCTACAAGCATTATCTTTAATCCTTCTGTCATCTTTCTTCCTTATATTCCTGTTATCATCGTCATCCCTTCTGCTACTTCTACCACTGTCATGGCTTGCTCTATCCTTCATCCTTTCATCCTTAGCAGAATGCCTGTGTTCCCTATGACCGTCTCTCATTCTGCTATCTTCCTTCTCGAAATATCTTTTGGCTTCATCTTTCTTCGTTCTGCTTAGAGCGAACTTCTTCCTCAAATTTATTTCTGTTTGATCATGTCTGCATTGGCTGCTTCGACACTGGGGAAGTCTCTTCGCAGGGTGCAGATGCAGGTGGGCTGCTCATAAGGTTCTACAGACCCCTCTGTCTGACTTCTCTCAACAATTCCTGGACTTCGCGATCAGCTGACATGGGCTCAACTCAAGAAAATGCTTAATGCAAAATTCGCAGTCCTGGGTGTCCTCTTATAGAATCCAACGACCCAAATCTATCATAATTGTGTAATGAAGACACCAAATCTGTCCAAATGGCAGTAGATCTTGTCCACATGGCACTAGATTTCCCAAAATCTCATCATTACAGGCAGTTGAGGCAGTTCACGTGCCAGTGCCACCAAATCTAATTGTTCCCAACGGTCACATTTTAAGCTATGACACACCTTTCTTCTTTGGCACAACCACTAACTTCAGCTTCGCCACAATATTGACCTTCGACCCATCCTGACACAAACTCCAACAGAAGTTAGACCTTCAAACTTCGACAGCCTTCGATAGTTCGTGAATTTGAGAATAACTTCATTATAGTCTAGTACCCAATTTCAACTGTTCTTAGTACTTAGACTCTCCTTCTTGTTGTTACTTCTAATTAGGGGGTCCAGGCTTGCCCCTGTACTTCTTTAATCTACTTCCATTCACCATTGAAGGTAAAATTTCTTCATTCAATTTAGCTAACTGGACTGCACCACCATCGGTAACTTCCTGAACTATGTATGGTCCTTTCCAATGTGTCTTGAACTTACCTGGGAACTTCATGAATTTATTGTCATACAAGAGCACAAGATCACCAATCTGGAATTGCTTCTTCTTAATGTGTCTATCATGCGATGCTTTTTCTCTAGCTTTCTGTACTTGCTGCTGGAAACCTACAATGAATCTATCTTCTTCTAGTTCTAGTATCTTTTCCAGCCTTTCTTTCAACATATCTAGGTCATCCATCTCTGTGAAGGAAGATATTATAAGGCTAGGAACAATGTACTCCATGGGTATAACTGCTTCCTATCCATATAACAGCCTAAAAGGTGTATGGCCTGTGAACTTCTTGTAAGTGGTTCTATAAGCCCATAATACTACTGGAATTCTAAGATCCCAATAATTTCAGTTAACATTGAAAACCTTCGTTAGAGCATGCTCAAGGATCTTGTTAAAGGCTTCGACAGTTCCATTTTCTTGGGGATGGTAGGAAGTACTCTGCTGATGATATACCTGAAATTATTTGGTCAATGCTTCGATAGTATTATTTAGGAAATGTGATCCTTGATCACTCATAAGATATCTAGGACACCCAAATCTTGACAAGATATTATCGAAGATGAACTTCGCAGCTGTAGCAGTGCTGCAATTCTTAACTGGTTGAGCTTCAGCCCAACGAGTAAGGTAATCAGTTGTTGTAATAATGTATCTTGCTCCAGATTTATTTGTAGGGGGATTGATTGGTCCAACAAAATCAATAGCCCACTTGTCAAATGCTTGTAAAGTTACCTATGGAACCAGAGGCATCTCATCCCTTCTGGACGGTTTGCCTATCCTCTAGCAGATATCGCAGCTATGGAAATACTCTCTTGCATCCTTATGAATCATAGGCCACCATAACCCAGCTGTCAAAATCTTCTGAGCTATAACTTTTCCTGCATAATGACCTCCTGCTGCTCCAGAATGTGCCTCAGCTAAAATCAATGGCTTTTCATGCTCCAGGACACATCTGCGCAATATTTCATCTGGTCCCATCTTATATAGCTATCCTCCTATCAAATTAAAGTCATCTTCTCTAACCACCAGCTACTTCTTCTGGTGTGTTGTCATCTCAGTGAGTGCAAAACCTGTAGACAAGTACTGAACAATATCCTGAAAATAGTCATCAATCATCTGGATGGCAAACAACTGGGCATCAGGAAGAACTTCGTCCAAACTAGTGGGCTCTTCTCCTAACTCAAGCCTCGACAAGTGGTCAGGCCCTAGGTTAAGTCTTCCAGGATTAACTATGATCTCAAAGTCATATTCCTGAAACAGAATCAACCATCTGCATATCCTTCCACCTAAGACAGGATTGTTAACCAAATACTTCAAAGCAGAATGGTCAGTGAACATCTTAAAATGAGATCC
Source organism: Pseudotsuga menziesii (assembly GCA_001517045.1). Taxonomy (NCBI): domain Eukaryota; kingdom Viridiplantae; phylum Streptophyta; class Pinopsida; order Pinales; family Pinaceae; genus Pseudotsuga; species Pseudotsuga menziesii. Next base: position 165,848 of record LPNX010210102.1, read on the forward strand.
TAACAGATAATGTCGAAACTTCTGCAATGCATAAACCATAGCTAGACCTTCTCGTTCTGTCGTAGTATAATTCTTTTCTGCTGTGAACAATTTTCTACTTGCAAAAGCAATAGGGTGATCAATATTACCTTCACCTAACTGAGCCAATACTATACCCAAAGCAATGGAGGATGCATCGACATGCACATGAAACTCCTTATTCCAGTCAGGGAATACTAAGATAGGGGCAGCTACCATCTTTTCTTTCAAAATATTCAAGCTTTCCTGACACTCAGGTGTCCACTCAAACTTAATATCTTTCTTCAATTTCTTTTCCATAGGGGCTGTAATCTGACCATATCCTTTAATGAATTTCCTGTAATATCTAGTATGACCAAGCATAGTGCGAAGTTGCTTAATAGACTTCGGAGGTGGCAAGTTTACAATAATGGATATCTTCACAAGATCCATCCTCAATCCTTGCTTGCATACAATGTGACCTAGCAGAATTCCAAAAGGTGCACAAAAGATACACTTCTTCAGGTTCAATGAAATCTGATGTTGTCTACACTTGTCCAGCATAAGTCTTAAACTGGCTATATGATCTTTCAATAAACCAAAGATAGTCCAGTCATCAAAGTAAACTTCCAAGAATTTATGTATAAATTCCTTAAATACAGATATGACTACTCTGGAAAACATAGAAGGTGCATTCTTCAATCCAAAGGGCATAACTATATACTGAAAAGATCCCATTTCTTTAGCGAAGGTTGTTTTATGTCGATCCTCTGGAGCAATTCTGATTGGATGGTAACCTAAAAATCCATCAGTAAAAGAGTACACTTCTTGACCTCCGACATTGTCTAAAACTTCATCTGTAAAGGGAGTGGGAAAAGGATCATGTAAGAAGGCATCATTCAGCTTCCTCAGATCGACACAGATTCTAATTTCTCCTTTGGTCTTCTTTTCTTGTACCACCATAGGACTGACCCATTCAGACTCTTCGATAGGCTCAATGATTCCTGCAGTGAGCATCTTATCTAGCTCCATCCTGACTTTTTATTTATACTTAGGGTTCAGCCTATAAGGGCGCTGCTTCACAGGCTTTGCATCAGCTTTCAAAGGGATTTTTATCACTCCTATATCACCAAGGATACCTTTCATTTCTAAGAACTTCTTCGGAAATAAGTCCTGATACTCATGGATAAGTTCAGTCACTTTGCTCACCATTTCTTCATCCCAATAATCTCCAATGGTAGCGTACTTAGGTATTTCTTCTGATCCAATGTTTACTTTCCTTGTCTTAAAGGGTTGAGTTACTTCAGGTGCTTCGACTATTGGTCCATGTACTTCACAATGTCCTTCTAACTCATAAATATTAATGTTCCATGGGTCATCATCCTTGTCAATTGCGAGGTTATAGCATTCTACTGCATTGGCTTCTTGTTCCTTCCAATCATGTTGGTACTCGGCTATTTCTTTATCATCAAACAAATTAGTATGGATCAACCTAATAGCTGTGTCCAAAGAAGGGCAAACATCATTAATAGAAAATGTAAGCACAAAACTATCAGTAAGGCCATCCCAACTTACAGTACCATGGCAAAGCTCAACCTCCGCATACCAGTTCTTTGCTATAGGTTCCAAAGTGTGCACAAACCTATGTACCCATTCTTCACAAGGTACATGCTTCAATGCTTCATAGCATTGCTCCAAATGTTCCTGAGGGCTAGTCTTACCATTAAACCTGCTTTGCACCTCCTGAGGTTGATCCATGAATCTCAGGCAAAGAAACTTTTGACAAGCTCCCCAACTATGAATATACTTTTTATGACCATTCCACCATCTGGCTGTTATGGCTCTAAACGCTGAATCTAGAGTCTCCATTTTCTGTGAATCTGGTACTTGCTCTGAGAATTGTTCAATAAATTATTCTGGGTCTATCAAGCCATCAAAAGTAGGCAAGACTCTTGTCTATGAGCCAAGCCATCTGAGAGACTTGGTAATTCTAGCACATCAATGTCCATGTAGCTCATAGAGTCTATTCTGCCAATTCTCTAGACCTTCATCTAAATCAATCATGCAGGAGTTGTCACACTGCCAATCCATGATACCTTCAGTAGTAGGGTTAACATAGTATTCTTCTTTAGCTGTGATGTTGTAAATATGATCCAAAACATCATGATCTTCATCTCTGTCTGGCTCTGTATACCTTTCCCCTTGGGAAGGGTCCAATGGTACTATGACTCTCAAACCTTTCCCTTCAAAAGTCATATGTCTCTTCTTAAGGTTGATTATTGCATCATTGTTGATTGCCCATTCAATTCCTAGCAAGGCTAGATAGGGGTTGCTATCATCAATTATCTCAATGACTTCGAAATATGCTAGGGTACTGACTCCATCTATATCCACTGGTACACTAGGGAATCTTCCCAAGGGCACAATATTCTGCTGAATGGCTAATCTCAACTGTATAGGGGACCATTCAAGTGTAGGTTTTTCCATTTGTTCCCATGTCTGCCTAGTTAGGACATTCACTTCTTATCCTAGATCTAAAATGATATCAGTCATGTCATAATCTCCTATCTGAGCATGCAATCTCATTTCTCTTCCAGTCCTTCTAACTCTATTAACAGTTTTTCCTCTATCAGAGCTTTGCTGAGGTTCACAAGACTGAATAACTTTTTGTAACTCATTCAAAGCATTCTGATTTCTTAAAAGCTTGATACAACTCTGTAGAAATGATGACAATGTACTTACTTGATCTGGCAAAGCTTGCTATTGATGCCGTCGCATGGTTGCTACTAATGTTCTCGGATCAGCAAAGTCTTTTTGAGCTTCCATAAATGTTTCTTTTTCTCTTCCCACATCGAAGGCTAGAATTTTCTCTGGGGTCTTACGGACCCAAGCCTCGTCAGGCTATTTCTCCTTATTCTGTACTTGCGTTGTAGCTCCACTCCTGGTAACAACGTTAAGGGCTGGGGCAGGTCTTTTCTCTACAGCAATCATCTGAACATTCTAACTAGGGGTGCCATTTCTTTATTAGATCTTCGCTATCAACTGTGGGAATTGCTCAATCACATGATTGACTGCTCTGCAATATCGACATGTCGTAGTTGGGTTCTAACAGTCTCTAGCTACATGTCCTGCTTGATTACAATTATAGCAAATAACCTGGCCTCGACCTCCTCTAGGCATACCACCATGACCATGACCTTTGAAACTACCTTGACCACCGCAGTAACCATATCCATCATTGCCTTGTGTATCGGGTTGTACCCTATACGCATCATAGGTTCGCTCTCTCATGAGGTCAAAACTACGAAATTCATCTTCGTTGTGTCCAACTGACTTACAGAACTTGCAGTAGGGATTCTTAGGGACTTGCACATATCTCTGTAGTAGGTAGAAATCTTCAGGTCGATGCTGGCCAGTTGTTCTGTAGATCTCACAATATAGGATAGTAGGGTTAAATGGGTTTGGTGCACCAGTATTCAGATAATTCCTTAATGCAACACACTATTCTTTGTCATGACCTTCTATCTTACATTGTGTACACCAAACCTCTTCTCGAATGTCTTTCCCTTTTTTCATGTTGCGAAGCTCCAAATCCATTTCTGCTAACTGTGCTTGTATTTGGGCTATTCCAGAATTATCTCCAACAGGATCTGTTTTGAGCTTCATAGCAATTTCCAAAGCCTCTTGCTGATAAGAAACCTTCTGTTGCATGAGTGGAGTTCTAATATGAGGTAATAATGCTGCAATGAACCATTCTTTATGCTTTTTTGGTCCAATAGTGAAGCTAACTTGATCTAGCAGAACTTTGAACCTTTGATCAAAGTCCCAAACTAATTCACCTCGCGTCTGTTGAATCTCTTTTAGTTCGGTTATACACTATGACTCTGATTTAGGCTTCTTGAACTCTTTGATCATTGTTGTTTTAATATCAGCCAAGACATGGTTCTGAGTACTGGAAAACTTCATAAACCAGATCAAAGCTCGGTCTCTGAAAGAGGTGACCAACTACGCTCTTCTGATATCTTGGTCCATAATATTCTTAGCAGTCCACACAGCTTCGCATAAGAACCAAAACTGTTATGGATCCTCTGATCCAGTTCCTTTAAATACAGGGAGCTTGATATCATCATTCACATGGGCCATAGTGGATCGAGGGGGGAACTTTCTAAGGTAGACTGACCTATGACAGGACTACTCGGGCTAGGGTTACTTTCAGACTACGATGGTTTCTCAGGGATAACCGATATGCGCTTTGGAGTTATAGGAGGGTTTCTAACAAAAGGGGTTTCCTCAGACTCGGATTCTTCTGGACTTAACAGGGTATACTCGGTATTCTGGCCTAGGGTATAGGATCCAAAGGTTATCTTGTATCGTTTACCGCTTCGAAGCAAACCACTTTGCTCGTCGAAGTCACTTTCACTTCCAAACATAGGTTAGTAGCAATAAATCTAGCAATCTGATTCTATAAGCAATATGCCTTTCTCAGCCAAGAGAATTTTAATTTTCAGACTAAAGGAATTTAGGTACTTAACCCTTGGTCCTTTGAAAAACTGTCGTTCAGCTTCGCTGAAAGAAGTATGTGTGTCGATGGTGAACTCCATCACAAATGCTTCAAGGGTTCGCGTGGTCCAAAAATCAACAGCTTGTGATACCGCGTTGTTCACCCTTTTCAATATACTAATTCTTGTTGGGGTCCAATCAGGAAACTGATCTTATTTGAAGTTTGTTTTCTTTCTGTCAACCTGGATAACCATTGGTGCAACTCTATGTGGATGCTAGCAAAGAAAAGTTCATAAATATCAGAAAAAATGTACCTTTGCAAGAAGTCGTCTGAGCTACGATGAGGATACTTATTTTCTTGTTCAACAAATTTCAGATAAGTTCATTCAATCCAGTCACCGATTTCTTTTACTGAGGATCTCCAAAACATAGCCCTCCAGGTACGACATAAATCCCTCTTAAAGCAGATACTGGTTCAACCATCAATGGAACCAATTTGTTGGGCTTAGGGCAGAACTGGGTTCTATACTTTTATCTTTGCACCAACAAAAAGACCCACAGTGTTGGCCCTTTCGACAACAACCTGTGAACAGGTTGCAATCTCACCCAAAACAACTATGGGGTGTCGCAAAATCAAGTTTCTGCAAGTAGAAGAGGGATATTACTATACCTTTAGCCTTAACAAAAAATATTTATACAAAATAGAGCTTTGACATTCACTTAAATAGCTTCACAGTTAGATAAAAGAACGTTTCTTGCTTAACCCTTAACTGGGAATTCATAGCAAAGTTAATATTTAACAGTTATCTTACTTTAGCATTCACCTACTTATCAAAAGCATAAAACATAATAGCACAAAAATAACAGAACCACCACAACACAAGATATACGTGGTTCACCCCCAGTGTAGGGGCTACGTCCACAGAATTGTGTTTATATTCAACTCTTTACAAAATCACAGTTCTGATCTATGCACTCAGCTGCAGATCTTCTCAATCTCCCAAAACTGTGCACTTAGCTGCAGATCCTTTCTTACAAAACCCTCTGCGCACTCAGCTACAGATGTCATCCATGCACATAGCTGGGACTTAACCTTCCTTCAAAAACCATCTGCGCACTCAGATGCAGAGGTCATCCACGCACATAGCTGGGACTTAACCTTAAAACCCTTAACTTCGCATCAAATTAGCATCATAACATAATCGTCAAAGACCTAACCTGACTCCTTTACATAAGTTCCTATTTATACAAGTGCACTATTACAATACCATGGAATTAAACCATGGGCACCCCAAAAACCATAAACCATGGGTCATTTACAAAAAGAGGGGCTTCGACCCAACCCCGAAACCCCTAAGACTATTTTGGACCGCAACTCCGCTTACAAGCTTCGCACCAAAACCACGGAGTTGCCAAAATTAAGGACCTTGAAGGTTGGAGCCCCAACAACAGCTGATAGACCACATGTCTAATCAGGAAAATTCTAGTTCTTCAGAGGAAATTTGCATGATGTCCTCGGACACTATTAGTTTACAAACTCAAAGTCAGAATTATGACAAATCCGCAGACAAGAAAGAAGACAATTCTTCTTTAGGAAAATCTCCCTCTACTGGTTCTCCCGAGTCCTCGTCTACTAGTCCCCTAACCATCGAGAAACCTAATATCGACATGGTTTTGTGTCCACCCAAGAGTACCCTTAGGAAGGATGTTTTTAATCCTAATGCTTGAGTTGCTTAGTTTTATAATGTAGTTGAAGATCTTGCTCAGGCACCATGTGCAATGTCTGCCTTGGAAGTACTCCAAATTTGTCCTACACAACCCAAAAAGTTGTTAACAATGTTAGGAGCTTTAGACCCAGACAACACTAATTTGATTCATTTCAATGTTGAGAACTATAAGTATATACTACCTCATAAACTCGCTTTCCAAATCATAATGAAAGTAGTCGAAAAGAAGGTCTTTAGAATTGTCTTAGACGAAATATATTCAACTTCAGTTTTGTCCCTGTCTTGTTGGAAAGCTATTAGCTCTCCCTCTCCTGAGCTTGTAACATCACCAGCCTTTGATGGACGAGGTTTCCAACTTCATGGTCTCATACCAGCCCTTTTATTCGAGCTTGGGGGTAAAGTTGTTTCCATTCAAGTGGAAGTATTAGATGCCCCGTTAGATTACAACCTCCTATTAGGAAGAAATTGGTTTTACGTCATGACTGTTGTTGCTTCGACGGTATTTCGAACTATCCAATTTCTGCATCTGGGGAGGATTGTAACCATTGACCAGCTCGATTTTTGTACGCTGTATGTTGCCACCCATACGGCTAATAACATCCCTATGTTAGGCCAGTCCCCTCCTCCTTACCAGTTGATTGGGGTAGGTATGCTGAAGGATTCTTCTCTTATGGGGATTTTTCCCTCAAACCCTCCTAACATAGACATGATGACGGTAAATATGATTTCTTCATTTGATTGTGATCCAAAGGGAAAACAAATTGTTGAGTCCACCTCGTTGAGTCTGCATGAAGCAATGTACAATGTTATCCAAACCCTTTCCGATGACCACACTAATGACCTTCATCTGGTGGCTTCGAACCCTTACCACCTGCCCTACTGGTTAGAACCCTCTCTTCCTATTCTGGATTATCGCTCCCAGAATTTTCCTTCCAATGAATCCATTATGGATATCATGAGTGCGAATGAGCCTATATGGGACGATCATCATCATAGATCCTCATTCCTCCCCAATACCAGTTTGGTAGACCATGATTTTGCATCCCTTTTCACTACTGATATTGTCAAAACACCTCAAACTCCTATATTGTTGTAGAACACAGATTTTGAAGGGAACCTATGTAACATTACTCAAACAAATCCAATTTACATATCAGCCAAGCCTGACACCCTTGAGCATGTTTATGTTGGGTAGAACTCCTTAGTAGAAGAATTTGAAGCATACAAAGCTCTTTTCAAATAATTCCGAGATGTTTTTGCCTAGTATTACGAAGAAATGCCGGGGATAGACCCATCCATTGTGGTTCATGAAATAAAAACCTATCCCACTGCAAAACCCATCGAGAAAAAACTGAGACAAGTCCATCCACAGAAAGCCACAGCTATCAAAGCTTAAATAGAAAAGCTTCTAAAAGAAAGGTTTATTTATCCCATACCCCTAATGAAATGGGTATCAAACGCCTTACCTATCAATAAAAAGAAGGGCACTATTAGAGTCTGCATCAATTTCAGAGATTGGAACAAAGCTTGTCCCAAAGACAACTTTCCCACTCCGCATATCGACCAGATTATCGACAACTATGGCAGAAGTGTCATCTTTTCATTTATGGATGGATTTTCGGGTTATAATTAGATTGGGATTTTACCCACCAATCAGCACAAGACAACATTTATTTTCCCATGGGGAACCTTTGCATATAGGAAGTTACCATTCGGCCTGAAAAACGCTAGAGCCACTTTCCAGCGTGCTATGTCCTATGCATTTCACAATATAAAACATATTGTAAAACCGTACCTTGACGACCTCCCAGCTCATTCACAGCGATGGGAGGACTACCCTAGTCATCTTAGAGACATTTTCCTGGGATTCCGTCATTATAATATACGGCTCAATCCTCATAAAAATTTTTTTTGAATTGAGACGGGACGCCTGTTAGGTTTTGTGGTTTCTAAGGATGGCATCTGGATAGATCCATTGAAAATTGCCGCTATTTTAGCCCTACCAGCCCCAACCAACCTTCTAGAACTCCAAATTTTGCAAGGGAAGGAAAAATTCCTCCACCATTTTGTGTGTAATTTTGTAGAGAAAACACACGGTTATATGCATCTCCTTAAGAAAGACACTCTGTTCTTTTGGGATGACCAAGCCCAATGATCCTTTGATAATCTCAAACATGCTTTGACTCACTCACTCGTGACACACCCCCCAGATTATTCAAAGGATTTTCTCTTATACATTGCTGCCTCCACTACTACCATCGCTATGGTTTTGGTCCGGGACAATCCCGATGGTCAGGAGCACGTGATCTACTATGCTAGTAAGAATCTCATGGATTTCGAAACTTGATACTCACGTGTGGAGAAATTAGCATTGGCCACAGTCATTGCTGTTCAGAAATTTCATCCCTACATTTTGCTCCACATAACCACCATATTGGCAGACCAGAACCCTATGTATTAAATCCTGACTCGTCAGGTGCTTGGGGGCAAGTATTCCCAATGGATATTCATCCTATAAGAGTTTGATCTGGAATTTGACAAAGCTACGTCAAAGAAATCCTTGGTCTTTGCTAATATCATGTGTGATCTTCCCTCTGCTTCGATGGAATCTGAGCCCAGTGATTCATTCCCAGATGAATTCATGTTCTTAATAAGCACTACTAACCCATGGTATGGAGATTTTCTCATTTATCTCCATACACAAATATTTCATCCCACTCCATGCCATGGCGATCGCCACAATATCCGTCACCATGCAAAATACTACCTCATCTTGAATGACACTTTGTATAGACGAGGTATCGATTCCATTCTCTGGCGATGCCTTACTCATGAGGAAGCTGAACAAGTTTTGAATGATTGCCACTCTGGAGCATGTGGTGGTCATTTATCTGGGATGGCTACAGCCCAGAAAATCCTTCACGTTGGCTATTTCTGGCCTTCAATCTTTAAAGATTGTCACGAGGCTATTAAGAAATTCCCACCCTGACAACATTTTTATCCAAAAAAGTGCACCCATACTGCTCCGCTACACCCCGTCATTGTCATTGGCCCTTTCGCCAAATGGGGGATTGATTATATGCATTGTAATCCTACCTCAGCTAGGGGGGCATGGTTTAATCATTGTAGCCATCGATTATTTTACAAAATGGGATGAGGCCATGCCTACATATGCAGAGGACGGTAAGACCGCCACTCTCTTCCTGTTCAATCATGTGATAGCAAGATTCAGAGTCCCGCAGTCCATAGTTACTGATCATGGATCACATTTCCGCAATCAAATGATGGAGGAATTAAGTGCCAAGCTAGGTTTTCATCATGAAAACTCTACACCCTATTATCCGCAAGCTAATGCTCAAGTCGAGGCCATTAACAAACTTTTGAAAATAATGCTGCGTCGGATGGTTGGAGACCATAAATCCAACAGGCACCATATCCATTTCTCTGCTCTTTGGGCTTACAGGACTTCGGTAAAAACAACTACTGGTTTTACACCCTTCCAGCTCGTCTATGGACTAGAAGATGTCTTACTGATTCAATGTCAGATTCCATCCTTGATACTTTCCATCGAACTTCTCCCAGACACTTATGTAGAGGAAGAAATATTTCTATACTTGAACAACCTTGACAAAACTAGAAGAGATGCTACCTTAGCTAATGAGGCACACAAGAAACACGTCAAGGTGTAGTATGGCAAGTCTGTCCAACCTCGTGCCTTTAATGAGGGTGACCTAGTGTTGACCTATGATCAAAGATATGACAAACTAGGTAAAGGGAAGTTCGAATCCATGTGGTATAGTACTTTCGTTATTCCCAAAATTTTAGAGAAAAGGGCCTACGAGCTCATGGACTATGATAGAATCCCCTTAGGACAACCTCACAATGGGTTGTACCCGAATAGGTACTATGCCTAGATCTTTCTTGTATAGTACCTTGTATATATGTATATTACTTGAATTTTAGTGTGCTTAAGTATTTTCAATATGGTTTTGATTTTAGTGTTCATATCTGTTTATACCATGTTTTGGTCGTGCAGAGCAGATGGATTTCTATGACTTCACTGATGGTGCTTTCCGCCACACCTTGAATCTTGCCTCAGCTGCTTGGGTTCTCTATTCCCTATCTTATGATTTGGTCAGTTTATGAGCGGTTTGTATTGGTCCTTCTACTAACAATATCGGTGAGTATCGAGGAGTCACAGGTCTTCTAACTGAAGCTGCCTCCCAAGATGTTCGTAACTTGGTAGTTTTGATGGATTCACAACTAGTGGTTTGTCATTTAAACCATATCTATACCATTAGGAATCATGTGCTTCTCCATCTCCTCCAGAGGTTACGTTTGTTGGAGAGGTCATTTGAAGCTATTACCTATAGGTATATCCCTAGGGAAGATAATGCAGTTGCCGACTCATTGGAAAATTGCATCCTAGAGTCGCATATTGCCCATTCATGACATGAAAATCAAACATGGTTCAATGTAAATAAATTGTAAAAGACACATAAAACTCATGTAAATATATTCACCATTTGAGACATATAAACACCAAAGTAGAAATATGTATATATATATATATATATAAACATGTTTTACAAAAAATAGTTCACGAGACCTCATCTGAAGTGCTCAGGCTTTCAGGTAAAAAATCATCATACAAAAATCCTGAAGCTATCTATCAGCTTTCAGTGAATACATCATGCACCCTATCATCTAGTGATGCTCGTGGTAACACATGACCGCCTAGGCTACTTGACGTAGCATTCTACTGAAACGACCCGATACTCCCGTAGTGGGCCTCTGGTACCTCAGTGGGAAGTCATCGATCGAGGCATCTAGGATGTCTAGATTCAACCTATTGAGGTTCTCCTCTAGCTCCCCTATCACGTCATCTCCTTTTGGTACAAAGCAAGCTCTAGCTCACCTATCCAATGGGGAGGATCCCCCAGGTCATGTTGCTCCGACATCTGCATGAAAACATTCAAGTCTCGTTACTACACATAAAAAATATAAAACATCAAACATTAGAGGAAATTTCAACTCAAAATGGGCCTCCTAAAATGAATTAATAAAATAATATTTATTAATTTTGGAGGAAGAAAATTAAAAAACTACTTTTTTGTTTGTATTTTTGACATATCTCCCGGTGTTTTTACTCAAATTTTGATCGGGAGAGCTCGTTGGAAGTGGAATTAAATTCCGCATCCAATGAGTACCCACTCGGCATACTTTTGACGGACCCCGCTACCCCAAAAATAAGAAATACTTGAAAAAATGGAATGATGACATCATCATTCCATTTTTTTAGGTATTTATTATTTTTGGGGTAGCGGGGTCCATCAAAAGTATGCCGAGTGGGTACTCGTTGGATGCAGAATTTAATTCCGCATCCAACGAACTCTCCCGATCGAAATTTGAGTAAAAACACGAGGAGATATGTCAAAAATACAAACAAAAAAAGTAGTTTTTTTATGATACCTATCCCCAAATTTATATTAAAAAAGTGTTTAAGACCTATACGGTATTTCAAATTTAAAGCAATTTCATTGGCTAACACATGATGACATGGAATTTGAATAAAAGTTAAAAGGCCCATTTTGAGTTGAAATTTCCTCTAATGATATAAAAACACAATTTCCATTTTAGGGTTTTTGTTTCTTACTGATATCACACCACTGTCCACCAAGTGGAAGCGGTAGGTCACGGTCACCACTAAATTCAGTGCCCACATATGCATAGTCCTCCACCATGAGGAGCTGATCTCTCAACCATCAGAAGAATGAGTCACCAAACTTCACCTTGCCTCTACCCACTTCTTCGCGGGCCATGATTTGGACCCACCTCAGCATGCGAGGGTCTCGTGCCCTCATCTCAGTGAACACCACCTGGGGTCTCATCTGGGGGACCCACTCAAAAAAGAAACACGCTATAATGGAACCGAAACTGAACTGCTTCAGCTCCCCCTGCCGACACTTGGTCAGTTGATCTTTGAAAATCAGAAGTAGAGCTTCTTCCCAGTTGAAAACTATGGGCACCATGGCCTCTATAGTGTAGAGCATATGCACTCTAGATGCCTGGTGTACCCCTTGCCTCCCTGCCAATCTCTGCATGGTAAACAAAAATGTTCGTAGAGGCCATATGTGGCTCCGAAGGTGGTGAACGATGTCAAATATGATTCTGACGGTGATAGTTCAAGGAACCGAAGTGGGGGGTATGCCCCCTAATCCTATGTGAGTAGTGTGGTGGATCTATGATGACGTGATGGAGTTTTTTGTAATGAATGAAAACTCAATAGTATCAATCGCAAGCTCAAAAACCCAACTAAAACCAAGTGTGTAGAAGGAGAGCGTAGGAAATGGCGACTCACATGACAACAACAATATCTAAAACCGAACTACAACAACAGGTCATAGCAAGGCGAGTCTACAACAAAGTGGCTAGAAAGCCAACAATCAACACTACATATAAAATAAAATGATGCACTAATCTATGGGATAAAAGTGCAAGCAAAATCCTAACTACAAGTTGGAATCCCCTCTTAAATCGTATCCTTGGCAGGGTGATGAAATCCCAGTCAGACAATATGAAATGGAAGAACAATATAGGCTAAGAGAATCCCACTACGGAGAAGGCCCTCTGGGGAAAACATCCCTAGAAGAATAGAAACTAGGATGCCTTGTTCATGACACGTCTAGGATGGTTTCTTGACACTTCAGCCTTTTGGCCCTCGACACCCAGTATACTCTGGCATGCATAAGGAGGACTATGAAGGTTTATCCTTCGGTACAAGATGGAGTGTGGTATTCCACTCTGACTTCCAGAACCCTTCGTTGCGGCTTAGTCATGCTGAGCAAGGGGCTCCACGACAGACTAACCTTGATCGTGTCAAGAAGTACAAGAGGAATTTGGTCCCCTAATGGACAACAACTATGTCTCAAGATGTGAGTGACAAAGGGGTGTTTTTTGGATGGCTATCCCCAAAGTCCTAACTTAGCTACAATATTTTTTTGTCCTCAAACAAGGTTACAATGTTGGTTGTATTAAGTTAATTTTAAGGCCAAATTGGGGTCATGAACCAAGCATTTTTCTCTTAGGGTTTGAGATGTGTGCAAATGATGTGTACAAACCCCAGTAATCCAACAACAAAGATGTTCTAATCTCACTACCAGGATGCGAATAAAATGCATATAAAAAATAGTAAATGACAGTAAATATGTTGCAAAATAACTTGTTCGTTCAGAAATAAAATATACTTGAAGTAAATGAGCAGTATAAGGAACTAATAAAATGTAGGAAACATACATGGGGTCTCAACCACAAAGCTCGATAAGAAAAACTCACAAACCAAGTAAATGGGATCACAAATCATACCAGGGGGCTGCAAATGATCAAATCTAGACAAAACAGGTTGATAAGGGGTTTAACACAGACAGGGGGTTTGGAACAGGGATCTCAAGCACCAAAATAGACTGAAAAACTACAAGTCACACATGTCGACGAAACAGGCACGATTGGGGTCACAAAGAATAGGGAAACAGTTAGGATCTGGAAATAAAAAACAATCGATAGACTTAGGTCACAAAAAAAAAAGGATTAAGCATGACATGTCACTCAAAACCCAGTCACAGTAGCAACCAGGGTCTCTTCGAAAGCCGAGACAGACGCGATCTATATTTCTGAGCTAGGTCGCACATATCGGGGAAAAAGGAACGACCTAGGTCACGCTTATCAAGGAAAAAGGTGCAACTAGGTAGCAAATTTCGGCCGGACATGTGTGACTCGGGCCGAACTAGATTTTTTTTTTAAAGCATACTATCGTCTAGGGTTGAGGGGCAGACATTGATGCAGTACTGGATCAGATCTGTCGTGAAGGGGTTATAAATGTGACGGCTGAGGGAAGCAAATGAAAACAATCCAATAGAAAAACCTACAAAAACAAAGATCTATATGGATCGACTGAGTGCAGTCTCCAAAACTGTAGTGAGGAGTTCTCCCTAGCTACGTGAAAAATCACCAACCTTAGCTCATTCAGAGGATAAGGAAGAGTTCAATGATAATGAAAATAAATGAGATAACAAAAACAATATTTTTAGTGTTTTTTCATATATATGCTACTAATTAATGCAAAAAAATAACAATGAACACACATTTCTTTTGAATTTGGGCCACCATAGACGTCCTAGGAAATGGTCCTGCAACTCCACGATTTTGGTCTCCAGTCTCTTCCACAACTAGTTTTCGGATGGGGGAATGGATCCAAATGGGTACGGAGTAAGCTCAACATACACCGTGGGAATGGCATGGAAAAATATGGGAATAATGGAGGAAAGTGTGTGATATGACTGAGAGAAAATGTAAAAATGTGTTTTGGGGGAGTCCTTCACAATGTATTTATAGTATGATCCTAAGGTTTTGGACCCATGCTATTTTATTGCCCATGGTATTTACCTATGGTTGTTTTACCCATTCTCATTTTTAGGATTTTTTACCCTTTTTGGGAGAGGGTGGGGATAAATCACAATAAATTCTCATCATCCCTTCATTTATGGGAAGGAATAATGATGTTTTTGACCATTTTTAGTGGAAATACAATTGTGAAGGTAAAAAATGGAGGAAATAATGGTGGGAATATGAAATATGATTATGGTTTACACCATAAAGAGATAGGTGAGCAATGTTTTGTGTTAACATGCATCAAACCTTTTCTAATGCTTCCATTTGTATGTGCTCAATAATGCTTAACTTAATATGTTTGTAATAGATGACATAGTGAATTTGACAGTTGGTAGTGCAGGTTGGAGTTTTCACCTACGAGCAAATGGAGCATCACATGGAAGGGACTTGTCACTTGGTGAAAATAATCGCATGCATATCTTCCTTAAGTTCCCACCACCTATAAGCCTCCAAAATAACTTCACAAAACATTCTCTATGATGCTTTCCAACCCAATGAATAAATTACAACATGTAATACACCATACCCATGTTACATATCATCAAGCTTAATCCTTTTGATCTAGAGGCATTCTTGAAGTGGTATTAACTTCATTTGTCTGATCATCGTAGACATTGATATCTTATAGGATGTTCAACTTTTAATTATCGAAGCTTCCCTGGCTGTTGCATCACCTCTCTAATCAATTCCACTTTTGCTGCAATTTCAAGACAAACCACATGTTTCATTAATCAAAGCGGATATTATGCCCAGATCATTATGACATGTGAACCTCTACCAACCATTTTGAGATTGAATTAGATACATCACAACGTTCCATTGGAGATATGATTCTAAAATAGGGAGGTTATTTAGTGGCTTATCACCCATAGTTTATCAATTACAAAAATAAACTATCAGACCTATGGCAAATAGATTTACATCTTAGGGAAGAGATCTGAACATTGCGACACTATCTTCTCTACAAAGAAATATTCTTTCACACAGAACATCATTCTTGATTTGATCTTCCTCAATTCCTCTGATCATAGATCTAGGATCAATGACACCTTAAGGGGGTTGCTTACATCTAACAATTCCATTGGGTAATTAATCACAAAAACTAGTTTTGCCAAATAGATTGTAGATCTACTTAGTCGACTACGCAGTTGTGCCTTGCATATTTTGGACATACATATTCCTGACTAAGACAATTGTAAGCAACAATATGCCACAAATCACTAGTTTGGGCCCATATTGTTCACCCTCCAATAACCTACAGTGATAATCAAATGTTATTTTTGGATTATAGGGTCCAGACTACATAATTGTTAGTTGTATAAACCCCAACATATTTGTATGTCACCTCTGATGCTGGGATTCTTATCCACGAGCACATTCTTCTTTGTACAAGTGTCATTTTTTCACTAATAAAGAAATACTTCAAGCCATAAATACATCAAAATGACAATGATTTTGTGTGATGTCATGCCTTATATAGTCAGAACAAACCTACCCACCAAAAGCTTGAGTTATGTCATTTTCTCTTAACTAATTCCTTCATGGCTGTGGGAATCCATTTCCATGAATATGTTTTTGTCACATTCCTTAAAAAATGACTATGAAACATTATGAAATTTAATTGATGCTTTCTTATATCTCTTCAAAGTTCAAGACAATGCTCAGGATTGTTCCCATTTATAATGATCTAGAAAACCACTAGAAAATCACAAGATGAGAAAATGAGGAAGTCCATCTCAATATCAATATCAATATGCATCTCCAGTGGAATCCCATCTCCCCATTGCACCCAATGGGCCATACTAGGCACTGCACCATACACTGTTTTTCTCCTTGCTGGAATATGTACATTGAATGCCATGTTGTTGTGTTTATCTACATATAAATGGAGTCCTTGAAAGATATACAAAATTCAAATTCATCCTAGCTAGCTAATGTCTGATATGAGTTCTATTTACTCTAGAGTTAGGATCCTACAAATTGATTACATATTTAATAGCTTACATCACCTGTGGTGAGAAAAATAATTTTGTGGGGATTCCAGATTTATATGAACCTTCTTCTATCCTTACATTCTTTGCAATAGACACTCAATTGAACCTTAGATCACACCAAGAATGAGAAATCATATTAATTTACCATTCAGGTTTTCAACAACCCTAAAGGTAGAGAATATACAACTTTGCTATTAAATTTTGTTTTTAATATTTACGCCTTTTAATATAACAACACACTTGAATGTAACAACACACAAATTCATATCTATACCAATTAAATAAATCAATAAATATATCTTATCTTCATTATCACTATCCAATACATATTCATAATCAAAGCCCATACACACACCTAAACTATGAAAGAATTAACCTCCATCTATAAAACCTAAATCATGAAATACATGGTCCCTCTTGTTCCTATCTTCAATGACACACTCACGTGGTATTAGAAGATTTCTATGCGTCATCCAAAACAAAATGTGAGACCCCATATTAGGTGAGATTAACCACCATTTATTTGTTCTTTTATGTTATTCTATTACATGTTATGCCATATCTTATCTTCTTAAATTTAGTGGTTGATAGACATTTTCAACACTTTATTAAATTATCTCATTATCATTCATTGATGTACTACCTGTTTCAAGGGGTAATGTCACAATAAAATCACGGGCTTTCACCTGCAATTCACACTTGACCATACACGCATGTGTGCATTTGTACAACAAATGCATGCAATTATTTAATAGAATGTGGTTTAGCTAAGACTCGTAGGTCATCTTTCTTAAGATGTATTTATCTTGGGGCGTGACACACACCTTCTTTATGCTTTGTCGTCTATGCCTTTCAAGCTCTTTTTATGCATTACATGACTTTCTAGGTCCTTTCATGTCCCACATTTTTTTCGTCTCTCCCTATTGATGATTCTAATTCTGGGCACATCTCAATGCAATCAAACCCCACTTAATGTTGATCATTAATCACATGTAGATTTAATTTGTATCTAGACCCAATATGCATGTGCATCACATATTGTACAATTTTTATGTTGTTAAATAGTATAGAGCATTGTTATTCTGAGTATTAAGTGCATGTTTCCTCTATGCCTTAAAATCTTTTTTTAAGTATAAGAGGTAGTTTAATTAAGAGGTTAAAACGAGGATAAATATGTATATAAAGATTTATATTTTATATATAAGACCTCATAGTTCTTCCTTGTAAGATCTTTTGGTTCATCTTTTTAACATTTGAAGTTATAATTATTTTAAGAGGAAGTTAAATTTTTAAATATATTGTAAAAAAATACCATATAGGTGGTTGTGTTCCTTCCCAAACTTCATCTAACATTCTTCATTCATTATTGTTAGTGATCCAACCATTCGTCAAGGTCTTTACATTATTATTGTGAAATCTTAAATATAAATGTTATCTTTTCTATTTTATTTAAGGTATCATTATCTTGTGTAATAGATTTATGATGGGGTATTTACTAGTACACCAATATCATATCATGTGGATATTTATGATGGGGTATTTACTAGTAGACTAATATCATATCATGTGGATTTATATTGGGTATTAAAAATAAGGGGTAATTTAATATATTGAATGGTATTATGGGTTAAGGGGTTTTAAAATTAAGCTGGGATATACACATTGGTTTGGGGATGGTTTAATTAATAAAAAATTAATAAAAAATCAAGAAAGGTTAGGGGCAATGTTGTAAGTAAAATTTAAGATGTAGATTTAGGTGGATGTTGTAAGTAAAATTTAAGATGTAGATTTAGGTGGAATTAAGAAACCTAACATTGGAGTAAAGAAATGTTATCCAACCCCAATAATAAGGATTGGAATTATTTTGTATGAAGGATGATTATCATTTTGAAATTTTGATTAGAGAAGCTTTTAGTTGAAATATCTGGGTTTAAGGTGAATCTATGTTAGTTTATTGGAAGTGAATCATCTAATAAAGGAGAAGGGTGATAGATCTCTCGTCCTTGTACCTTATAAAAAATATCCATGAATAATGAAAATTACTTGAATAAGTAATTAAAAAGATCAGACATTTTCATGGAGGGATCATCAAATGGTCTTTTGATTCGTAAGGAACATAAATTAATAATGATCTAAACCAAATCTTAAGTAACATCGAGGAAACAATATTTTATGAAGTACATAGGTTAAATACATGTCTCAATTATCCATTCTAACATAATTGGGGTATAAATGACAATGATGATTATGTTAGTTATCATCTACTAAGACCAACTTTGTTGTATCAAGGCATAAGAAAAAAATGGTAAGAGATTAAATGGTTTGCTTTAGAGTTTTATTTTCAGCCTCAATTGGAGATGAGTTGTACTAAATCTCCATGCTTTTAAGTTAAAGTTTAGGAAGATCAATATTGTCACAAATACTTTGAATCTCACATCTACTATGTGTTTATGTAGGACATGACATGAAAATTTCTTTAATTTCAGAGCATTTTAAGAATGATCCAAGATCTTTTTCACATTGGAGCTACTGTAAGAGTTCATTTTTATTCTGGCAATATTGTTTTGTCTTCTTTAAAAGTATAAATTAAAACAAAAATACTTTTGATATTCTAAATTAGACTTTATGACCTCTTTATAATATCATAATTTTCTCATTTTCTTGATTTCTTTCTTTCACACCATTTTCTCTTTAAATTTAGATATGATAATATTACTAATAGAATCAATATTCTCCAACAAATTAATTATAGGATAACTTAGCCAAGAGATAAAGTCTTTATATCATTCTCTTTTTAAAGAGTGTGATTTTGATTGATATTTGAAGCAATCTAATCAAACTTTTCTCCTTCCTATTAGTTATCTTCTTACATCAAGCACCTATGCTTTTTCTAGATTGTACAAGACAAGTGTACCGTCCACAAATTCAAAATAAACAATTACTAAAAAAAGTATAAAAAATAATTGATACATAGATTAGTGACACTTAACTTGTGGCCCATTAACATTCGCCAACCAAGTGACTGTGCTAATACTTATATATTACATACATAGCCATATCCCTACTCTCAATAAAAATAATAATAAAATAAAACTTATGATTTTTAAAAAATAAAATAAAATTAACAATAATTTTTAATAACCCATAATCTACTTGCTATGATATATAATTTTAGTAAATATTATTTTTTGTCGAATTTATACTTAATCAAATTATTATTTCATTTCTTTTCATTCCCAGTAAAAACCAAAAATCATCCACATGTAGAAATTACAACTTTTATAATATTGGCTTTCTATTTTTTTTTGTTTTTCATTGCCTACCTAGTATTTGGACATTAATAACCAATAATAATTAGCCTGATGCATGCTTGCTATGGCGGCATTAATTGGCCTACAACAAACTAGATATTGATCACCACTACTTAATATTGTTGAAGAAACGTAATTACTCGTAGATCAGTACGCAACTTCCAGCCGACTTTGTCAGAGGCCGTACAAGTCGAAATCTTGTCTGTCAGTCTGACAAGGAGGAAAAGTCCACAATTCGGCTCTGTAAAGCAGTCAAATTTATTTCAGAAGCTAAGTTGTTAGATAGATAGTTATTACAGTCTTTAATGGCAAGTAAGTCGGTCTATGCTGTAGCAATCTTCAGGTTGCCTATAAATAGAAGAAGCATTTTTGTAAATCAGTTGAACACAGGAAGAACACAAGAACACAGAGCAGAGGAACTCAGGGTGAGAAGGAACAGTTAAAGCTCAAGCTTCTGTGCATGTAATTTAGTCGAAGAGCTGAAGCTCTATAGACCGATGAGTCTGGACAGACAAGTTTGGACCGACCAGTTTGTAATCGACAAGTTTGTATTACTTTGTATTTCAGCACAGTTAATATATGAAATAGTTTGTGGTTGAATGCATGAATATTTGGTCGCATATATTTCCAGATTTACATCTGTAAATGTCTTTTACAGTTACTGATAAGTGAAAGAACAAGAACCCATAAAAATCTCACCGCGTGAAAGTTCCAGGTTTTACGGCACATTGGTCGACTCAAGTCTTCCTACATATTTGGCACATGTTTCTCATAAGTTATTTGGATTTGTAAATGTGTCTATTTTACTTCATTTTACTCACAGGTGAAAAGCATTTGTAATTTCTCAAGTCCTTAGACTAAGAAACATATTCTGCAGATTTCGACCAAAGTGAGCCGACTAAAGTGGTCGGTTGGTCAGCCGACTAAAGCAGCCAACTTGGTCGGAGAGCCGACTTGGTCGAAGGTCCAACTTGAGAGCCGACTTGGTCGGAGTAAAATTGGTCGAGGTAAAAATCGGTCGGACAAGTAAGTAAGTCGAAGTAATTTTGGTAGAGTGAAGGACCGACTAAAATTTGTAAATTTGTCTAGTCGGACATAGACAAGTTTCACCCGACTGGTGAAAAAGTAAAGTGGTCGGCGTGAAAGGTAAAAGTGAAAATTTGAAATTTGAATATTGACTGAGCCTTAAACCCAAGTTTAGTCGGCTCGGTTTTGGCTATCTGGTTTAAGAGCTTGGTATTATATCAGAGCAAAGTTTATATTAGCCCAAGATTTTAGGAAAGAAATCTTGTATTAAAAGGTGGAAATTTAATTTTCTAAGGAAAGTTAATTAAAAAAATTAAAATGGCTTCCACTTCTGGTTCATTACAACCTCCAAGTTTTACAGGAAAGAATTATGAATATTGGTCTTTAACAATGAAGGCTTTATTCAGAGGACAAGATGTCTGGGAGACAGTCAAGCATGGTTATGCAGAACGAGTAGACATGACAGCATATAACAATCTCACACAGGCTCAGAAAGATGCCTTGAGAGAACAGAGGAAGAAAGATGGAAAAGCTCTGTGGCAGCATTAATTGGCCTACAACAAACTAGATATTGATCACCACTACTTAATACAACTATAGTAACAGACATATCACCAGTTTTAAAATCTCAATCAACTTAACATCCAACTGAAGACATACCTACTACGGCTTCATTAAATGGCCTGGCCCTCCAGCAAGCAACCATAACAATATGCTGTGCCATTGAATCCTATATCAAAAAGTGTGGCAGGTGCAGTCGTGTAGAACCCACGTGCTCCATCTACAATGCCAACCTGTTGTTCAAAGCTCTTACACATCTGCATCGTAATTTGGCTGATGCCGGCCTCTTTAAGTTAAGTGCTTCTGGATTCACAATTATTGATGTTCAATGGTCTTTTCCTTTTTCGAGAAACCAAAAAACAAAATATCTCTGATTTCCGATATACCAGTTCATTTTTGTCTGGATGTTTCGATCAATCAAACGTGTAATTAAAAAAAAAAGAGATTCCGTAAATTTAATTATATTCTCAAAGCATTAGTTATAATTAGACAACTGTGACTCTGACGCTTTTAATAATAATACATTTCTTTGCCAGTTGTCTAAATATAGGACTTTTTAACCTTTTAATAATAATACATTTCTTTGTCAGTTGTCTGAGTATAGGACTTTTTTAACCTTTGTTTTTGGTTTATTTTTATCAATTTTTTGTTATGAATTTTTTAGACTTTCTAAAAACATTGTTAAATCTTACAGAATATGATTGTTGAGGTTTTCTTATCATCGAATTTCATTTTTAACTTAAAATACCCAAAAAAAACAACAAAAATTACAGATTTTATGAATTAAATTCACTAGATTCTCACCAAAAAATTACCCTAAAAGTCAAAAATCCCTTTATTAGACAGCTCTGCTCATAATTTGGATTTCCTTTGGTTTATATTTAGGTAGCCACGTGCTTCTTTTCCACCTACCATTACAGGCTTTTCTCAAACCCAACAAAATATATATATATATATATATATATATACATACACTAGATAACATATATATATATACATACATATATATACATACATATATATACATACACTGTTGACCCATAAACTGAATCACTAGATAACATCCCATGGATTTCATTATATATATATATATATATATATATATATATATATATATATATCGTGAAATCCATGGGATGTTATCTAGTGATTCCGTTTATGGGCCAACAGTTGTAATAATGCGCATTCTGCTACCTAGAAGCGCCTGAAATGGTTAAAATGCTTAATTTCTTTCACTGAACATGAACTATGAACTATTTGCTGATGATACCTTTCTTTGTTTTGCTTTTCCTTCTCCGGTAGTTTTTGTTTTTCCTGTTGTCCTGCAGTTGTGATGAATGAATGGAATGGAACTGAACTTTCAGATGACGATGTACACGTGGTGATAGTTATTAGTTGTGTTCAAATCTTTTGATATGCCTACACCCAAATGGTGACTTAAAAAGCAAAGTTATGTCTATAGAGTACGAAACTTATATAGAATTGTTAGAATAGATATTTATAATTTTTGTGGTCATGTTTTTACATTATTATTATATTAAAATATAAATATAAGTTTTTTTCAAGAGAAAAATTATTACTTATAATTTTTGAATTCAATTACTCTTTATATATAAAACAAGTGAAATTAGCAACAAAGTAGCTTATACCTGCCTTAAGAAATAGTTTAATCTAATAATTTAAAAATGTTTTATTTTAATAGTTTTACATACCTAAGTTTAATAGGCTCTAATGACCTTATTTAGATACCACTCCCACTACTAGACTTATTACCTATGTGGACGAAAATTCCAACTAACTAACCAACCTTTCGATTAGTATTCTTCCTTAATCTCCGCCTCAGTTATCGGAGTTGACCGTCCTTTTTACCTTTCTGTCAGCCTTCAACCAAAAGTTGCAAAACATGTATCAAAATGTCCAAAATGAAGCCTCAAGCCAGCACACTTATTTATGTCCATATAAATGAATATGATGCTAGGTCAGGTTTAGATTCGAGGAGTCAGTAGACCAATAAGGGTTAAGTTTTTTTAAGTTGAACATGGAAATATGTTATGTTGTTAGACTTCCCAAGATGTAAGATAAAGGGCTTCAAGGTTTGAAACGTTGTTGATGAAAGCAATATCCAACATTCAAGGATAACTTCAATGAATTCACAAAGCCTCTTTGCATCAAGGAGAGTAATATCATTGAATATCTTGACAACTTTGTTATATGATTCTACATTTTTCCACCTTTGATAAGTTGATTAGGGTTGCAAACTATTATTTTTATTATTAACAAGTGAAATTAGCAACAAAGTTGCTTATACTTTCCTTAAGAAATAGTTTAATCTAATAATTTAAGAGTGTTTTAATTTAATAGTTTTACATGCCTAAGTTTAATTTAATAATTTTAAAATGTTATAACTTAATAGTTATTTATAGCCCAAATTTAATCTTATATTTAGAAATGTTTTGATCTAATAGTTATATATAGGCCAAAGTTAAAGTTAAAGTTTAACATGAAAATAATTAGATAATAAATAAGAACTCATAAGATTATGTCATTGTCATTTAGAAAAATCAAAAATAAAAAAATTTACTAAAATAAAATATAATTTTTTCTATTAACAATAAAAAGGCTAAATAAATTATTAAACTTTGGTAAATCTCTAGTATGATATCAACTAATTATAATATTAATCATCACATTTGAATAAACCAATACATATTTTTTTAGAAAAAAAATCAATATTTAGTTTCATTAATAGGTTAGTTTATGAAATG